>JAUPMG010000006.1:3385870-3409105 GCA_031762675.1 Pachysandra terminalis | reverse complement strand
TTGACCTGCTACTGCTGGTTTCACTTGGAATGTTCCGCCTTGGCCTTGGTGGACCACTAAAAGCCTCAGAAGCCCCTGCAGCATTATCAACATCTAACCAACTGAGCCCTTCATGGATACATTCGTCTGATGGTTCCTTTCCTGTTAACCACTCACTTGAATCATCAATCTGGTGGTCCTGGTCTGATTGTGCTTGAGGCTGCTGAAAGCAAGAGGAGGGTTTTCTGCTTTGGTCGTGCTCCAACCCAACGAAAGAGAATAGGGCTTTCTTTTCTTTTGTCTCTTTAATTTGTTTAGAAGCCTTTTAATCTTTTTAATGATAGTTAAAAATCAAATATAATTAAATCTAAACTAATAAATCAATTAGAATAAAAAAATCATATTAAGTCAATTTTATATCCGGGCGACCGCCCGGCCAAATTAGGCGACTAGGCGGGTGCCTAGGTAACCAGGCGGTCGCTCAGGCGTAATCAGCCTAGGCAGGCATCGCCTAGACTTCTGAGATAGCGCCTAGTCACCTAGGCGCTCGCCTTTAATAACATTGATCTGAACATCATCATATTATGCAAATTTAACCAGTAAAAGTGTTGTAAGGCTAATCCCCCTTAGGTCTTATAATTTCATACTATAATCCAATGCCTAAATATGTCTAAATTTAGGTATGGGTGGTCAAATTCATAAAATAAAGGTGGCTTCAATTCATGTTAAAGAATCATTCTTGAAATGATTTCAAGCTTCTTCCATGTATCTTTCTGTCACATGAGTGCAAGGTTCCAACCCTAAGGATAGTTAAATAACAACTGGAATTGCACCAAAATAGAAAATAGTAATAAAAAAGGACAACTATAATCATATGTAAAAGATTCAAAGACACTCCCACTTGGCGAAAGATCTCCATTGCATACAATTCAACTGCAGCTTTTGTGATTATGTGAGACTAGAGTATTCTTTAGATAGTTCCAATAGTTGCAGCAGGAATACTCCTACACAAAGGTGGGTACTCTAATCTTTTTATGTAACCATATATGATTATATTTTTTCAGAAACAGGAAAAATGAACTTGATGACTAGGATCACTCAGCCAGGCTAACTTGTTATCCTAAGGTTGCACAGTATCTGAAGGATCAAGATTAATAAGCAAGAATTACAATATGTACAGAACAACAATCACTCTCAGAAACCCTAATAATGAAAGTAAAGCATGCTAATGTACACATACATGAATATACCATTATGCTTGCATTTGTGGATATAAGGCATGTTTTTGGAATGGGTTAAAAGTACCATAACCATGAAATCACAAGTAATCCAAATCACATCATTGTCATTCTTGTATTCTAGGTTAACAAAAGAGTGACGATAATACTTAATGCTTGTGCCATAGCTTATGGAGCTTTACATGTTACCAATTCTCAACCTTGGGGATTACTACTGATATATTTTTGGTCCATCTTCACTAGCAATTCACGAGCTATCTTCCACTTGCCAGCCTTCTGAAATGCACGTTCAAAAACATCCCTTGCACATATCGGCGGATAGAAGCCCTTTTCAAGCATCAAGCTTAGCCTCTCATAAGCTGCCTCCAGCTGACCTTCTTTGCAGTGTTTATGTAACATCTGAGTCTCTAGTTTCCTTCCAACTTAAGAGACGAATCAATTTGCCCATGTTCCTTCAGAAGACCATCCACCAAGCTATATGTGTAGAAATGAGGACACCAGCCCAACCCCAACATTTCCACTAGCAGGCTATAAGCAGCCTCCCAATTCTGTGTTCTGCCATAAGCATGAATCAATGCAGTATAGGTCACATTATCTGGGGAACACTGCTTCTTGTCATTATCTTAAAGATCTTATCTGCTTTGTCCACTCTTCCCAGTTTGCAAAGCAAGCAAATAATTGAATTATAAACAACAAGCTTAGGTCTCGATTTTAAGGAAATCATCCTCCCAAACAACTGAAAAGCTTCATCCACCTGACGAAGCTCACATAAAGCTTGTATAACAATTGTGTAGCTCTCATTGACGCATTTCAGCTTCCTATCCTCGATGATCTTCAAAATTTTAAATGCTTGTTCTAACTTCCTCAATTGGCAAAGCTCTGAAAGAAGCTGGTTAATAATGAACGCACTAGGCAACAACAAACCCAAATCATGAATTTTCCAAGATACCACAGCTGCAACCTGTACAGCACCACTCCTTCCGCCTACATATGGAACTAAAATGGTAAAGGGCCTTCGACAATTCCTAACTCTAACCTTCTCAACAGATTCATCATTCGCACTCAACGCAAGGGACCAAACCAACTCTATACATTTCATGAAAACTTCAACAGTTCTCTCCAATCTATCAAATTTACATAGGCCAACAAGAATGTTACTGTAAGAGTAAGTATCAGGGGATTTAATCCTTCAAAAAATTGAACGGGCAACATCAATCAAATTCCCAGAAACTTCTTTCTTGCAAAGTACATAGAGCATATTATTGAACACTACATTATCTGGAATTGAACACCGATTCCATCTCTTCGAAGAAGCAAAGGGCTTCTTTAACCCTCCCTTGCCTACCCAAAAATCTAATACAAATTGAAAATGTCCGACATGATACCCGTCCCTGGCCCAAAAAAATGGAAACTAAAAAACATTTCAAATCATCGAAAAGCTTCCTTCTTCCTAGAAAGTCAGCCATATATTCGATCACAGAATCGTCGAATCTAAACCCCAAATGGGATCCAGCCCATGAAAAGAACTCTAAAGTATTCATTCTCCCTAACAGTCTATAATTCTCATCAAAATTTGTAAAACCAGCTTTGAATCCAACTTGTTTTCGAAAATTTTCAGCAAATTATCGATATTCCTAGCTTGTCCACTCGATTCGGAGAGTATATTGCAGATTACTACGACATTGGAAGATAATGAATCCGGAACCTGTGCGATTTCTTGTAATGGATCATCGGAATCATACCTGAATTGGCGAGTGATTTGAGTATTCCGGCGACGAACGGGAGAATCGATGAAATTTGAGTTACTGAATTTAGGGTTATTGGAGAGAGATTTGAGGTTTCTGAAATAATTATTAGGGTTCGAAGAAAATGGAGAAACGTGAAGGAAAGATGGTTCAAGTACTCTGAGCAAATTTCTACAAAGGATGGAAACTCCATGTCCACTCCTTCGGAGCATTAGAGGATTTGGGAAGAGACTGGAGGGTTTTGTTTGTGGGTTTAAGACGATGAGCGGGGTGCACCGTGCACGTGATATGCAAGTGGATGCATCATATATCTATACTATAATTAAAAGCAAATTATATTTTTAAAGATTTTTTTAATATATTTATTTTTTACTAAAGTACCCTTACTTTAGGACGTACTTTCTCTTTTTGGATTAAAATATCCTTATTTTTATACTTAGGCTTATTGCACATTATTATTATAGTACTTTATTCTATCTTATCTTTCATTTTAAACTTATAGTTAATGGGTTTAAATCAAACATATTTTATTAAATATAAAAGCAACCCTAAAATAGAAAAAATAAAATAAAATTTTATTTATAAATATTGTTCCTTTTTTTGTTTTACTTAACAAAAAGCTCTTGATTTTTCGGTTAGTTTCTTCACTAAATTATCCTTTTTGGGTTCTATTAGAACTCTCTCTTTATATGATAAATCTCTCCAAAAAAAATACTTAAATATAAAAATAAAATAAAATAGTCATATTATATTAAAAAAAATTAATAATAATTTAATAACACAAAAGAAAGGATACTTCTTAAAATTCGTCACTTTTATTTACAGCCATAATAAAACCTTTATATAAGCTTATTTATAAATTTTAGGCAAATACCAAATTCTTATTTATAGTGAACAGTGAACAATGAACAATGAACAATGTACAGTACACAATACTACAGTACTAAACTATACATACAAATAGGAAATACACAGTACAATACTATTTACATGAATAGTAAAAACTTACATAGGTCACCGGAGACGACAACTGGAATAGTAACCCGGTGGCCAGAGACGACCGGTGCCTGAGGTGGTGGCCTGAGAAGATGGCCGGAGATAGGTCGGACGGTAGTCAGACAGGAGGACTGTTGGTCAGAAAGGAGGACGGTTGAAGAAGAAGAAGGGTTGCAGAGCAAATAGAAGAGGGAAGGAAGAAGAGTGGAAGAGAGTCTATGGAGAAATGAACTCCAAGAGTCCTTGTAAAGACTACGGACTTCAAAGAAAGATTTGGAGTTCGAACAGTACCAATCCACAATTAACCGGTCAATGGGCCGCTGATTGGATCCCGTAAATGAACAGTGATGGGCCATGGGTCCAATAACAGTGATGGGCCATGGGTCCAAGAATAGTGAATAGTATGGGTAATTAATATTAAAACCCAAAATTACATAAAAATTGACATGATGACCTCCCCAAATAAGAGAGGACAGCGAGAGGAACTTATTTCGGTGCAGAGTAAAAATAATCCCAAAAAGCCGCAACAGTGTGAGGATCAACATCGGGGTCTGCATAAGGATCGCCAGTAAGAATATCATCAGCATCATTAGGATCTTGAGCACAGGGCCCACCAAGGGCAGAGAAAGTATTTTCACCAAGTGACGGATGAAGAGAAACAGCATCATCAGCCAAAGAGGGCGTGGGTGAGGCAAAGGAAGAAACAAATTTGTCCTTCATGAATTCCATACATTTGGCCATTAATTCCATATCCGAAATTTGAGGAAAATCTCGTCGTAATTGAGTTTTAATTAACTCAAAAGGATTGTCAATGTGACTAGGCGGGGGGAGCCTTGGAATTAAGGACTCATAATGAGCTAAGGATTTATCAATATCATTAATAGCTTTCAACAGAGAAGCTGGTCCACCATTGGTAAGCAAAAGTGTGTAATAGCACTAGAATTCTGTCAGTATTGATGTCATATTTAACATCCCATTTCCAAATCCAAGGGATTCCAAATTCGGAAAAGAATAATAATGTGTCTAGCCCAATAGGGTTTTTAGACTTGCCTCGTAATTAAGGATGACATTTGGTGTATTGAGTGAATTAACCAAATGAATTTGCTTTGGTAAAATGTCAGGATTAGGACCAATATATTTCCACCATTGGAGAAACCAATTAGGATAAACATCCCTGATTGACTGAGGACACATTTTGATAAACCAGGTATGTTTTCTGGTTGGATTTTGGAAATAAAGGACATTGGTCCATGTTGAGATATAATCCCAATAATTGAAGTTGACATTATTAAGTACTAACCTTTTGGTTGCATTGGGATTCAAACCCCATTCAGCAGGAGAAATAATTTTTCTCACAATAATTTTGCTATAAGCAATTATAGAGGTTGATTTTACCTTAGTGTGAGTAATTTCACAACTGCCAGTTTCAATGAGGATTGCCTCATAAGCTTCTTTGGTTTTGCCAGCAGAGCTAACAAAATAAGTTTCATTAAGGTAACGAGTTATTAACTCCCAAGGCTCATTAGCCCATTGATCATCTCCCTCATTCAGATGTAGGATTAATTGAGACACATTGGTCTTATGAAGGAATTCAGGTAAAGGAGTTTCTAATGCCTCCTTTGTAGTCTTTTGAAACTGGGATGATTCACCAGTACGATAATTAGTGGATTCATGGAAAGACGAATTTTGTTTTCCACGGCTTCTAGAGGAATTTCCTCCACGAGTAGGATATTGTCTACTCATTGCCCTGCAAAAACTCACGAGTTAAGAAATCAGGAAGGGAATTAGATTCACCCTTAAAATATTCAATATTAAAATCAAATTAGATAATTGAGCCTGCCAACCAGCAAAAATTTGCTTAGAAACAATATTCTTAATATGTTTTTGTAGAATTTGTTTAGCAGAACTACAATCAATTTTTAATAAAAACTTTTGATTTAGTAAATCATCTTGGAACTTAAAAATGCATTTAACAATGGAAAGGACTTCCTTCTTCACAGTTGAATAATTGAGTTGAGTATTTTTTTAGGTTCCACTGGTAAATCTAATTAATTCTTCTTTATTGGAAGTGAAATTAACTTGTTTAAGAATATCACCATAACCAATATTGGAAGCATCAGTTTCAACAATTTTAAACCATGTATTATTTGCTAAAGATAAACAGGGAAGTTGTTTAGCTTTAATTTTGATTCTTTTAACAGCAAGAGTATGTTCAGAAGTCCAAGGTGGGGGATTCTTCTTTAACCTTGTATACAAAATAGCTGTATCCTGAGCAAGATCTTTGTAGTAATTTGGGATATAATTCAAGCTACCTAAAAATCTTTGCAATTGGGTTTTTTCTTTAATTTCATCTAAAAATTTAGATGCAAATTCAATAGATCTATCAATGGATATAATTTTTCCATTACAAATATTATGTCCAAGAAAACACACATTGGTTTGAAATAATTTCATCTTTGGTGCTGAAAGAACTAAACCATTACGTTTAATCACATCTTTTAAAATATGAAGATGTTTAAAATGCTGATCAATTGATTTGGAAAAGATCAAAATATCATCAATATAAACAATTGAAAATTGCGAGTAAGGAATGAATATTTCATTCATGATATTCTGAAATTCAGATGGAGCATTTTTTAATCCAAATGGCATTACATTCCATTGGTAATGCCCAAAAGGAACTGTGAAGGCAGTTTTATATCTGTCTTCAGGCGTTATTTGGATTTGCCAATAGCCAGATTTCAAATCAAATTTGGAAAAGATTTCAGCAGATTGTAACCTGTCTAATAAATCTTTTTTATTGGGAATTGGATATTGAATCCATTGAAGAATATCATTAAGAGGTTTGTAATTGATTACTAATCTTGGAGCACCTCTTTCTTTTTCTGCATTTTACTGACATAAAAAGCAGTACAGCTCCATGGAGATTGACTTTTTGTAATCAATTTTTTATCCATTAAAGATTGAATTTCTTTTTTACAAAGTTCTAGATAGTCAGATTTCATTTGACTGGGTCTAGCCTTTGTAGGAATTTGTTTTTCATTAAATTCTGTAACATAAGGTAATGAGACAATATGTCTTTTTCTATTCCAAAAAACATTAGGAATATCACTACAAATTTCAGAAATAAATTGATTTTTGATTTGTTCAATTTGAATTTGAACAGTTGATTGATTAAGTCTTTCATTCAAAGAAAGAGAAGCTATTTCTTTTTGTAAATAAAAGATTTGCTTTTCTTTTGCATTTAGAAGAGAGTTAATCATTTTCTCAATTGGTAGAGTTATAAACTCAAATACTAATTCTTTTCCATGCAGTGTGGTAAAAATACCTTGAGAAGTAATTTTTTCTATTGGCATAATGGTAGCCAAGAAAGGAGTTCCAAGAATTATCTCTTGTGACATATTTTTTATTAATAAAAAAGTAGAAGGTAAGCATATGCCTTCCTTACAAATATAAACATTAGATAATTTATATCTAATATTCATTTTATTGCCACTAGCATTAGTTAGATTTTGAGTGGTTTTTTCAAAATAGGTAGTTGGTACAAGACCTTCTTGAATACAATTTAGGTCAGCACCACTATCAACTAATGCAGGAACATTAGCAGTAATATATTCTCCATTGATGACAATTGTAATTGAAATATACCATTTTTGAAAAGTTACTTGATTCATGAGCATCAAGTAATTTGAATCCTTAGGATCAGATTCTTGCATCATAGCATGAAAATCTTGTAAAGGAATTCTTTCAGGGTGAAGATCAGCATCTTCTGGTTCCATTTTGGCTTTGCCTTTATCTAATCCTTGTTTTAAATGGAAGAGATGAGTTTTCATCATTTCGTGTTCTTGTTTTAAAATTTTCATTTCAGATTTTAAATTATTAACTTCAAACCTTAATTCAGGTAATGAAGTAGGCTTATCAAATTCTTGATATTGTTTTAATTTATTAAAAACTTCTTTAAGACTAAAAGAAGGGTCAGGAATTCTTGGTCCAGATGATTCTCTGGATTCAGGTTTATTAAACTCATAACAAGTTTTAATCAGTTCTAATTTAACAACAGGATCATTAACTTGATCAATAAGATCTAATAATGATTGTTGTTGATGAGTTGAAACATTAAGACTTAGACCATTCACCTGCAAAATTGCTTGTAAATGATCGCACTGGTGTTTTAATTCATTACATTGGCAAGGATCAGAATTTTCATCTGAAGAATATAATTCATTAATTTCTTCTTCAGTATTCTCTGAATCAATTTCTTCTTCATCAGTTTGATTGAAAATTATTTGTTGAATTTAATCCTTTAATTCATCCGAAATATCTAAAGCTGTTATTTTCTTTTCCACTGGACATTTAGAAGAATAATGACCATATTTGCCACAATTATAATATTTAATTCTTTTTGAAGATGTTGTCTTAGGAGATTTCTTTTTAGCAGAAGATGTTTCTGCTGTATGAGATTTTTTCTTTCCTGTTTTTCGCCTTTTGGGATGATAATTAGAAGATTTCTTCTTTTGTGATTTTTTATTGGATTGATGTTTTCTAGATGATTTGCTAGAAGTAGAAGGATAATCAATATGTGAACTGTAAGCATATTGCTCACAAAAATACCTGTTTCTTTGGATCTTGCAAGACCCTGCTTTTTTAATTGTTTTTGCAATTTAATGTCATTACAAAGAACTAATCCTTCATTAATAATTATATTTATTAATGATCCATAAGTATGTTGATTATAAGGAATAGTTATACCATTGTACATATTTTTTAATTTCTGTCTAACCTTTTTAGCAAAAAAGGTAGGTAAGCCAACAATAAATTTGGCTTTCCAATGGTCTGTATTAGCATCAGTTCTCTGTAAAACTTTGGCTAAATACACATCTTTATACCATCAAAAATGGCTTAGTGTAGGACATCTAAGGTTTTGTAATAATTCTCTTGATCTATCTTCAAGAGAACTTTTATCTCCTACAAAATGTAATACTAATGATAACATTAGTGTCATGATGGCATCCGATTTAGGGGTTTCATTAACAATTTTTTGTGCATTAAAAATTTCTTGTTTTTGGTCTGGGGTAATGACATTATCCCTCCAGCCTTTTAAAATGCATGTAAAACTAGTAACAATGAATTTAACAATTTGAACATCATCATTATTCTGTTGTTGAGCAACAGTTGAATACATGATCATTTCATGTATAATTTCAAATATCTGATATTCAGATTTACCATCAATATTCCAAGTATAAATGGTTTTTCCATGATATGATTTTTGTGTATGAAAGAAATCTTCTTCATACAAAATATCAACTGGTGTTGGTCTAGGATAATAGTTCCTAGTGGGACCAGAAAAAATGGTTTTAGGATTTTTATTATCAAAATTAATTTTATTGATTTCCATTGGAGGGGGATTTGGAAGAAAATTGGATTCAATTTCCTGAAGTTCAAATGGAGAAATATCACTATTGATATTTGATGCTTCAGACTTATTGTCTTCTGAATTATTATCTGTTGCATCTTTATTTATAACATAAACACTTGGTAATTTTAAGGCTTTTAATTTATCAGCTAATAATTCAACAAATTCTGTTGTAGGAATTGAGTTAGATAAGTTATATCCAGTAATTTCTAATGGAGGTTGTAAAGGAGAAGGTTGAATAACCTTTTCATCTTTTACCACTCTATCTTTAGAAAATTGATCTAATAATTTTTCAGTATGGGTTTCAATTCTTATTAATTGATTTCCAACAGTTTGAAGTATTAAATTGGTATAATTATTTTGTTTAAATATTATATTTAAATCATTACATGGAGTAGAACTTTCTGGAATTTTAACATAAGCAGAGGTTTGGAGAATTATATTATTCCCAGATTGAAATTTTAAAGGCTCAGGAGGTGGATGTATAGATTGATATTCTTTATTATCCATTGTTGTCCATTTTTTACACTGTCTAAAACAACAATATTAGGTATGGTATATGTTTGTAAAAACCATTGAACAAAAGGTAATATTATTTGATTATTATATAGAAAAGAATAAAATTCTTCTTTTAATTCTTGAAGACCTTATTCATTATAAAAGGTAAAATACCATTTTCTAAAAACCTCATATTTGGGTTGAAAGAATTCATCATTAATCTTTTTTATTTATTTATTAATTATAACGTCTTTATGATTATGTAAATCCATAAAAACAAGTTAAGTATGGAAATTCATTTTCGAAGGTGTAGGAGATTCTCTCCTATTGATATTTAAAGGATTTGCATAAACTGCATGGGGAATTTGTTGGTCAGATAATCTGACTCCTTCAACCTGAATAATTTCAGCTTCAGGTAGATTTTCCTGATTAGGAATTTCTGAAACAAAATGTCTTGAAGATGAAGATGGTATTGACACTTGATAGGGAGTATTCCATCCTCTACTTGATTGTGATCTGGGTAAATTGGGTTTATTAAAATTAATAACCACTTCTCCTTCATTGTATTGAATAATATTATCAATAGAATGATGGACAATAGGTCTTGGAGGTATAGCATTGACTATAGTCCAAGCAGAAGGGAATGTAATTTCATTCCAAGAAATAAGTCTTGTAGTAGCTACACTAGTTGCTGTAGCTAAATTAGTTTCAATTAACACAGTAGTTCCATGTGAACTAAATCTTTTAGTATTTGGAGTCATTGTATTCATGGCTTTATAATAGATTATGTATATTACAGCTATGGTTTCTGCACGTGGGAGAAACTCATAACCATTAGTCTGAATATTAAGACTAACTGCCTCATAGATATGAGGATCAGATAATGAAAGTGTTAAATTGGGATAAACATCAAAATAAACCGGTCCATGCAAAGACTAATTTCAATAGCTCCCATCATAGAAGCTTTAAAGTTTAAACATCTTGCATCTCTTAATGTTGCAAGAATACTAGCATTCATTCCTAGTAATGTTAGTGGCTTAAAAGCTACTTGTATTAATCCAATATGTATAAATTTATAAGTTTTTATATGTTCATGTAAATCTCTAGGATTAAATAATTTTATTGTATCACATTGTGAATCCAGACTTAATGTCTGTTCCATGGTCTTAATAGCCATATTGGGTTTTGGATCATACCATTTTGATCTATAAATTGTTTTAGGTTGTACCCTAGGGATTGTCCACTTATTAAGTTGATCTTGGATTAATTCATATTCAATTAATTCAGAATTTTTAATTAATTCATTCTGTTCTGCCATAGTTTTTCAATGTCAAAGCATTATAGGTAAATGTATGTTGCTAAAATTCTCTATGACAATTAAGCTGTATGACTAAGCTAAGATGAAAAATATACACATTAGATGTGGTAATTTATATCTTATGACTGGTTGTGTTTTTTAATAATTATTAAAAAACAAATTCTATTTTTAAGCTTTTTGTATTTATAAATATATAAATATTCATAATGATAATTTTAACCTTATAAATAATACTTGTTTCAAAAATATATTTGAATTTTGTAAGTCATTATCTTTTAATTTAATGTATAATGGTCCTTTTACATTTTTTTTCCTTTACTTTTACTTAACAAAAAATTCTTTTTTCTTTGTCCATTTTCTTGACTAAATTACCCTTTTTGAGTTCTATTAGAACTCTCTCTTCTTTATATATATATATATTAAATCTCTCCAAAAAATACTTAAACATAAAAGTAAAATAAAAGAGTCCTTATATATAATTTAGTAATAAAAAAGAAAAGATAGTTTCTAAAATTTGTTACTTTTATTTATACCCATAGTAAAATCTTTATATAAGCTTATTTATAAGTTCTAAGCATACCAAAATAATCCTAACACAATATATAAACATAAAAATATCTAAAAACATTAGGAAACACCCAAAATATCATTATATTAAAAACAAATTGACAAGTTTACAACCCGTCCTCCCTCTAACTGTCCTCCTCCGGCACCGGCCATCTCCGGCCAATAGGGGACTATTCCCCTTTGTAAGTACTATTTACTTTTACTGTTTGTATGTACAAATAGTATAGTACTGTGTGTACTGTATAATAGTAACCGTATATCCCTGTTGAAACATATGAAATAAAATACCCGTGTTTGTTATACGATCCTCCCCTACTTGGTATCAGAGCCATTTGGCTCTTTTAATTTGATCTATTCATGATGTCTAAGCATGTTTAGTTAAAGCTTAGGTTCTGATTATTCTTTGGCATTCTTGCCATGTTATTAATCCATGTGAGAATGTGGCTCCGGTTCTACTGTAACTGGCTTCTCCTGCTATATCCTTCTCACTTAGGCGTGCTGACGACTGGGATAGAGATGTCTCACCTCTAGATTATTAATTTGTTTGGTTAGATACTCATTGTTAGACTAAACAATTATTTATATGTGGTATTCTATTTTCCATGTCTAGTTACATATGCATACTTTGGTGTTTGTTGCTTCTAGTATGTCGGGGGCTTGTGTGACCGCTTAGCCAGGGAGTAGCATCAGGTCTTTTTTGCCCGTAATCGGGACTATCTAGTCTGCAACTTATTTCTTTTTAGGCATAAGAGACATAGAAAATAGTTTAGACATCTAAGTAAGTGTTCACTCTGACCTAGTATTAAGCTTTGCTTTTGTGTCAAATTTTAATCAGAACAATGTTTTTAACTTTACTCCTTAGACAATATTTCACCTCATGACAGAATCCTCTGGATCTAATACAAATCTAATTAAATTTTTTGAATTAATTGAGTTTATAATATTCAACAACAGTTGAATAAATGGACCATTCCTAAAATAGATCCCAAGACTAATTTCAGATCAAAATGGTATGATCTTAAACCTAGAATGGCTATTAAAACCATGGAACAAACTATCTGCTTAAATAATTAGGATGAGTTAATTAATTTGCTAGATCCTACTAATCTGCACACTCATCTGAATTTTTTTAAATATATACATATAAGGTTAGTGCAGGTAGCCTTTAAACCCTTAACCCTATTAGGCACTAATACGTGCTTATTAGCCACCTTATCTGATTCCAGATGCTTGGATTATCAACCATCCTTAATGAGTGCTATTGAGAGTAGTTTATCTCATGGCCCTGTTTATTTTGATGTTTATCCAAACATCAGTCTGTCTTTGACAGATCCCAATTTATTTGAGGCTTTAACTCTTAGAGTCCAAACACAAAGTTATAATTATCTACCCGGATCTGAGACCATTGTGGTTGTTTATCGCATCTATTATAAGGTCATGAATACAATGACCCCTAATATTAAGAAACTAAGTCCTCCGGAAAAAAAAACAATGTTAATAGAAACCAGTTTTTCCTCTCATACTAGTATTGCAATTCCTCGCATGCTTCATTGGGATGAAATAAATTTTCCCGACACTTGGAATATTCGTAACGCTGTTCCTTTACAGTCCAAATTACATTCTAATCTTGATAAGATTATTCAAACTTCCAATGGAGAAGTTTTCCTCAATTTTAGTAAACCATTGCTAGGCCTTCCGAGGTCTTCTTCTTCTAGAAGTTGGCAAGCACCTTATCAGGTGTTTTACCCTTCTACTTCCTGGAACTCTTTCTCAGAGAGTCCAATTAAGCCTCCTCCTTTAGAAAATACTCCTGAAAGTGTAAATCAACCCAATGTCGAGGAAATCCAATTATCTGGCCAACAGATTCCTCATGCAATTTATAAAAATCCTTAGAGAGAATCTTCTACTTCCTCTGAGATGCATTTTGAAGGATAAGTATTGGTTTTCATGGATTTTACAATGGGATCTAATAACAGAATCCTTATTAATAATGAATTTTACCAACCAGTTTATCAAAACTATAGGGATTGGTATTTTAATTCCTTTTCCCAGCTGAGCTTGTAGAGTTCAAATCTTGTTTCTATAATTATTTAGAAACCAATCAAGTCATTATACCATTTGTTCAATGGTTTTCTATGACCAAAAATGTTCCCACAATTTTCGCTTTGGAAGATTTCCATAAGTCGTGGATCACACAATCTAATAAAGTCATTTTCTCTATGCATCCTCCTACTGATGCATTAAAATTATCACAAATAGGTACTACTACTTCTTCTAAGACTTCTACTGACTTAGAAACTGTTGCCTATTTGAAAATTAACCCCATAAATGAGGATCTTGCTCATACTAAAGATTTGTTACCCATCATGAAACAAAATAATTATACCAATCTTTTTCTTCAATCTGTGGGTACCAAATTAAGTTGAATTGAATCTGCTTCGAAGAATATACTTTCTATCCTCCAAACTCAGGACTTACCTATTCCACCTACTCCTGATTTACCAACCTTTAAACCTCCAATTGAGCTTTCTGGTTTTAAATTATCCACTTCTCCTAATAAAGAATTTCTGGGTCAATTAACCTAGAAACTTAGTGGTTAAAATCTTCATGTTTTATCCCATCAGGATTCTGATCACGAATCTAAACTTGAATTAGATTTTCCTCCTGAACAATTAGCTCATATCGAATCCAATTTCCTGGAGAATTCTCATCCTCAACTAAATAAGGTTTATTTTGATAAGGATAATGTCCGTCATAATGTCCCTACTCGGCATTATTATCCTCGTCCTACCCCTCAGGATATATTATATGAGGAAAATTTCTATAAATCCCAAAATTCCTATCATGGAAAAACCGTTTATGAATGAAATATTGATGGTATGTCTGATTACCAGATTTATGAGACTATCCACCAAATGTTGATTTATAGCACCATTTCTAAACAATATGGTAATCCTGAACCTGAAGTTGCCAAGTTTATTGCCAATGGCTTTACTGGTATTCTTAAAGGCTGGTGGGATACTATCCTAACCCGATCACAGCAGCTTGAAATTTTACAGGCTACTAAATTGGTTAAGAATGAATCCAATCAGGACACTCATTTTCCTGATGCGGTTTATACTCTTGTCCTTACCATTATTCACCATTTTATTGGTTTTGAAGGAGTAAATAATGAAGAATCCCGAGAACTTTTGTAGAATCTTCGTTGTCCCACACAGAGTCATTTTAGATGGTATAAAAATGTTTTCCTTGCCAATGTCCTCCAAAGAACTGATGCTAATTCTGAGCATTGGAAAGCCAAATTCATTGATGGCTTGCCTACTTTCTTTGCTGAGAAAGCCAGAAAAAAAATTAAGGGATCTCCATAATGGAATTTCTATCCTCTATAATAGTCATACTTATGGCAGTCTGATAAATATTGTTATCATTGAAGGTCTTGCCATTTGTAATGATATAAAATTGAATAGACAATTAAAAAGCAGAATTTAGCTAAAAATAAAGAAACTGGAGATTTTTGTGAGCAATATGCTTATGATACCAAAATTCATTAACCTAACTCTTCTAGTAACCCTTCTCGAAGAAATCCTAAGAAGCATGGTTCTTCTAAACAAAAATCTTTTAGGAAGGCTTCCAAACCAGAATCCTCTTATAAGGGTAATAAGGGTAAGTCTAAATCAAAAGGTACTTCTTCTAAGCAACCTCGATCTAAAAAATCAGCCAAATGTTATAAGTGTGGAAAAATTGGCCATTATGCTAGTAAATGTACCACTTAGATAAAATTAAATAATCTTCAAATTGAAGAAGATCTTAGACTTCAATTAAGTAAATTATTGCTTAATAGCTTGGAGTCTGAACATGATCATTCTCCTTCTTCTTCTGATGATGAAGAATTTAATCAGCTTTACTCTTCCTCATCATCCTCTTCTGATTCTAATTCTCCTAATGTAGTGAACTTTGTAATCAATGTGATCATTTGCAAGCTATTATCCAAATGAATGGACTTAGCTTAAATGTGCTTACCAACCAACAACAATCACTTCTTGAATTAATTGATTAAATTTAAGATCCCCAAGCTAAAATGCAATTAATAAAATCTTGCTATGAATTTTGTAAACAGGATACTCTTGTTACTGAATCTCCTAGAATTTCTTCTACTACTTCTAGTATGAAAGAAGTTTTAAATTGTCTCAATACTTCTCAGTCTAATGAAAGACAATCTACTATTCCTGATTGAAGGAATGAAGTTAATCAATTAAAAATTGAGATCAAGCTCCTAAAATCAAATCACGATTTAATACAAAATGAGATTTATCATTTAAAAGATCAAATGCTTCCTGATAAAGGAAAAGTAATTGACCGAGTTGATCCAGTCCCTGAGGCTTCTACTTCCACTCATCTCGAATCCCAATCTGATTACTTAATGCTATTAAATCAAATTATTTTCTAAAAATGGTTTATCTTAATTACCCTAGTAATTGACAAAGAATTTACTTTGTCTAATATTACTGCTATTGTGGATAGTGGTGCTGATATGAATTGCATCCAAGAAGGACTTGTTCCTTCCCGTTATTTGGAAAAAACTACTCAGGGCTTCACTAATGCTAATGGTGGTAAAATGCACATTAAGTACAAACTTAATGATGTATTAATTTGCAAAGAAGGTTTATGTTTATCATCAACCTTTTTACTTATCCAGAATATGTCCCAGCAAGTTATTCTTGGGATTAACTTGCTGGCATTAATAATGCCATTGATAAAATTAAAACTCATGGTATATTCACCACTATTAACGGTAAAGAAATTGTTTTCGAATTTATTACTTTATCATTTTCTAAAAATATTAATCTTCTTAAAAATAAGGAAAAACAATTATTTTTTCTTCAGAAAGAAATTTATTCTTTGACCAATCAAAATCGATTGCAACAATCTGATATGCAATCTCATGTTGAAACTATTAAACACCAACTTCTCCAAGAAGTTTGTAGTGATATCCCTAATGCATTCTGGGAACGCAAGAAACATATTGTTTCTCTGCCTTATGACAAGGATTTCAATGAAAAATAGATTCCTACAAAGGCCCTTCCTAGTCAAATGAAAGCTGACTGGCTTGAGCTTTGTAAAAGGAAATCCAAACTCTTATGGATAAGAAACTTATTTCCAAAAGTCACTCTCCATGGAGTTGTACTAATTTTTATGTTAATAAGGCAACAGAGAAAGAACGAGGATCTCCTCGTCTTGTTATTAATTATAAACCTTTAAATGATGTTCAACAATGGATTAGATATCCCATTCCTAATAAAAAAGATCTATTAGATCGTCTGCAATCTGCAACAATCTTTTCTAAATTTGTCCTTAAATCTGGTTATTGG
The DNA here is from genome assembly GCA_031762675.1 of Pachysandra terminalis. Classification (NCBI taxonomy): domain Eukaryota; kingdom Viridiplantae; phylum Streptophyta; class Magnoliopsida; order Buxales; family Buxaceae; genus Pachysandra; species Pachysandra terminalis. The sequence continues at coordinate 3,391,979 of JAUPMG010000006.1, read as the reverse complement.
CAAATCCAAACTGCCCCTGAAGATAGGTACCAAACTACCTTCACTGTTCTTTTTGGCCATTACCAATGGAATGTGATGCCTTTTGGACTTAAGAGTGCACCTTCTGAATTCCAGAATATTATGAATGGTATTTTCATTCCTTATTCTAAATTTTGTCTTGTTTATATTGATGACATTCTCATATTTTCTTCTTCTATAGACCAACATTTTAAACATCTTAATATTCTTAAAGATGTAGTTAAACGTAACGGTTTATTTTTGTCTGCACCTAAGATGAGACTTCTCCAAACCAATGTCCACTTTTTGGGACATAATATTTGTGAAGGGAAAATTCTCCCTATTGATCGGGCTATTGAATTTGCTTCTAAGTTTCCAGATGAACTTAAAGATAAAACCCATTTGCAACGATTTCTTGGTAGTTTGAATTATATTTCTAACTACTGTAAAGATTTTGCTAAGGATACAACTATTCTGTATTCTCGTCTTCGCAAAAATCCTTCTCCTTGGACTACTCAACATACTCTTGCTGTCCAACAAATTAAATTAAAGGCCAAGGAATTACCTTGCTTATCTTTGGCCAATATTCATTTGTCTAAAATTGTTGAAACTGATGCCTCTGATTTGGGGTACGGAAGGATTCTCAAACAGCTTAACCCCTTTACTAATAACGAAGGGATTCTCAAACAACTTAACCCCTCTACTAATAAAGAAGAATTGGTTCGTTTTACTAGTGGAACTTGGAAAAATGCCCAAGCCCATTATTCCACTGTTAAAAAAGAAATTATTTCCATTATTAAATGAATCCTTAAATTTCAAGATGATTTATTAAATCAACAATTCTTATTACGAATCGATTGTAGCTCTGCTAAATTCATTTTTCAAAAAGATGTTAAGAATATTGTCTCTAAACAAATTTTTGTAGGTTGGCAAGCTCAACTCTCTAATTTTGACTTTTCAATTGAATACATTAGGGCTGAATCTAATTCCCTTCCTGATTTTCTCACTCGTGAGTTTTTGCAAGGTTCATTATGAGTAGGTCATTTTCTGCCCGAGGAGGAAATTCCTCCCGAGAAAAAGGAAAACAGAAAATGTCTGTTCATGTCCAACATTCTAATGAATGTCATCATGAGATGCAATATCCATCTCTATCTCAATCAAGAGATCTATTGACTAAACCTCAGTCAAAAACCACTTTAGAAGCTCTGGCTACTCTTGTACCAGAATTCTTTCCCAATAGTAATTATACTCAGTTAATTTTACATCTCAATAAAGGAGATGATCAATGGGCTAATGAGCCGTGGAAATTAATGTCCCAATATCTTAATGATATTAATTTCTCTAGTTCCGCTGGTAGAACCCGTGAGGCTTATGAGTCTATCTTCATTACCATGGGTAGCTGGAAATTAGTCAGACAAAAGCCAAAATGAATAATTCCATTTGCTTATAGCAAGTGCATTGTGAAGAAAATTATTTCTCACTCTGAATGGGGTCTTAATCCGAATTCCATTAAACGCATTACAGGTACTGTTGATCGGTAAAAAATGCTGATAATTGCGATTCAAGCGTGATTAGTTCGATCGAGCCATTAATCACTTGATTTGGTTGATTCTGAGGTGGATAAGGTCTTCTGGAATCTGAGAGCATTCCAACCGTCCGCCTAAACCGGAGTCGGCCGTACGGGCGGTGCTATGTCCAATCCAACGAACATGAAACAACACATAAAAATGAAATACACAGGATTTATGTGGTTCGACAAAGGCGCCTAAATCCACGGATTGCCCTTTGGGCATATATCTCTCATTCAAATATTGAGATTACAGTGTTTACATAATGAACAATACAAGATGAAGAAGAAGTGAAAAAGAAGAGTCCCCAAAAATAGCTCTCTGTCTTCTAAACAATTGAGAAGAGAAGTCTCCCTCCTCCCCCTTATGTCCCTCTTTGTTGAAGAAGAAGGTTCCCAAGCATGAAGTCTCCCCCTCTCTTCTTTGTGTCTTCTCCTGTCCAAAAAGAAAGTCCTCCTCTCTCCCTTCTGTCTTCCTTTTAAAGAAAGAAAAACCTCCGCCCTTCTCCCAAGCTGACATCCTCTTTCATTTGTCCTTTCTTTCTTGAAAAACACTTGACAAGACTCATGTCTTGTCACATCACCTTTTGGTCAAATCATGTAAGTGAGTAGGTGGAGTAAATGGTGCAAGGTGTGGGAAGTGTTTGTGTAGTGAATAGTGTTTTCGAGATTACGTGAACAGTGTTTCGAGATCAGGATGAACAGTGTTTCGAGATTACAATAATGCCCTCATTTTTTAATAGAGATTGTCTCTTGTATTTCATTGTCCTCGGGCTTTCTATCTCCTCGAGCTCCGACTTAACTCGGCCTTGACTCGACTTCAAGATATACTCGACTTTTGTTTCCCGATTCTCTCTCACCCTGAGCGTCTCTCTGAGGTTTCCTCCATGAGAGCTTACCTCCCCGAGCACTTTTGCTCTCTCTCCAAGAGCCCTTCATCTCTTCAAATTCGAATTATCCTCCTCGGTGTCAGCCTCTCGAATATCGAGCTCATGCGTTTCCCTTTGATTTGCATTTTTACCTTCATCTCAATGCCTCAAGTCTAATGATTCAGCCCCCAATTTGTATTTAGCGGCAACGATGGTAACGTCCAAATTTGAACATCGAATGCTCTGTTTTTCATTACAAATTCTCATTGTGGATTTGTTTGCACTGGTCAGGCTCGGGAGTGAACCCCATAATCACATCACTTCGCTGAGTCCAACTTGTTTATTTGATCCATATTTTCTTCAACTCGTCCCAGTTTTAGAGCTGGGTGTTTAAAGATTATCCAGAGGATCGCAAGAGGAAAATTGAAGTGTTGTCTTTGGTAATAACATTCACTCCGAGTTCTCACCTCTCTTGGATTGCAAGTTATAAGCACGATGTTCTCTTCGATGAGCTTGATGCCATTGTTTCCTCCTGGTCAATGCAATCCAAGTAACATTCTCTGCAAATTCTGAAACCTCCACTTCACACTACTTATGGGTTTTATCAGTTCAGAGGAAACACTTTGGGCACAATAAAATCATACCCGAGTGAATCCCAATCACTGACCTCGGCAGCCGAGAATTTCTCCAAAAGCATCTCTTATGGGTCATCTAGAATTCTCTCTCGTGAGACCCGTTGTCTTGGAGCTCCCTCTCTCGACCTCAAGTTCCAGTTTTCTTCGAGCCTCGACCCCAGGTCCGTGTCTCAATATCTCTTCGAGCTATTCTCAGGTCCTCTTTTGGACTGAGTTTCGAGTCACCCCGAGATTTCCTTTCAACAACCCCAGCCATCTTCCTTGGACTGATCCGATATCGAACTCTCCTTCCCGATCTTGGACTCTCCTTCTCGAAACTAATCCGATGTCGGGCTCTTCTTCTCGGACCAACCCGACGCCGGTTCTCTCTCTCCATTATTCTGGTGTTCTGTTATCTGTCGGCCCGAATGCCTATTTTTCGTCGAGCATCAGTGCTTTCCTCTGTTGAGCTCCCCTCTCCAAGCTCCAAGGCTTGAGGGGAAACACACGTTCCGAGCTCTAGAGCCTCTGCTTGGACTGTTTCTCCCGGTGTTTCTTTGTTGTTTGAACTTTGGTTCTCTCGATTTCAATAATGAGACAACACTTTCGGATGTTTGAAGAGCCTTTTCACCCTTGATCTAAAGGGAAATCAAGGCAGATCCCATTTGAGATTGGCGGGTGTTCGTCGAACAACTTGGACTCCTTTGAGCATCGGACACTCATTTTGTTTCCTTCGAGTCGGTGCTCGACGTCCCCCTTTTCTCCCTCGGACACTCTCCAAGAGTCCTCTCGGATCCTGTCGTTCTCCCTCAAACCTGAACTTAGCCTCTCCCTCGAGATCTTGCTCTATCCCGACCTTGTGTTGTCCAGATGCAGTAGATGTAAGACTCAGTGATGGCTTTATGAAGGGTCCCTTGAAGTTTCTTTTTTCACATCTTTCCAAGATGGGAGACAATGCTGGCATTGGAATTTACACCCATTAAGAATCTCTAGCTATGATGGCTACCTAACCTCACACAATGCATGTGAATTATTGTGAATCCTATGCTCTATTTTAATATTTAATAATAAATTCAACCATCAGAGGCAAAACCGATCCCAGGTTCTGGCTTAATGAACCACTTCTCCTCCCTCGAGCCTCGAATCGTTTTTACCTCGGCTCCCTTTGAACCTCGACTCAGCAGCAACCCCGAGACCCTAGTTCGGTTCACCCCGAACCTTGACGAGGTCTCAATCACGGCTCCCTGTCTCTCTCGAGATCTTTATCTTTCTCTCGATCATCTCCACTAAATCATGTAATCTCAGCTGAAGAACATGACGCGAGTGATTGTCATTGTATTGTATAAAGTGTCAAGACTTGTAACATTTAAAAGTCATATTTTAATAACAAGGTCTAGGTGCTATCTTTGAAAACAATAATTCATTTAACGGTTTGAATCTTTGGTCTTGATAGGGGTATATCCTGTCTACATCTCTGATGGACTTGTTATTGGTTCGAGGACCATCTGATGATGGATCCCAATTGTAACTTCGGTTTAAAATCCGAGATGCATGACTTTTCAGTTGGAGGACTCATGACCCATGCATTTACAATATTCATTTGTTTGGAGGCTTACACCTCTTATATGTCTCTACCATCCATTTGTTTGATGGCTTACACTTATTATGCTTCTCGACGGGCTAACCACCCTCAGATGGTCAATTTATACGGGCTAACCACCATGAGATGGTCAATTCACTTATTATTACTTCAGCGGGCTTGCCACCCCGAGATGGCGAATTCCCCGCGTATTATATACTTTCAACGGGATTGCCACCCCGAGATGGCAAACTCGTCACTTATTATCTTTCGATGGGCTAACCACCCTCAGATGGTCAATTCATACGGGCTAACCACCCTCAGATGGTCAATTCACTTATTATTATTATTTCAGCGGGCTTGCCACCCCGAGATGGCGAATTCCCCATGTATTACAAACTTTCAACAGGCTTGCTACCCTGAGATGGCGAACTCGTCACTTATTATCTTTCGACGGGCCAACCACCCTAAAATGGTCAATTTGCATAATATTATACCTTCAACGGGCTAACCACCCTAAGATGGTCAATTCGTATATTATTACGTTTTTTTTAGCGGGCTTGCCACCCCGAGATGGCCAATAATCACCTATTATTCTGCTCAATAGGCTTGCCACCCTAAGACGGCAAATTCATTATATTATTTTCCTCAGGGCATGCCTTTAAGAGGCTGTACCCGGATATGAAAAGGCACATGTGGTTTTTACAATGAAAATAGACTAAAGTGTCTGATCTCAATACTCGATATAGACAATTCGATCATATTCCGAAGTCGGATGGTGACGCTATGATCCCATACCGAGATCGGTTTTAAGTGGCGACTTTATGATCCCACACCAATGAGTACCCGATAGAGACGATTTGATCATATTCTGAGTCTGAGGAAAGGCTTTGCGATCTAACCTTGGGACCGGTTAGAGACAGCTCGATCCTATCCCGAATCAGGACAGATTTTTACGATCTGATCCCCAACACTCAATAGAGACGATTTGATCCTATTCCGAGTCCGAGGAAAAACTTTGCGAACAAACATCAAGACCGGTTAGAGACAACTTGATCCTATTCCGAGTCTGAATAGACATTTTCATCTAGTCCACAACACTGGATAGAGACATTGAGATCCTAATCCGAGTCTAGATTGACTTTATGATCAAATTCCCAACATCGGATAAAGACATTTCGATTCTACTCGGAGTCTGGATAGACTTTATGATCTAATCCCAAAATTGGATAGAGACGTTGAGATCCTAATCCGAGTATGGATAGACTATATAATCTAATCCCGACATCGGATAGGGATATTGAGATCCTACTCCGAGTCTGGATAGACTTTCTGATCCAATCCCGACATCGGATAGAGACATTGAGATCCTACTCCGAGTCTAGATTGACTTTATGATATAATTTTCAACATCGGATAGAAACATTGAGATCCTAATCCGAGTTTGAATAGACTTTATGATCTAATCTCAACATCGGATAGA
>JAUPMG010000006.1:3359006-3375518 GCA_031762675.1 Pachysandra terminalis | reverse complement strand
AAGAGTTTAATATGAGAAAATACCAGATAAGTCATGCAATTAAGGGTATAATATGTGGTATTTCATGACTTATCAAGGGCTTAAGAGCTTGCCTCCCTACTTCCTCTCCCTCACTCCCACGATCAGAAGCCACAACCCAATCCCACAATCTGTTCAACACACGAATGTGTGTATGAACAATTAATCATATTGTTAAAATTACAAGATTACCCCCTTTTTAAAGTTATTTACATATTGACCCTCAATTCTCTTAATTACTCTTAAATTACCCCATGATGCATAATTACTTCATTGCCCATAACTATGCTGATGAATTACCAATTAAAATTAGCTCATAATTATGATTATGCCATTAGGGATTTAATTAACATTTAATTCAAGAAATAATTAAATAAAAAAGGGAAAATTAGATTAAGGGGTTTAGGTCACTACAGTGGTATGTAAAAAAGTACAGGCTCTACTTTGCTATCTTTTTGCGTAATAGAAGACGACTCTTCTTTTACCACTGGTGCAAGGTGGATGGGACTGCACTATGGTCGTGAAGCCAAGGTCTTCCCAATAATACATTGTAGGTCGTTCTTGAATCAATGATGTGAAAAAGAGCACTTGTCTTGAATTCTCCTATCAACAGGTCCAGCCAGATCATCCCAATAGTTCTCTGCCCCCCTTGGTTGAATCCTTGGATCATGAGGCGACTTTGACTAAGCTCATAGGTCGAAATGCCTAAACTTTTCATTGTCTTTATTGGCATGATATTGACAGCAGATCCACAGTCCAAGAGAATCCTGTTGACTTTTTGCTCACACAAATACCCCGAGATGTAAAGGGGACGGTTATGAGGTTTGGAGCCTAACAACAAGTCATCATCAGAGAAAGTGATCGTTGACATGCACAACACACATACAGCCTGGTGGCCTTTAGAGTTTGCTTTAATTTGACGAACTTCTTCCAAATATTCTTGTGGATTTGAGATCATAGTAACTAAGGCAGATCGCAACCTTGTTGTTAATTGAAGTGCATCACAAAGATTAAAAGAGGCCGGAATGTCTTTTAGCATTCTCAGAAAAAATCACTGGTTGTCTCTTCGTGATATTGTCCAGTGCATGCAGTGGTGAATTGCTCTTGCTCCTCATCGTCTGATGATTGGACTTCCTCGTGACATGAAACTGTATGTACATTAACACGAAGTTTCTTTAACAACTTCTTTGGCAAGAACTCCATTAAAGTAATAGGATGGCGAGGACGTTGTTCAAATATTTCTCCATTTGGTGGAGATAAGTTCATGGATGATTTTGTCTTCTTAATCGACTTTCTTTTCTTTGATTTGGGAGTCGCTCCCTTTATCTTCCGGTACCTCTTGTGTTGAGTTGTTTGAGGTTTAGGTATGTACTGCTTACATCGTTTTTGATGAGTGACAAGAGTCCATCCTTCACTATCGGGATCTGATGTCTTAGTCTCCATGCCCCTAATTAAGGAGACAAGACTTTTCTAGCATGCGGTAGAAGGAGATTTGAGGACTCGCTGGTTGGTAGAACAACAGGCTCAAAAGATCCAAATGCTATAGTGACTAAATTTGATGTTGCCACTTCTTCAATATCAAGGACAATTTTTCCTTGACGAGCGAGATCTAAAATCTTCTCTTTCAAAACAAAGTACTTCTGATTTGGATGGCTCACCACCCTGTGGTACTTGCAGTAATTTGGATCATCTACTCGACCAGTTTCCTCAAGACATTTTGACTCTGGTAGCTCGATCAATTTCAACTTCAAGAGTTTCTCAAACATCTCCGGCATATTTGAGTCAGGAAACGGATATTGTTTCTCCTGTAGCTCTTTCAATGTGGCCCTATTCTTTCCTTTATCTTGAGAAGATAAATGCTTTTGTTGTTCCTTTTGTGACTTGGTTGAGATTTTTGCTGGAGCGACATTTATCGTCATGAACTCCTTACCATTGCCTAGCTTGACAGAAGGCTTACCCGCTTTACAATTTTCTTGTGAATCTTTATTCTTGCGTGATTCATGGACTGGGATATCAGAACCCCCATTGGATTTTATGCTAAGCTCCATGTCGTGTGCGCGTGTAGCGAGTTCTTCGAAGGTTCTTGGTTTTATCCCTTGGAGGATATACCGAAGTCCCCAGTGTATGCCTTGAGTGCACATCTCAATTGTAGATGCTTCACAGAGTCTATCTTTGCTGTTAAGGCTTAGATTTCTCCACCTGTTGATGTAGTCTGTCACAAGTTCTTCCTTCAACTGTCGGGAATTGGTAAGTTCAATCATGCTGACGGTTCGCCGAGTGTTGTAGAAGCGGTTGAGGAATTCTCTCTCCATCTACTCCTAACTGTCAATAGAACCAGGATGGATATCTGTATACCAGTCAAAGGCATTGCCTTTCAAAGACCGCACAAACTGTTTCACTAAGAGATCTTCATCTGTTCCCGCATTATTACATGTCTTAACAAAGTGGGCTATGTGTTGCTTTGGATTACCTTTTCCAGGCTGGTAACCAACTGGGGTCCTCATCAGGCTGATCCATTGAGTGTAAGGCTTGGCATACATGTGAGAATACTGAGAACCTCCTTCATACTTGTCTTGGATCGTACTCGTGATGAAATCTTTGAGTTGATCTGTAGGTATGGAGCCGTCAGAAGTGATCGGGATACATTGAGCAGTAGCCTTTCCTTTGTTTGAAGATTGTGGCACATCTTCAAGAATAATCTGAGGTGTGAGCATTGGGTGAGTAGTAGGAGCATGGCTCGATTCTCCTGCGGTATCAAGCTTGTTCATGAGGGTAGCAATTTGTGCATCTTTTTCCTCTAAGGACTTTGTGAGTCCTTCAATGGCCTAACTCATGGCAGCGAGTTGTTTCTCAATTGAGATGCCATGGGACATCATAACCGGCATAGCAATGGAATATGATGAATTCACAGAATCCGAGGGTCTTGAAGATCTAGATCTTGGACTTCCGCTAGGAGATCCAAACTTAGAGCCTGTGCTTGAATCGTCATTGCCTTCTTCTATAGAGACTTTGTTTCCAGAGTTTGATTCTTGAGAAAGTGCTGGGTGTGACAAAATAATTTCAACTGTTGTGTTAACTGGTTCCCTTGCCCCCAGTGAGGCTAAGGAAATTATTGGTTGCCTCACCATTTCCGAACCGAAGACTGGAATTGACTTTGGTAACAAATTCGCAGCTTGAAGAGATTGAGATGCAACTTTTTCTTTGCTTCATGTTACTACACCGGTCGTCTGAGTGTTCAGACTTAATCCAGATTTTACAGGAGCCATTGAGTCAGATCCTATTGGCTTGGAACTTGGCTTTTCAACAGCATCCTTCAGTAGAGGGTTGGATGGAGCTGATCTAGAAGCCATGGGTAAAAGCTTGAATCTTGAACGAACTTTTATGTAAGTGAAGAGATGAGAGGTAGAGATAGTCCCACCGGGGGTGCCAGAAATTTTTACACACAAATTTTGTCAATTGAAAATCAACAAACAAGATATGCTAAACAAAATCAACTTTATTGATTAAAATGAGAGATTACAATCTCTATATATTTTCTTTATACAAAAGAAAATATTTGCTGATTCTTCTCTTCGGGTTCCTCGATTTAAGGGCTAAAAATAGCTTATTCTTAAATCAAAATTCTTATTGAAAGAAGTGGTAGTTTTCACGAACTGAATCATGGGGATTTATTGGGTAGTCTTCGGCTTGATCTTCGGGCTTGTACACTTATGGAAGACGTAGCCTGGAAACTTCGACTTCGGTATAAATCTCTGGGCTTTTGAGCGTATTCAGAGATTTGAGAGCTTTATCTTCGGGCTTGAATGCTTTTACTTTGATGCTTCAAGTCTTCAGATCTTCAAATCTTCAAGGCAATGGATCAGCAGGGCTTCAGAGCTTCTTCTTCTTATCCTTAAGCTTTTTGATTATCTGATCACTTGAATGGGAGAGAACTACCCCAACTTATAGATTTTGAGGGGAGAGTCCTGCTTGAATTAGAGATAATTTCCAATTTAATTCAGGATTATCTGTATGGGGGAGGGTAGAGTTCTACTTGTTCTCAATCACTTTAGGATATTATCCAATATAAGATAATTCTTTATTTAAGAATTATCTAAATTTTGATTGATAGCTTTTAGATAATTCTTTTGAGAATTATCTAGAATTTTCCTATTTTGTTAGGATAATTCATGTTTAATGAGAATTATTATAATTTAATTTAATAATTCTCTCTGGGTCCCATTTGAACTAATCAAAGATTCCATTTCAGAGAATCTTATTTCAGTGGGGCCCATCTTGAAAGATCGTGCCATGTGGCATATTTTGATCTCAAATTTTCTCCTTCTACACCGGTTATCAATTTTGTTTGTATTAAAGAGAATGTCACTCTCACTTGAATGCAAATCTCTTTTTATGAAACACTTGTAAAAAAGTAAATTATATGATTTTTGATATATTTATTTATAAAATATATTTTTTTATGTACACTATTCACGAATTACCTATGCTTGAATGGCAATTGAGATGGGTTAGACCAAAAAAATTAGTGTAGATACAATCCATTAGAATTGGGCTTCAAAAATAAATCAAAAACTGTTAGAGAGAGAGAGAGAGAGAGAGAGAGAGAGAGAGAGAGTCATTTTAAAAGCATATCAACGAACCCAACTCAGTTGTTTTAGGGTCATGCTCGATTTGATTAGCATGAGATTAAATCTTAAGCTTTAAATACTGTTATATGCACGTGCGTTGCACATGGTGACATTAGGAGAAGCATACTATTGAAAGAGTACACATATTATATGACAATGCAATATATATTGTTATATAAAAACTTGAATCAAATATCTAAGTCTTGCAATGAATTATAAAAGTAGCAACACATATAGAGTTTTCTTAAAATTGATAAATATTAATTTTTTTTTTTTTTTGTAAAGGTATATATCTTCGGTATGAATGATTTCTTCACATGCGATGCATATATAATTGTTCGAGTTACGTTCCTCGATTACCTTTGTACTTTTGTGAATTGTGAACACATACCACTTTTGAAAACAATTGTCGATGGACTTCATATATTCATCAAACTTATTTTCCTGCAAGTAATATAGTAGTGTTGTTAGAAATAAATCTCAAAATTGGTGTAATAATGATTTTAACAAGTGTCTATATACCTTCATTGTGGGCAATTCACCGACTGTTGAATTTAATATTTTTTCTGCTTGATTATTGAACAACGTAGTCCATATACTACTTGTATCGTTAGCAATTTTTATCCGTAACACGAATCTGCTTTATTTTTAAATTTTTAATTAATATAGTTGTATTTGAGAAAAAGAAGACCACAATTGCAACTTTAAAGATTTACCTGTATCCGGTTTGTATATCATAGGAGCAGCATTCATTACAAAATAATTTGTCATTTTTTGAATAACCTTTCTCCCACATGATTTACATGCCATATACCATGGATCTTTTCTTTTTTCAACTTCAACAATCCATACTTTTGATTCAAATATTTCGCCCTGCAAAGGAGGTATTTAATAATGTATATAATTTTTAAATACATAATATCTTTGTTTTCTATTTATATATATATATATATATATATATATAATAAAAAAAAGAATATCTGAGTTGCATTAATCTTTGTCTTGGATATGTATCAACGGAAGTTGCTCTTGCTTCATTAATGCATAGGTTTGAAAATCATTACCCTCAAAGCTTTTCTCAATTTCCCCTCGATTGTTATGTGCCCTATATAAGATATAGATCAAATAGTTTTTTAGTCTAATGTGGTAATTATATTTTAAAAAATTAAGATTTTAGCTGTAGTAGTATGCTTACCATTGTTTAAGTTCTTTAACTTCTTCAAGCTCGGGATCAATGGCGACAATGGTGTCAGTAGTTGTTGAAAGTGATCCACCTGATAGTGCTATAAAAATTAAAAAAATCTTCTTAATGGTATTGTCATTTAAAATTTAAACAAAGATTTTGCTTACCATTGTACTCTTGGACCTTTACAGAGGTTGCTACTAAAACTGGATTGTTGAAAATCTTGATGTTATCAAATTTTTCGTCCATTGTAGCTAAATTTCCCCAAAGTGTAAGTTGTATTGGATTGAAGCAACTACATAGATGTAGAAAAGAATTATAATTATTAGTATAACGAAGTTTATAAAGGTAAGCTTAAATCTTAGAATTATAGGCAAATTGTACTTACGATGCATCCAAGATATTTAGAACCCTACGTATTGTGTCGCTTCCATCATTCTTTCTTGTTGTTGGTATTTTGTCTCCGACTTTTATAATAACAACGAGGATATCTATATGGGAAAGGGGCATAAAATGTTGTTAGTATTGTGTACAAAATATTTAAAAATTGTATACTACATGTAGACACCCCAATTTGCACGAAAGTAATTGCTTTTTGAACTTTGCAGCTTCTAGAGGCTTGAGCTTGACACCTTTTCATGTTTGATCCCAATTTCAATCTCAAATCCATTTGAGCCAAAATTCGCCTTGAAATCCCCAAAATCCATAAAATTACCAAAATACCCTCAATGGACCCCATTCGATTCGTCATCCCATAAAATCCATTTCTGACATCATAAATGAATCCTAGGCAGAAAATGCGTTCCAACGGGTATATAATCGCCTTGTTTTGAGATCTTATGATAAAATGACCGTTTTACCCCTAATAGCGTTTCGGGCCAAATTTAGGACTTTTTGGACTTCAGAAAAATATTTTGATTCCATATTTGACCTTTTCATGTAGAACTCGTCAAATGGCTGTAATTTGGTCAAAATCTGAGATTGATAATATAAGGGGTATTTTTGGTATTAAAATCGTAATTAGGTGGGCTTTCAAGTGATTAAAGTGAGAAATTAGAAAAATAAAAATATAATGAAAGAGAAAAATAAAAAGGATGGTTAAATTAAGATTTAAATTAAATTAGGATTAGAGTTAAATTAGGATTTGGATTAGAATTAAATTAGGATTGGATTAGACTTAGATTGTTTAGGATAGATTTTACAAAATAAAAAGAAAAGGGGGAATTTGTAATATTAAAGAAAAAATAGGGGGTATGGAAATAAAATTAGGAAGAAGAAATCAGTCTTCTTCTTCCACGATGTCTTCTTCACGGAACAGAGAAGAGGGGATTCGTTGGATTGAGATGAGGAAGAGATTGAGGAGAAGAGATTGAGATGAGGAAGGGATAGAGAGAAGAGAAAAGATTGGGATGAGTTTTAGATAAGGAAGGAAAGAAAAGGGATGAGGATGAGGGCTGAAAAATCTTTGGATCCATGGCTCTAAGAAGAGGAGATCGAAGCTAAAAGAGGAGGCCGAATTGAAGAAAAAACCCATGTGCTTGCTTCTTCTTCTCCATCCGAGTTCTGCAAACCCTAGAAAAAAACCCTAGCCAAAACCCCAATTTATCCATTCAAACCCTCGTTCGTCCGTCCATTAAACCTGCAAAAAAAAACCCCATTGAAACCCTAGTTCATCCCAACCAAAACCCAAATTAGAAACCCCGAAGCCCCTTGTTCGTCCCTGCAAAAAACCCCATTGAAACCCTAGTTCGTCCCAACCAAACCCCACCAAAACCCTTTGATATGTTTAAATTTATTAAATGAATAGCAAAATTATTTAAAATATTTACCTCCTTGTCAACTAACATTATCTTCAATAAAGTTCCAGATCCATAAGTATTGTCATATATGCGAACATCTCCCTTTTGAATAACATTACATTTGATTGGCCATTCTGTCATTTTTGGATTTAATGAAGTAATAAGCTGATCAAGAAGAACTCCCTTTCCTTTATCTTTGGAGAAGACTTTTCTTTGTACCAACACGTAGTAAAAAATTATTGAATTCAGGATCAAATTGGGCTCAAACATTCCTTTGTAATATTATCCTTTCCATTATAGGCCATAAGTATGATGTAACTAAAGAGGCATTTACCGTTTGCCCTCTTGTGCCGTGGCATACAATCGGTAACACTAATCTAAAATCACCTCCAAAAATAATTACTTTGCCTCCAAAAGGTTGTGTTGATCCCATTATATCTTGTAACGTGCGATCAAGAGCTTCAATTACTAGTTTGTCATTGGCGCTTCATCCCATATAATTAAATTTGTTGCACGCAATAAATGAGCTAATGAACTTTGTTTAGATATACCACAAGTCGAAGATTGACTGATATCTATTGGAATTTTGAATCTTGAGTGAGTTGTTCGGCCTCCAGGCATTGTAATAGCTGCAACTCCAGATGTGGCAGTTGCTATCGCAATCAGTTTTTGAGACCTTATTTTTGCAAGTAGACATCCATATTAAAATGTCTTCCCTGTTCCTCCTGGGCCATCAATGAAAAATACCCCTTCTTTGTTTGAATCTACTCGATCTATTATTGTGTCAAAAGCATATTTTTTTTCTTCATTTAATTTTAAAATATCTTGCAAGTCTTCTTCAGAGGTTACTATTGCTAATTCTTCTGCTATATCCTTCATTGCATTTATGTTATTATCGATCATAATGTGACAATTGGGTAAATCAAAATCCCTTATATTTTTACCCATTCTTTCAAGGATCTTGTTTATATCACTCAATGCATATGATTCTTGGTGTTCTTGTGATACGATTTCATGCCTTTTATAGTCTTCAGCCATTGAAGGGAAGAACTCACTCCATAATATTTTTGTGTTACTTGGCTCGCAATAAACCAATATTGTTGCAAAAAGTCTTCTCAAAATGTTTGGCATGTTAAACATCACAGCTTCTATTAGACAAAGATATATTGCATTATCATCCTCTAAAACTCCATGCATTTGAGCAGCATCTCGAAAGGTTGAAACTCGAATATTGTTGACTATCAACAAATCATCAAAAGACGTTGGTCCCCTTGTACGATTTAGAAGAATTCGAAGAAAATATCGTTCTCCTTCAAATGGATTTGCTGCATTTATACGACCTATTGTTCTTTTTCTCTTTCTCTTATGCCAATTGCATTCTCTGTTTCACCCATTTAGGCTGTGTTTGGTAATGCTTTTGAAAAGTACTTTTTTGCTTTTTGAAGCAAAATTTTGCTTTTATAAGCCAAAGAGGTGTTTGGTAAGTTTCAAATTTTGCTTTAAAAGCAATTTGAAAAAATCAAAAAATCAATATTTTGCTTCTAGGGAGAAGCAAAGAATAGTTGCTTCTCAAACATCACACTTGTGCTTCCAAAAAACTCGACGCGTCTTCTTCTCTTATCTTAAACGGTGGCTTTTTGCTCAAACTCAAGAACGCCTCTTCTTCTCTGGTGACATATCAGATCAGAAACAGCGATCAAAACTAAACAAAAACAAAGAAAAAATTCCTTTCCATAAATAACATCCAGGGACGACATCAACCGAGTGAGGGGTTTTGGGTTTCAATCTGCAGAATGAGGATGAAATCGACGGTGGGGGTCAGTCGATTTGTTGAGATGAAGGATGGATTGGGATTTCGGTTGAAGATGGAGGGAAAGATAGAAGATTTTTTTTTTTACCGCAACTTTCTTCTTCTTCTTCTTCTTGCTATTTTTTTTAACAAAACGCCTTCTTCTATTTTTTTTTTAACATAACGTATTCTTCTTCTTCTTTCTCTTTTTTTTTTTTTGTCTTTTGTTTTGTAAAGCAACGGACGGCGAGTTAGGTTTTATCTTTCCGGTCTCGATCATAATCCCTAACCACATGAAATCGATCTCTATAAATCTCAGAATCTATCTTCTTCAATTGATTTTCTCTCCATTTGTCATGCTTGATTTGGTTTTGGGAACAAAATTTGCACTTTTTTAGGGTTTATTACCCATATTTTGATATTCTCAGTATTAGAGTTGAAAATCACAAGAACCCAGAAATTTCTAGTAGAAATAGTAGCTGAAGATGTAGGGATTAGGCCCTTCGGTCGACGAGAAATATTAGATCACAATTCAAAGTATTAACCAGTGGTGAATTAGCGATTGGCCTGGCGGCATGCCGCTAATCACTGCCCAGAAATAATAAAGCAGTAAATAGAGTCAGCAGTGAGCTTTGTGGTTCACCGCTAGCTTGCCGCTAGAACAAAACAGATACTGTCTGCGTCTAGTGGTGAGCTTTGCGGTTCACCGCTAGCTTGCCGCTAGAACAAAACAGATACTGTCTGCATCTAGTGGTGAGCTTTGCGGTTCACCGCTAGCTTGCCACTAGAACAAAACAGATAGTCTATGTCTAGCGGTGAACTTTGCGGTTCACCGCTAGCTTGCCTCTAGAACAAAACAGATATTGTATGTGTCTAGCGGTGAGCTTTGCGGTTCACCACTAGCTTGCCACTAGACCCAGAACAGGATTTTCCAGATTTGACATATAGTCGGTATTTTGCTCATAACTTGGTACATACTCATCAGAATCACCTCAAACTTGTTTTGCTGGATTCCTAACGAAAAGGGGAATCTCAGAAAAATATAAAATATATACATTGGTTCGGGACTCAGTCGATCAGGTCTATATAGTTTTCCAGTTTCAGTTCTTATGTAAAAAGTATATAAACAATGATTCTAAGGTTGAATTATGTCATATTCATTGAATATGACCTAGACACCTAGTTCAACTCGAAAATATAGTTTAATTTGAATACCTACCTGAGTTCTTGATGACTCTTCTTCTTCCTCCTCTTCTTCTTCCTCTTCAAGCTTCAAATTTGAACCTTCTTCTCCAAGCTCCAGCAGTTCCAGCAATACTCACATTATGATGATAAATATTATGTCTAGATTGAATCTGTATTGGATTTATAATATCATTAATACTTTGGATTCAGTCGGACTATACTAATTATATTGTTAATTAGATGTCTTCCATCCCTGTTGCACATCCTTTGACGATGCCGAAGAAACGCCGACACAATGGACAGGAGATCAAGAGATAATATTTACTAAACTAATGGTGAATGAAGTAAAGAAAGGTAATAGATTGACAACCACATTCAAGAAATGTGGATGGAAGAAAATTAGGGAAGAATTTTACAAAATTATTGAAAAGAAATATGGGATGATACAAATTCAAAACAAGTATAACAGTATGAGAACTGTGTATAGAGAATTTACACAATTGAAACAAGTACCAACAGGCTTTGGTTGGGATCCAGTTTTACAAACTGCAATGATTCTGTGTGGGAAAACTATTTAAAGGTACACTAGGTTATTCAGTGGTTATTTAAATCCATAGTTCTTTATATAATGAAATAATAACAATTTATCACACCATTCTAGGTACATCTCAAAGCAAGAAGATTTCGTAAGGCAGGATGCCCAATGTATGATCAATTTGTGATAATATTTGGTAATACTTCTACTTCTGGAGCAGTGGCTGGTGGAAACAATCAAGATGCATCATATATTAATGAGGACTCCCACCATGAACAAGAGTTCCCAAGTGAGGATATCGACACACCCTTCTCTCCCACCCCATTGCCAAATGAGTTTGACACCCCTCAAGAGCCACGTGTTTCAAGCCATGAACGTCATCGCTTACGATCTCGAACTCCAGGTAGTAATCGTAACTCAAGGAGACATTCGAAAGGATCTGAGTTATCTGAAGCTATTCGTTATATGGCCGACGTTAGCTACGCAAGGAATGAAACACTTACTCAGCGATCTGCATCATCAAGTTCAAGTTCTAGTTTTGAACCATATACCATGGCCAAGTGTATTCAAGTCCTTGAAAGTATAGATGGGCTAGAAATGGAACATATTTAAAAGCAATTGATAAGATGGAGAATAAAATATGGCGGGAGGCATCAATCGAGATGTCAGGTGAACATAAGAAAGGGTGGTTAGATAATCTTAAGATTGATCTTCAACATTTAGTAGGTGGAGTTATGTTAGTATTGTTATTTACTTATTTATTTATTGTCTTTCATATGTCTTTAGACCTTTTTTAGGATCGATATATAATTTTGGAGTTTTTTGCTATGAAGGTTAATATTATATGCTTTATTTTGTATATCAATTATGAATTTATTATGACATTGTAAAATTTATTTTATTTTTCTTGGTTGCACTTATATAATAACGTATAACATAATTCATTATTGTTAATTATATAGTTATATTATTTAAAAAAATAATATAATATAAAAAAATATATTTATTAACTCACAGCTACCAAACATGCTTTTTTACTTTTCAATAGTATCACAAATGTTTAACAAACAACTTTGCTTAATGAAAATAACTTTTGAAAAGCAAAGGATTTAATTATGCTTTCTTGCTTCTCACACCAACTTTTTAAAAGCATTACCAAAGGCAGGCCTAATCTGTGAAACATCGAAGAAGGGTGTGCGCACTACGCACCTGCTCTCATAGCCCGACCAAAATCCCTCACGAACTCCACAGAAGCTGCATATTCCCTTATTGCCCTGACGTCAGCATGATACCGCAAGAACTGCGGAAAAAACAGCCAGAACCGGTAACAATCACGAACCCGATCTCCAACGGACCCGACACCCATGGAGGCAACCGACACCTGTCGGTTCCCACCACCTTCTTAACCCCAAACTCCGCAGCCAACACGCCCCATGAAGCACGAAGAACCACGTGATCTCCCACGTGGGCTCCACCCTCCCCAAGTGAAAAATAATCAGCTAGTGCATCACGCCGGACACCACGAACGTCGCCACCACTGCCGGACGGGCTCTTACACTGTCGGCCGTAGAACACTCGAGACCATAAGGTTCCATCGTCTTCCCCAGAAGTCCTGAAGCGAAGTAGAGAGGTAGGGTTTGTCGAACTGGGGCTCGAGCTCCATTCCCAGAAGGGTTCGAGCAATGGCTGCAACCACGGTGAGGGTGATCTCCAGAGAAGTAAATGTGGAAGCGGTAGAGTAAAAGAATGATCTTTGGATGGATATAGTCTCTGTAATCGTAGATTCGGATCAAGAAACCCATTAGGAGACACTTTACGGCGAAATTCAGAGACGATTTGGAGCTTTTCTTGGTGATTTGTTCATGTGGGTACCCTCCATTTGCTTGAGATTGTAATTTTTGAGATGGCTTTTGTTGGATTTTGATGGGGAGACAAGCAATGGAGATGAAATGGAAGAGGGAGATGGAGGAAGATAAGGGTCCATGGCCGAAGGAGAAGAGGAGGAGCTTGAAGTTGGCAAGACAAGCTATGAAGAAGGATGCGGTTCCTCCGAGATGGATGGAAGAGAGGTTTAATGGAAGGAAGAGGAAGAGAGAGACGATTGGGAGGATGAAGATGAGTCTGAGCTTGCCTTGTGGGACTAGTTTTCGGATGAAATAACAGTAACACAGAGATACAAAAACTGAAAGCCAAACGATGATGAAGCTGTTGATCTCACCGTCCATTCTGATCATCATCCGGCATAAAACTTGGTTCTCTCTCTTTCCATCTCTGGTTTTCGTTTGGATATAAAAGAGGGGAGTAGCCGACGAGAATAACAAGTGAACCACGGACCAGGATACGTGGCAATTCTATAGTGGTCAACATTGGTGGGCCCATGTTTGAGTCATAAGGGTGGGAACTAAGGAAACAAAATTTGGTAGGTTTATATTTTTCTTAAAAAAAGTAATTTTTAACGTTGGATAAAGAACGATAGAAAAAAGGTATACAAAAGAAGCATAATCAAGAGATGATAGTGTGTAAATGCTTTGTGTTTTCTCATCAAAGCTTCATTATGATCTCATTCTTTTTCTTTTTTTTTGTGGTCTTAACCACGTGGTGTGCCCACACCCACTTGGGTGCGGGACTAATCCACATTGGGGGCAGGAGCAATTATGGTAAACCCCTAACCACGAGTGTTTCTAGTGGAATTCGAACTCCAGACTTACCTTTGGAGACGCCCACTAGAGCCCAGCTTGCTACGAGCTGAGCCACACATAGGTGGTTATGATCTTATTCTTTTACGTGTAAGAATAAGAGTTTCATATAATTTTGTATTGTCACAAAGAATAATAAATAAATAAAAGACTTATAAGATCAATCAATTATTGAAATTTAGTGGTGAAAGATGATGGTGTAAGTCAAGCTAGCACAAAGCTTCAAGTGAAACTTGATAAATAGTCTTCTTCATATAAATCAAGGCATCCTCCATTTAACTATGTGTTCATCACTCTCCATTGCACAATTACAATTTTGAAATGCATATGTTGGGGTTGGCCATTATTCAAGTCAATTATTGTACAACCCCCTTCAAAATCCTTTTCAAATGTTGATTTTAACCCAATTTTTTATTGGTCTACTCGTACTGATTCTTGGCAACATTTTTCGGAGTTAATCTATTTCTCTTATCTTACTGAAATCTCAATTTGTCATTCTTAACTAATTTTGCCTTCTTCCAATGTCAACCATATAATTCTTCTCTTTCTTAATATCTATAATTTACAAAATTGTTTGTTTTTTCTACATTAATATTATTTGATTCTCATGTGGAAAATCTCATTTCGAATATCTAGATTTAAATAAAATAACTATACCCCCACAAATATTACACATATCCATGACATTAATGAATGTCTAATAGAAATTAATTTTCTCTTAATCTGTTAATTTAGTTTGGTCCATCTAAATCCAGTTCAAACTCAACAAATTGAGTTCGGACTGAGTTTGGATTTAATGGATTAGCTTCAATTTGGGAGAGCTGGATTTGAGCAAACTAATTTTAGTTAGAGCCGAGCCTGAATTGATTGAAATCCGACCCAACCTGCTATATTTACAACCATATCGTAATAGGAGAAGACAAATTTGATAATGTCTACTACTTAAAAGAGAGGTAAAATAGTCTTTATATCAGTATATTTGACTTATATCATAAAACAGCCCTCATATCAATTATAGACTTGTATCAAAAGTTCTCTTTGGAAATTGCCATGAGTGGAGCCATGAAGTTTTTCTTGGGACGAGGACTAAATTAAATTACAAAAAATAAAATAAAATCTAATGTGCTTCACTAATTAATGCTCGATGATTTCGGTCTGAGATACAATTTTGACAGAAAACTTTTCTATTTTTTATTTATTTCTATATATTGGTACAAATACATTGATATTATAGTTGATGATTATTATTATATACAATATAATATATTAACATATATATTTGATATTAATACATGACTAAAGATTTAAGAATATATCTGCATAATCTCATATAAAAGCTGAGTCAAGCTTTAACCGAGCCAAGCCTACTTGAGCTCGGCTCAAGCTCGTTAAATAATGAGCTTTTTTTGGGGTTCAAGCTCGATTCGCGAGTCTAATTGTAGAGTTGAAGCTCGACTCATATACGCTGAGTTCGAGTTCGAGCCAAAACTAGCTCGACTGGTTGATGGCTCTATCATCATTGATATTATAAAAATGGTATTTTTCGTCTCCTGGATGCTGTCTCTACACCACAGGACAGCCACAGGGATTTACCTCACAGAAGATCCCGGCCCGTTGAGAACCAATCATTTGCCATTCTATTGTTGACACTATCTTTGTACTTTTGCGAATTGTGAACACATACGACTTTTGAAGACAATTGTCAATGGACTTCATATATTCATCAAACTTATTTTCCTGCAATAGCCGAAATAAAACCTTCTTTGAGATCAACAATCTTAATTCTCACACATCCAACCTGGACCTCATTAAGACATCTGACATTGTTGATGACTTTTGTCCATCGATCTTGACCGTTGATACAAATGAGGTGCATGCTATCGTCGGATCGAATAGCAAAGGCAAATCAATCTCAAATCTCAAAACCAAAGAACAGGATTCGTGCATATACCCTATGCAATCCCCAAAAGCTCCTGTCACCTCGGGGTACAGCTGCACTTCGACTTCTGGAAGTAACCCTCCCTACATGCTTCAGGCTCAGTCGTCTTGTCAAAAACTGAGCAGCCCCGAAACTCTGAACTTGCTTCAAACTGATTTCTTCACCAAAGATCAAGATATCAAAGACATATACTCAGAACAAGTCATTCTATCCACCTCTCCACACCTCTCCATCTCCTTCCGAAACCGAAACCCTGAAAATCATGTTCCAACCGAGATTAACCAAGCTCAATCGAACCCCACATCTCAACCTCTACACCCTAGCAGCAAAAAACCGAGAAGGAAACATAACCAAATCAGAATGGACATTGATGACACTCAAGGGGGCATTTATGGAGCTAAGCGGCATGTACCAACTTCATACAAGTGTAAGTTGCTCACCAAAGATATTGATTTCTCCCCCCAAAGCAATCTATCTGTCTTTCCTCATCACCCCTCCTCCCCTGTAGAAGAGTTGGCTTCTAACTCTAGTCGGAAGCTGCGGAAAAATGAAGTTCATTGCTTGGAATTGTCGAGGGATTGGCCAGCCCTCGACTAAAAGGCACCTCAGTTGTGCCATAAGATCTTCTCAGCCTGATCTGGTACTGCTTTCAAAAACTATGGGTAGTGCCAAAAATTCTGAAAGAAGTATCAGATCTTTTGGATTTGATCAATTTTTTTGGGTGGAATCTGTAGGTCAAG
>JAUPMG010000006.1:3311464-3328545 GCA_031762675.1 Pachysandra terminalis | reverse complement strand
CCAGCGTATCGAGATAGTATCGAGACAGTATCGAGCGTATCGATACTGTATCGACCCGTATTGACAGCGTATCGCGGGATACGCTACTTTTTTTTGGTGTTTCGTGTTTTACATGCATGTATCATGCTGACCCACTCGATACACGATACGTATCTCCCGATACGGGTGATACGATACGATATTTTGAACCATGGGTGAACCTAGGTTCTACATATTCACATTGTCCAAGGAAAAGACGGTGCAATTGTGGATCAACTCCTCAAAATCTCCATATGTGCAATACCTCTGAACTAGGGTCATGCGATCATCAAAGAGCTCACTGTTAGCAAAATCGAGTCAATGATAGAATGGGTAGTGACACGTCTATCCTTAAAAATCTGCCTATTCCTCTTGCCCCATATGGCTCGCTATACTGCGTGAAATACCACGTAATACATCAGCTTTCACTCTTACTCGGGCCCAGAGAGACCAGCGAATCTAAAAGAGTGCAAATTCCTCCTAATTTGGAGAAAGAACATCCAAATCTCTTGTGCCATGACAAAATGGAGAAGATGGTCCACTGATTCCCCCTGCACTCTACACATGATGCAAACATGCCCATGTCTTCCATTTTCTTTGCAAAGTGTCACAAGTGTTAATCTTCTACAGGATAAAGGTCCAACTGAAACTCTGATTCTAGGAGGAACATGGGATTTCCACAGACGAGTAATTGAAAAATGTGACTGGATATCATTGCTGTCCTTCAAAGATAAAGGTCCAACTGAAACCCTGATTCTAGGAGGAACACGGGATTTCCACAGACGAGTAATTGAAAAAGTTGACTGGATTTCATTGCTGCCCTCTTGAAGGATATGAAGGAAAGATTGGGTGGAGAAGGACCCCTTAGGTTCTGGGGTCCAGATCCTGGAGTTGTGGATAAGAGGGTCAATATATGCATATTTTAGAAGGACAAAAGGATCAGCAAGCTCCCCTAACTCAGCTAGTCTGGGGTCCCTTCTGAAATCTAAACCCAAAGAGGACCAAGAAAGTACCTTTGATAACCGTGACTCCTTATTACAAACAACGCTAAAGGGTCGAGGAAATTAGGGCAACAAGTTAGACTCAACCCACCAAATATTACACCAAAAGCAAACTTACTCGATGTTCCACATACAAAAGTTGACATGTTATGAGAACAAAGGTGCAAGTGCTAATATGGCTTTCATGGGCTGGTGCTTTGAGCTTGAGCCCTAGTGTCCATATCCCACCCATTCTCATGCATACCGTATTTGCTAGAGATAACTTTGGCTTACAAGGTACTACTATCCATGCTACATCACCAAAGCCATTTACCCAACATGTCAAATTCCAAGCAACAATGTTTCCCACGTTGAGGCTACCCTTACATTTACTCCTACTTACAAAACCCCATTTGACCAAATGATCTTTCTCGTAACCCCCCCTCCCTCCCAAAGGAAATCTCTTTGAATCTTCTCAGTTATGTTTGCTACCTTAATTAGGATCCAAAACAAGGACAAATAAAAATCATTAAGATGGATAATGATGATTGAATCAATGTGTATTTTCTCTTCCACGTTGCCAATTTCATTTCCAACTTCTCAATGGCCGCTGACCAAAAGGATAGACTACATGGCGAATCCACTAAAGTTAATCTTAAGTGTCCATCCCCAACACTACATCATAGTACATCAGCAGAAATCCTTCCTATCCTCATCCAGATGAATGCTCACAATACTGCTTTTTTTTTTTTCTAAATTAACCTTCAACACTGATGGATTTAATCCAATAGATTTGAACAGCATATGCCAAGAAAAGTATGGTGTCATCAGCAAACTGTTAAGTGTGAAATGGAGATCTGCTCTCAACCAACTCTAAAACCAGAAATCGGCACCATCTTCTCAATAAGAAAGTGACTCAAAACAGCACTAACTAAAGTGAATAGCAATAGGAGAGAGGATCTCCCTCGCTCCAACCCCTAGAGGACTCAAAGTCTGAAACTGCCCGTGGACACTACCATTAATATTGATGGAGAAGAAGACCTTCCTCACATACCCCTTTATCAATTTGAGCTATCTGCCCCAAAATCTTTTCCACTTTAGGACTGCATTTTGAGACTCCCACTCAACCCCATCATATGCCTTTTCCAAATCAAGCTTGCACACCATCCCTTTTACTCTTAACCTAACCCTTGCCTCAACAAGGTCCTCTCTCACTGTCTCCCAACACTCTTGGAAGAAAGCTAAAGTGAAACCATCTAGACCTGGGGCTTTGTCTTTGTCAAGCTCCTAAGTTGCATCCCTTATCTCCTGTTCCTCAAAGGGCCTTTCCATCCACGCAACCTGCTCCTCCTGTAATCTTTTCCCACCTAAATTAGAAACATTGAAGCAATAATCCTGATCTGATCTGTACAACCCAGAATAAAATCTAGATATCTCTTCAATAATCTTAGCAGTGTCCTCAACAAACTCGCCTGAAATCTGTAGGCTCACCCTATGATTGGTTCTCGCTCTCCCATTTACTATCTTATGAAAAATCCGGGTATTTTCATTGCCCTCCTTAAGCTAAGTAGCCCTAGATTTCCGCCTCCAGCTGATCTCCTCTTGTCTAAGAACCACCTCAAGTTGGCTTTTAGCTACATTTCTCTCCTCAAACTCATCCTTAGAGACCTCCCTGTGTTGTTCCGCAACATCAATACAACCAATAGCCTCACTAAGAGTTAGTTTCCTTGAGTTCAGATGTTCGAATTCTCTTTTAGTCCACTCTTTGATCTTAATTTTCAACTGCTTCAAGGATTGCATGAACTGATACCGTTTCCAATTACTGTTATTATTGACCCTGTCTGCCCACCAATCTTTAACTCTTCCCCTAAAATCACCCTTAGTCAACCACATATTCTCAAATCGAAAGGGAAAGGGACCACATCTCACAGTATCTGAAGCAGTAAGAATGGGACAATGGTCAGAAGTACTTCTCTCCAAAGCCGATTGAGACACCAATGGATAATGATCATCCCAACAAGACGATACCAGACATCTATCCAACCGACACCACAACACGTTCTCTTGACAATTCGACCATGTATACCACCCCCACTCATAGGATAATCAATAAGGTTCAGATCTCTAATTAAGGAAGAGAAATCACGCATACTCCTAACCATCACCCGACCTCTATTCCTTTCATCCAAATTCCTAACAACATTAAAATCCCCAAAAAGACACCAAGGACCACCCCAAGAGACTAATATCCCTGATTTCGGCCCAAAAATCCCTCCTACGCCTTCTATAGTTTGGACCATACACCCCTATTAAGACCCACTCAAACCGATCTACCAAATCGGTAAATTTGATAGATACCAAAAAGGTACCAATCCTAATGACCTCCCCAACAACATGATCCATGTCCCACAAGACTAATCTACCCCCAGATGCCCTCACCGAAGGGAGAACCCCCCCCGGTCTAGATTCCTCCCTTTCCAAACCCTTCTAACCAGACTCTCGCTAATTCTTTCTTTTTAGTTTCTTGAATTATGACAATGACCGGTTTCATTTTCACACAAAGATCACTAATCGCTTCTCTTATGGGTTCTGCCGAGCCCCCTAATGTTCCAACTCAATATCTTCATAAAGAACTAATTGTTCTATGCTCCCGCACTCTCTTCCTAAAATACTGTAGACACATTGAAGCGTTTTTGGCTCTTAAGGAACACCCAAGAGGTGAGCCAGACTTGTTCCTCCTAAACTTCCGCACCGTCACAGCCAATGGAATGGAATTTCCATCCCGTTCCGACACGGACAGTCTAAAAAGTCTAGCAATGTCTTCCACTCCCACCCACTCATCCAACTCCACGGACTCAGACTCCGACTCACCCTTACCACTCTCCCTCCACACTTCCTCTAGATTACCAACCATTGGGCAACCTATCTTAGGAATATCGCATATCGTACCAAACTCCACAAAGCCACCTCATGTTTGAGACCAAGCAGAGAGGAGGGCCCTATCGGATTGCATATCACAGTAAAATTCAACAAAACCCCCATTGGCCTGAACACAACCCTCCAATAAAGGTTCAATCGCCGCACCTATGAAGGAGGAGAAGGAACAAAAAGAGGGGTGATTCAGAACAATATGGGCAAAAAATAGACATTTACCGAAGCTTTTGATATGAGACCATTCTTTATCACTTTCATCCTCAAATGCATGTTGTAGTGGTAGAAAACTAACTTCTGAAGCTTCTGATATGCCAATCTGTTGTATTGTTTCATATGAATGAGGGCAAAACTGCTCCAATTCCTCAACAAGCTGAGGATGAGGCAGTCTAGGCCAAGATCCAGACGGCTAAAGACTGAAGTGTTGGGGCGCTGATCTTGTACACAAGGCACCACTCACCTATTCATTAAATCGAGAAATTAAAAGTCTATCTAATTAAAAAGATTATTTGCAATTTACTAAAACTTAATTAAAATTGACATGGCATCATCGTCTTCCTCGTAGCAATGGTGGCCTCTGAGCCAAATGACCCAATATAATCCCTAAACATAAGCCACTACAATATGCAATACGAATTAGAGCCCCACTTAAGCTGAAAACTAAAATAAAAAAACTAAGTGTCTAGGAAAAAACCTCATTTCCGAAAAACCCTTTTGTCTTAAAATTGGGGTCCAGTTTTGCGTACACATCATTTACGGCTTGCAATAACTCGGCATTCGTTCCAAGTATGTGTTTGTACTGATATTTGGGGTTCAACCAATATGATGTTGAATAAGAGAACAAATATATTCAATTATTCATAAGTTATCAATAACAAAAGCATCAAACAAACACAAGAAATAAAGCACTTACCAGCTTTATGAAGTGGGAGGACAAATGCCTTGTACCAGTGATTGTCGATGATGTTGTGGATCCATTTATAAGACCTCGGATAAGCGGCTTTGATTTGTTCCTTCATAAGCCATATCAGCTTGTATACGGACCCTATAGTAGGATAAACATCAGTATCTACACCGTAAAAGTCGATATATGGGCTCCAAGAGACTCACTAAGTCACAAACCTTTTTGAAGAACAATCTCCTTAATTTTTTGGTTTACTGCGGATCTACTCTCGCGATAAGCAACCTATTCAGCACTAGTAAAAAGAGTCCTTAATCCCGCTTTATGACAAAGGATGCTCTCTAATGCGATGTAGTTCGTTGCAAATCGAGTTACGCCTGATCTGACTATGTCCCCTTGACATGCCTTTCTCATCTTCGCCAGTACAAATGTATGGTTGTATATGAAGTTTGTTACGGTCTGTGCATCTTCAAGAACACTAAGTACACTCTGTCTAGCAGCAATGGCCTCTAGCATTAACTCGATGCAATGCCCTGCACATGATGTCCAGTCGAAGTTGTACTTATCCATCAGTGTCTTCCCTGCCTTTACAAAGGCACTACTATTATCCATCACAATCTGTACAACATTTTTCCACCCCACCTCTTTTATGACATCAATCAACAAACTCATGATGTAAGCCACATCCTTTATCTTATCAGAGGCATCTACAGACTTAAGGAATACGGTTCGTCCTCTACAGTACACCATGAAGTTAATAATTGACTTCTTTGTGGGGCCTGTCCACCCATCACACATGATAGTGATGTCATACTCCTCCTAGTAAGGCCTTAAACTATCAACATAATCTCTTATCTTTGTCTCCTCTTGGTCTAGGTATTTCCCCAAAATCTCTCGTGAGGTGGGAGGCAACACTCCTCTCCCAGACTCCTGTATGATGCCTACCATATTCTTGAAGTGTAATGAGTCAGCTGCATTTGTTGGGATGTAGTTGAATATGAAGAATTTTTAGATGAACTTACCCATCTTATCTCTCACATTTCCTCCACTCCAAACATTCTTAAGGCGTTTATACCTTGAATCAGATGACTTATACAGAGATGGGTCTAAGGGCGGATCAGGCATCCTAGCGCTCTGACTCCGCTGGAATGCTAGTGCTTCATCTCTCGATCTACCTGCATCACCCTCTCCTGGCCTAGATGGCCCGGCCCCCGACGGCCCACCCCAGATAGTCCTGCCCCAAACGGTCCTGCCCCAAAAGCCCTCTTTCTCTCCTTTTCTCTCCTCTCTCCTCTCATACTCAAGCTGCATGGATGCCCGGTATGCAGTGCGATAATGAAGTCGCTCATGCTCAATAATGACTGCAGATAGATAGGTAATGCCGTCATCATCATCATCGTCATCCACTAGTAGACAGTGTGTTTGCTTCACTTTATGTTTGGCACTCTCCTTTTTTCCTTCTTATCTTTCCTCAATGTCCATCCAACTGCCAAATGATTTGCCATCTGCTTCTTTACCTCAAGAGGCACCTTCGGACAATTAGTTATATTTTTGTAACTGTGTGCCAAGTGTTGTTTCAGCTTTGACACCCCACCACTCTTCATGATATGACCACAGTAGTTGCATTGGAATTTGTTCGTATCATTCTCATACATAACTCCATGCTGCCATCCTATGTTTGATTTCCTCTCTGCCATCTCAGATGAACCTGTAGCAAATAACAATATAGAAAAGTCATAAGAACTCAAGAATTACCGCAATCCAATTCTTTCATGTTTTTTCTATATTTTTGTATATTTTTTTCATTTTTTATTAATTTTCCTATTTTTTTAATGTTAATTACACTAATTAAATAATTTAAAAATTAATCAAAGTAAATTTCAGACCATAAATTATTAAGTTTTGGTTATCTAGTATTCTACTATTTTTCCTATATTTTTCTACATTTTTTTTCAATTTTTATTTATTTTTAAATACTATTTATACTAATTAAATAATTTCTGAAAAATTAATCACAGTTTATTTTCCTAATTTAATCTATCAAATTTTATTAAAATAATATTCTACTCTTTATTACATAAATATAAGACCTTTTTACATTTTTGATAACTATTATATATATTTTATGTATTTTTGGGCCTATATATATATATATATTGAAAAAAAAAGAAGTAATGACACTCATCTATAGATAAGGTGTCATTACTTAATATATAATTAATCTGCAAGTTCTGATGAAGAAACAACGAGTCAAAATGGAAAAAAAATCGTTTTTACCTTGATTTCACTGGTTAAATGCTTGAAAACCGCGTAGATCTTGACGAGTGGTGTTAGATTTGTGTTTTCATATACAAATCTGAGCAAAAACCTCTTCAAATGTGTGAATATGAGAGAAATGGGGAAATCTGCTCGATTTGGGGCAAATTTCCCCTTTCTAATCGACATGCCGCATGTGTCCAGCGGCACATGCGACATTTCTGTTAATCTTTTTTTTTACCCTCATGTTGAGCAACGTGTCTCCCATGTCGCACGAACCCAGGGTAATTTTTTTTTTACCCTCAAGTCGGGAACATGTCGCACGGAACCAAGGTAAAATTGATTTACACCCTGGTTTCTTGTCCCCCAACTCCAAATTGGCGACATGTGGCCAACATTGTAAACACTGTGAATAACATAAAAATATTAAGCTCATTGAACCCTTATACGTATATGAGGCAGTTGAAGAGCTACAATATTGCTTAATTCAACATTTCATTATTGATTATTCCATCATTTCCTTTATTTTAAGAGTTTTGTACTACAATATCAATACTTAATATCTTGCCATGCCTTCCAATCATAATTTCTCGAATTTACTGAATCTGGCACTCCATACCTGTGTCAGATTCTAAAACCTGTACAACTTAATAAAGAAGATCAACTAGGTGACATGGGCTTTCTTTGGTTGGATATGCATCATTGTGTGCCACTCATTTCCTATTGACGATTTCTGGATGAGATGCTTCGAACATTGTGGACTACTGATGTCAAATGTGCATATGCGTTTTTTTTTTTTTACTATTATTGCAGCCTGGCCACACCTATGATATAGTATGTGCAATCAGAAATATGCGCAAGCGCACCAAAAAGAAAATGTGATTGTGTGTGCAGTCGATTGATTGCGTATTGTCATGTAAGAAAATAGATGGTGTACGGACATGAAGGATAATGTTATAGGTGTTAAAACATTAGTGACGTTGGCATTTAAATTCGCTTTAGGACCTGAGATTTTTAACATCCTTAGTGCTTATGCATTCAAGTAGGAATAGAAAACACTAAAAAAAAAAATCTGGGAAGAAAATTTAAAGGATTAATTTAAAATATTCCTGATGAGAAGGTATTTGTAGGCGGGAACTTAAATAGTCATGTAGGAAAAGATGGTGGAGGCTATGATAGAGTACCCAGAGGCAAGGTTTTGGGCATAGAATTGAGATAGGAAACTATTCTTGAGCTTATGGCGGTTTATAATTTTGAATTAGGGAACACATTTTTCTAAATGTGGTTGATTATTTAGTTACCTTTAAGAATGTACACTGGGGTTCAATTGAGTTTTTCCTTCTTAAATAGAACGAGTTAGCAAATTGCGGAAATTGCAATATTATTTTGGATGGAAGTTTAACTAAATATAGGCTGTTAGTGATGGATATGTCATAGGATATTGAAGAGAAGAGCTTCTCATTGATAGTGGAGAAAAAGGGGAGGATCCCTTCTATTGCCTAAATTGATGATCAATGAGCTAATTTTTGGATTTCCATCGAAAGTTATCCATAAGTTATCAGCTATGTTTTCTGGTAAGTCATTGGGCTCCTCATGGAGAAAGAAGGGTATGACTCATGAGAATGAGGCTGATGAATCCTATGATTGGATACATGTCTCTTACAAAATCCATGCCATTAACCAGAGGAGCACACATGGTACCAAATTTTAGTCAGAGTCAAAGTTCTTGAGTCATCAATGTGATTTCAAAATTTGACCCTCTCACTGCGAAGAGTAGGGTCAAGTAAATATGGTTCATAATCCAGGGTTAACAATCTTCAGCTCACCCTAATTTTAGTGAAGTGGATTCTAATCCTCATACTAAACTTCGTAAAGCCATAAAACTAGCCAAATATGGGCCTTTCCAAGTCTTTGATCCGAACCCAACTGCTCCTCTTCTAGCAATTGAATATTGAAATTCCCTGATTGCTTGTCACCATTATCAGGTGACACTCACTTCTCTCCCAGAGGTGAGAATTATTCAGATTATCAGCCTTCATTGAAGCACACAGACAAGTAGAAGCAGACACGTGGTTATAACAGGACATCTCTATCTACAAAACCTCATTCAAGATTGGAACACTTACATGGTCACCAAGCAAAGTTGAATCCCTATTGCAAAATCCCATGGCAAGGTTTCAGGTGCATTAGGAGAAACCAAATTTATTTGTGTAGTACATGAGTGGGTGGAGATGGTGGTAAGATATTGAATGTGTCGGCGTTCTTGGCGATTGATGAATGCAGACTATTAAAGCTGGATCAGGTTGCTGGTTCTCAAGTTAATGTAGAAAGCAGATCTATCGTCGGACGAGATAAGGAGATCTTTAAATGGTTTCAGAGGAGTCCTCAGGTCTGTTTTTGAGTTCTATTTGACAGAGGCTTGTCAGAAAATTCTCTCTACTACAAGATCTGAATGTTTCTTAGAATGGTCGAATCTGGGTAGTTTTGGAAAGGGTGGTGAGGGGGGCTCTCAGCCAAATGATCCAAAAGCGAAGTGCATTCTGAGATGGCTACTTTCTTGGATTGCTGATTGGCATTGATACCTGTCAAGTAGATTAATAAATGAAATCCGAAATGAAAGGACTTGTTGAACAATTGAGAACAAATGAGTACTTGAGAAGATTTTAAAATAAAAAATACTGGAATGAAAATTTGGAGTAACCTCTGTGGATCTTGAACTACGTTGTTCAAGTTTTCCGTCATAACTCTTTATATTGCTTCTGAAAACCTCGGAAAAGAGAAAAGAAAAGAAGTGTTAGGAAAAACAAAAAAATGTACCCATCAAATCTGGACACGAGTGGAGAAAACTGACATTTGTTAGAGGGTGGAAAGGCCGGAAGCACTCTTAAATCTACTTAGAATCTTTTTGGGGGCAAGCTGTTGTCTTATTTATCCATTCCCCCCCTCTTTGGGATGGGGGTGAGGGAGTTGTGAAAGGAAAGAAGCCATCTAAATCTATTATTATTATTATTATTAGGGAAAATTACACTTAGACCCCTTGAGGTTTCTGACAATTGCAGTTAGACCCCTTGAGGTTTTTGAAATTACAATGACACCCTTTGTCCGAAACCTCAAGGGGGTCGGTCAATTAACGACACTGTGTCATTGACTGATGTACCCCTTATAAACTGTTCGTCATCAATCGTTTGATGTGTTTTTCTTTTTTTCCTCTTTGATGAATGATTCAAGTGTGATGTTGAAGCATGATGGCTCTTTAGTCGAGAGACTAAGAGGGATATTTTAGACCTACGGTTTATCCACTTTAGATAAAAGTCATTCAATTTTTTATAAGAGGTATATCAGTCAATGACTCAGTCTCCTTGGTCGACAGTCCCCCTTGAGGTTTCTTACAAAGGGTGTCATTGTAATTTCATAAACCTCAAGGTGTCTAACTGCAATTGTCAGAAACATCAGGGGGTCAAAGTGTAATTTTCCCTTTTTATTATTATTATTATTATTATTATTATCATCATCATCATCATCATCATCATCATCATCATTGTTATTATTACTATCATTATTATTAATATTATTGTTATTATTTTTTGGGGAGATGCAAGCTATTTCTTTTTGGTTGACTATTTTGCAGATACCTTTTAAATATGTGATATGATCTGAATAGTTCTGCCAGTTTTAGTGATCAACAGTCAGACCATCTGGGTCGATGTTTGTCTGATTTTGAGTACACCCCAGGCTAATGGTCTGACTGGGTACAGGATCTATGGTTCTCTCCAGTTTTTGTCCTTGTGTAGATATTCATCCTATACTATATACTGCAAACATGCTTGAACATGTGTATGGAGTGAATTTGTATATTAGATAGTTCCCATGTACCGTATTGTGCATTCTAATATATTGCTTAAAATAGATGTGATCTAATTTGGTCATGTTACTTTATGATCTTGATGTTGAGGTGCATCTGATGACATGAATCCTTGTTCATGATGATGTTACATATTGATCACGCTGTTCTGGGTCGATGTTTGTCTGATTTTGAGTACACCCCAGGCTAATGGTCTGACTGGGTACAGGATCTATGGTTCTCTCCAGTTTTTGTCCTTGTGTAGATATTCATCCTATACTATATACTGCAAACATGCTTGAACATGTGTATGGAGTGAATTTGTATATTAGATAGTTCCCATGTACCGTATTGTGCATTCTAATATATTGCTTAAAATAGATGTGATCTAATTTGGTCATGTTACTTTATGATCTTGATGTTGAGGTGCATCTGATGACATGAATCCTTGTTCATGATGATGTTACATATTGATCACGCTGTTCTTATTTTTATGTATTTAATTTTATTTTTCTGGTTTTGTTACATAACATTCATGCAAAGCCAAACTGGCATGTGAGTTGGATGGGTCAGGTCAGGTCAGGTTTTGCCAGGAGTACTCCCTGTGGTTGGAATGGGAATATTGAGTGCTGAGGTGGCATAATTTTTCATAATGAAGTGAATGGCTGAAATTGAAATATGCAGTGCCTTTTGAATTATATCTCTGTATTAAAACCTGCAAGGAAATGATTGATTTTCAATTCTTACAGGAATATAACGAGGAGCACATCCAGTCTAAGATTCGATTTGATGGACAGCAGCAGGGTCTTGGAAGATGAAATTTCAAATGAGCTTGAAACAGTAGAAGAGTGTGATGAAATAGGAGGAAATGACAAAAATGTTGAACCTTCTGATGAAGAATTAGCTGCAAGTGCAGGATCTTCAGAGGAACCAGAGCCATATGTTGGAATGAAGTTCAAATCAGCAGATGATGCTAAGAACTATTATTATCTGTATGCTACACGCCACGGTTTCACTGTGCGTGTAAATCGTAGTAGAAGATCACGCCTAGACAGAGCAATTATTGGATATGATTACGTTTGTTCAAAAGAAGGCTTTCGTCCAAAAAAATCTTTAAGGGAGGATACTCCTATTCGGTTTTCAAAGGAAACAAGAATAGGATGCAAGGCGATTTTAATCATAGCATATAGACGGGATGAACATCTATGGGTTGTTACTAACTTTGTGAGAGAGCACAATCACGAGCTGATGGGTCCCAGCGAAGTTCCAGCTCGAAGATCCGATAAAACATATAATGAGGTATGTTTGAGATCAACTGCTGTAGGTTGTAATTTGAACTCATTTGTTGACTATATTGACCGAAAATAATGCTAAATGATACTAAATTATGGGATTGTAAACATTATGAGTTTGATGATGGCGTAAATCGTTTTTGCTTTAGCTTCTTCTTTCATGAACTACCCTTTGTTGGGCCATACTGACTTTGAATTATAGATCATATGGCTGGTATCATCATTTCAAAGTGAGAATAAACAGATTAGAAGCATCTGCTATATAATTTTAGGATTTTAGATAAGCATCACACTAATTTTGTCTAAAAGACTCTAGAATGGAATTGTAAGACAGGATTTGTGCAGCCAACCCTACTAGTTGGTATAGATTGTGAGAAAAGATAATAACATTTGTGGTTTTTTAATTTTTCTATCCAGATGTAAACATGTTTGTGCTGATATGTATCAATAATTCTTAATATGTTCGGAGAACTGAATTGATTTCTGTACGGTTCATTAGATGGAAGCACTTGATTATATCAGCAAAGGATGAAAATGTGTTGAACATTAATTCATATGAACAGACTGAATCTATACTCATTGCAAAGAGAACTTAGACATGTAATACTTAATTGTCATATCTATCTCAATTTTTTTATAGCTAAGAAAATTGTTTAAAATACATTGCTTGCCCCTGTACACAAGGGTATTTAAGAGGAAGGATAGCAGTCACAAAATAAAGCTAGCTGCAGATATTTAAGGAAATTACATAGAAAATTTTGGATTCCATGCTTCCTCCATATTTTTTTTTGACCCATCCTCTCATGGAATGCTTAGCTGAGGATGGAAGTTGGGAGTGTATCAATCATAAACCATTGTAGTGCCGCTTACGGACTTGACTGTCTGTGGTGCATTCTCGATGATGAGCAACCCAACCTAATGTTCTCCACTGACAAACAAAATGCATATTTCGGGTAGTACATATATCTGAAAGTAAAACATTCGACACATTCTATCATGGTATT
The DNA here is from genome assembly GCA_031762675.1 of Pachysandra terminalis. Taxonomy (NCBI): domain Eukaryota; kingdom Viridiplantae; phylum Streptophyta; class Magnoliopsida; order Buxales; family Buxaceae; genus Pachysandra; species Pachysandra terminalis. The sequence goes on along the minus strand of JAUPMG010000006.1, from coordinate 3,315,322 downwards.
CAAACCATGAAGTGAATGAAAATCGTTAGAGGCCACTATAATCAATTCGTAATTTTAAATTGTAGATCATAGAATCCATAGAAATTTTAGTAGAAGTAGGGGTTGGGATGGAATTTTCGTTTCTTGGAGATTTTGGGGATATTGATCTGGATGTACTAGTATTGTTGCTTCTTTTGGGAGTCGTGGCTCCTTGTCTTTTGGAACCATTTTTCCCCCATCTTCTTCTTTTGTTTTGTACATTCTTCCCTTTTTTTTTATAAAATCGTTATCATTATCAAAAAAAAGAAAAAAAAAGTAGGGGTTGGGATTTGTCTTATGAAAGGATTTTTTGTGTTAAAGTAAGCAAACAATATTTCTTTATATTTGTATGTTAGTCATTTTAGAGTACTATATTTTATAGAAAAGATTAAACAAAAAAGGAGAAGTTTTTCATTAAAAAAGGAAAGTAGTGTTTTTAGTATTGCAGAGTCGAATCATTTGAATAGTATATGAAGCGTACATTTCAAACATAAATTGAATTTTTCACTGATTTGATTCTACCTAGGGTCGAATCCCATAAAATCATAAGATTTTAACAGCAGTTTATTGGTAATGCAGGTGATAGCAGAAATAATGATTTCATACATTTTTGTATTATCACTATTCCTCTTTCTAACAGCTATGGTGATTATTACCCTAAGACATCTTGCTTAGATGTAATCAGGTTGACCATTGGTATCGAGAAGGGGCAATAGTGCCTCATATTTGGGCGGGCTTGTACAAGATAGATTGGCCCATAGTCTTTACACTAGTCAGCCCAGTCCACAGGCAAGTGGAAGCCCCACCTTACCCGGTCTGAGATTGTTTTACATATTTATACTTTTAAATATGTGAACGTTACATTCATAAATGTGAATTTTTGCCTTACATTAAAAAAAATATAATTTTATGTATGTAATATACCAGATACTTCAAAACTTTGTTCTTTTATAAATATGTTTTGAATGCATTCAAAAAACTATTGATTTTTAGGACCAGGCCACTGGGGTTTGAACACACATAAGAGCTGCTATATTTGTGTGCAAGTCCTGCCCAAGCCCGCTCTAGCTCAGCCTGTTGCCACCCCTAGTCTCAAGAATGTGTATGGTTCCCCTTGCCCCCCCTTCCCCAATACACCCATACACGGGCGGAGCCAACATATTTTTCTTTTGGGGGTGGGGGGGCAAATTAAATTATAAATGATAAAAAAAGCTCTAATGTGCTTCACTAATTATTGCTCGATGATTTTGGTCTGGAGGATCGAAATAAAATTTCGATAGGAAATTTTTATATTTTTTCTTTATTTATATGAAATAAATAGAAAAATTTCATCGAAAATATCAAAATTTCACAATGAAAATTTGATGATTTAAACAATTTTTTTTAAATTATCGTTTAAACCAAAATTAATTATTTCAGCAATTTTTAAACTTTTTTGTCAAAAATATTTTAGAACACAATTTTATGATTTTGATTTTGCCTACCTAAATGGAATAAAAAATTTCAAGGATTGCTGAAATTTAAAAATTAAATTATGATTTCGATTTGGCATCGAGAAATTTCAATTAAATACCAAGAGAAAATAAAAATATAATAAAATATAAGATTATAATGTTTCATATAAAAGGATTGAAAGAGTATATGCACAACATATAAATTTAGGATATAAATAGATATATAGAAAAATAAATAGGTGTAGGACCTTAATTTTATTAAAATATATGTATAGAATATAATTTTATGGAACTATAAACAGCTATTTATAAAAGAGATGAGTTAATCTTGTAATTTTAAAAGTTATATAACCTAAATTATAATTTTTAAAACATAACACGGTAAGAAAAAAAAAACTAGGGGGCCACTATGTAGCGCCACTCCACTCAAGGTGAGTGGAGTAGCACAATTACAAGAGTTTGTCGAGACTTTGGGGCGTCCATGGCCCCCCTCTGCCCCTTGGCTCCGCCCTTGCACACACACATGCACACATACACGCACATGCACACGCGCACACACACACACACACATGCCTGAAAGAAAAAAAGGCTTAAGGGACTTGGTAGGCCGTCAGTAGTTACTAGTTACCCATGAATGTGGTGTTATTTGAAAAGCACCAGGTAGGAAGGGTAGCTTCTTCCTATTCTAATTAAAACATACCTGATCGATCCTATATTTTCTGTAGCAACTGAAGTATAGCTACACTGTCTTGCTGCAGGATGATAAGGATAAAAAAATCCGTGAATTAACCACCCAGCTACATAGTGAGAGAAAGAAATTTGATCGGCGAATCGCAGCATATGAACAACGTTGTGCAGAGTATAAGCTGCATTTGAATAATATATTGAAAGACATTGAGCTACACTCTGAACAGCTTACAAAAACTATCCAGGGTGTTATTCAGAGCATTAAAGAGATTGAAAACAAAGAGGTAGACATCAGGTAGCTTCTGTTACTTCATAAAGAGTTCTCTATTTGTTGGATATATCAATTACACTTGTTCAATTCTGTAACCATCCCTGTTAATTTTATAAATATTAGCTCGAATAAAAACGTTTTATTCCACTCTTAACCTTTGGAAAGGTATGCTTATCTAATTTGGCTTTTTCTATTTAGCTCAGGAGTTGAATGATAGAGGGATTACTGCAGAAAGAGCCTACCAAACTTGGTTTAACTCATTAAATGTCTTTCATTACACTTCCTCTCCTAAATTATGGAAGGACATGGCGCATTGCAGGCTTACGCCGATCCCACCAGTCAGGCTGCAACCCAGGTAAATATGGTGGACACCTGATCACCCCTTGTGACTTGCAAATACATTATAGGTCATGAGAGGGGAAACTGAGGTTCTGCTGCCCTTATGTACATTAACTTGTACAGGGATGTTGCCTAACTTCTGATTGATTTCACCTTGAAAATATTCCAAGAAATTCCCTGATTAGAAGGATATGACATTTTAATCGATTGCTTCATTCTCTTAAGACAGATAGGTGTGTCTTGGGAGGCCTTGTCTTAGATGGGATTTTTCAGTGGTGGTGTAGTAGGTTGTAGTCACTTCAAGTAAAATTTATGTTGAAAGTCTTATCCGGTTATTTTTACCATAGTGATGTTAGATGATAACTAGTTTTTTTTTTTGGTAGAAATGGTATGTTATGAAGGAAAGGGACAGAATGAAATTAAACTTTGGTTCTTGGGATGATAGAAGGAACCTAAAATATATGAAAACTCTGAAATTATAGGTGTGGCATTAGAGCAAGTTTTCATTTTCTTTTCGTTTGAAGGCAAAATCTAGGATTTGGGGCACCATATTGGGACACATGTATTGCTTTTCAAAAATTGAACTGGATTCACAATCTAATTGGTCGTGTAAAAGAGATCAAATATTCGAACTATTATTCAAATTATGTTACCCATTTGATTTCACTATGTTCCCTTAGGGTGTGTTTGGTTGGTGTGAAAGCTTGGAAATGAAAAGTAATTAGCTACTTTCCCGTGTTTTTTTGGGTGTTTGGATGATGGGAAAGCGTGGGACTCATTGGAAAACAATTTTCAAACCGTCTCAAATTCAGTCAAACACTATATTTCTTTTCTTCTCTAATCAATTGGGAAAGTAATTAAAGGAAAAGAAAGGAAAGTTATCACAATATTATATAATTCAGTCCAAATGGCAATATTTGTGTATATAAATATTAATATATATTTAATATATATGTATATACATACATATATATCTATATATATATATGTATGTATGTATGTATATACATGTATATGTATATACATATATATGTATATACAAATGTATAAACATATATACATGTATATACATATATGGGTATATACATA
>JAUPMG010000006.1:3295868-3311364 GCA_031762675.1 Pachysandra terminalis | reverse complement strand
AATTAATCTAACCAATTAACCCAACTAAATTATCATATCATTATTATTTTGCTAAATACAATTCTGGGTCACTACAGATTCATTGAAGGGTTTTCAAGTATTGCTTCACTGCTAACCAAGCTGACTCGGAAGGACGTAAAATTTATTTGGGATGATGCTTGTCAAGCAGCATTCACCACTCTCAAGGAGAAACTCACTACAACACCAGTTCTCACAATTCCAGTTAGTGGCATCGACTTTGTTGTTTACATAGATGCATCGCTATCCGGACTTGGGTGTGTTTTGATGCAAGGAGGCAAGGTTGTAGGATACGCGTCAACGCAGTTGAAGACACATGAGAGGAATTACCCTACTCACGACTTGGAGCTTGCTGCAATCGTGTTTGCTTTGAAGATCTGGAGACATCACTTACCCACTAAATCCATCCATGAATGAAAAAATCTGATTGCAAGTAGTGGAATCCACAAGTAGAACAATATTAGGCAGAGGGAACTCATCTTTCGGGCAAGCTTTGTAAGATTGTTGTAGTCTACACATAACCTGATTTGTCCATTCTTCTTCTTGACGGGGACTATGTTAGCTAACCACTTCGGGTTGGGTGTTGAATTGACCCTTTGAATTTAGCCTTCAATAATTTCTTCACCTCTTCTTTTATTTTTAGTTCTATATCTGAATGAAATTTCCTCTGTGACTGCTTTACTGGTTTGATTGAGACGATGAGTGACCAAGTTTGTACCCAATTCCAGTATTTCATCGTAATTCCAAGCAAAAACATCTTGAAATTCACAGAGCAACTGTATAATCTTTTCCTTTTTTTTTTTCGGGATTGAGTGAAGCATTAACGAATACCGACTTACGGTTCCTATCATCATCGAGGTTTACCGTCTCTTCCACGAATTTCTTATCATCTTGCAATTTTTCTGGAGCTTCCCTAACATTCGTGACCTCTTTATTAGGTTCCTTTACCTCCATTGCCATATCATCCATACTTTGTCCCTCTTTTTTCAGGGAAGGGTTTTTTCTGCTGACCCGAGGTGTGTTCAGATTACCCCTTTGATTTCTATAACTGATAGATCATCCTGTCGTTCGGCCTTATGACCTTCACACATTTAGGTTTATCCTTATCATGACTTTTCGTCCTTTCCAGTGCCCCATTTGACGCTTTTGGTTCCAAAGTGATGGATGATTCTTCGAATGCATCCCAATTGGGAAAGGGGATCACCCGTGTCAGAGATATGTCAGTTTCTCCATCCTCCACAATTACTTCCAAGAACATAGTTTCCATTAGGTGTTGTTCCTTTCACGCAAAAGGTGTTTTGGTGGCTGGTATCCTCACAGGATGTCCTTTCCATTTGGCCTTCACGGATTGGTATACTATTGAAGGTACTGCATCATAAGCCTCCCTAGTAGTATGTGGTAAGAAGTATCCGCCTGAATAATGTGCACCGGGTACATACCTTTCAAAAGCCCAGTCTCAATGTGTAAGAACCTAAAAAAATTAGGACTAGAAACAAATTTTTTATAAGGGTAAATTTGTAATTTAATCAGTCCATAATTAAAACTACAAATTTTGGTAAATAAGACATTCCTAATTATATATATATACACTTAATATAGTTAAGTTAAACATTAGTGAATAGGTTCCAGGCTTAATTAAAGAAAACTGGGCTTATTTACTTAAGTTAGGCTTAACTAGACTAGGAATGGGTCTAGTAACTTATCTAATGGGCTTAAGTAGTTCCTTAAGGCCCAAGGTAATCAAATATATAATTAATTAACATCCAATTTGTGGCTAAATAATAGGGAAATTTAAAATACAAGATATAACTAGAATATGAGTCTAGATAACTGCTAAATACTAGTTAACAATTCTAATACAACTATAACTCTTAAATTATTATAAAAACAAGTTAATTAAGAGAATTATAGGATTAGAATCAAGAGAATTTCATGGAAAATCCTAAGAGGGATTAGAAGATGATCAAAAACCCAGAAATCTGAAGAATCAACATCAAAGAAGAAATCTACAGCAAACAAATGAGTTTTCCTTTATTGTCTTGTGTATTTACTTCTAGCATAGTGTTATGGCATGGAGGAAATATTGAATGAATCATGTTAACATCTTCCCCATGCTTCTATATATAGAACCCATAAAATTTGATCAATGAATTGAAGAAATAAACCTCATCTTGGAAAATTAACTATTCTACCAGAAAATAGGGATCTTGAATCCCAAGAAATCAAAACTTTAGTAATACAAACTATATTATGAAACTAAAAACATTATTTAAACTATAATTAGATGCTAGTAGACCTTTGGGATATTTCCCAACTCAAAATCATCAAAAATCCTCAATGGCTGCCCCAAACGGCTGGCCTCTTTCTCAGTGATTCCTTAGTTTCCTTATCACCTGGCTTCTTCTTTGAATCTTGTGCGGCCATCCCTTGAATCACACTCTTTTTTCTAGATCTAAGACCATTCTTGTACATTGGTTTCCTTACCGAAGAGCTAGTCTTTTTGGCCGCATTGTAGAGCTTAGTGAAACTCTCGATGTTAATGTTCTCCAAGTAAGTGCTATATTCCCTTACCATGCCTGCCACACACAACTGGACCAGTTTCTTTTCTACCATGACTTCATCACAATCAACCTCCAGATCTCAAAATATTATTACATACTCAATAAGATCCTCTGATGATCTTTTTCGTTCCCGACTTAGATTAAACAAAGTGATTTTGTCTTCCACTGAGAAGAACTTCTTATAAAATTTTACGGCCATGTCAGCCCAATATTTTACAGATCCCGTTGGTAAGTTGGCATACCACGTGTACGCTCGTCCTGTTAAGGATTTTGGAAACTCTCACAGTTTCAGCTTTTCATTGGATGTAAATTGTCTCGTGATGTCTTGAAATCTCCATAAATGCTCTTTAGTGCTTCCTTCCTTTCCTTTATAGATTGGAAATAAAGGAGCAGTACATCCTACTAGAAAAAAGGTTTATTAGGGACATGTGTCGGATAGGGTGGCCGAACATCCAAATATGACACATATGAAGTCAACCTCACTTTTTCTCTTTCCAACAGGTTACTGACCTCTTCTCTAGTAATATATCCACTATTTTGTTGATCCATTGTAGCTTTTCCAAAGCTGTGAAACATCGAGTTATGTGCGAAACTAGTGATTCCTTCGTTCGGTAGATTTTCCTCAGGAATCACGGGCTCTTTCTGCATTACCTTCGGAATAAGATTCTGCAGCAATGCCAACGCCTGATGTTGCGATCCCTGTAGTTGTAAGAAACAAGCTTGCATAACGGCGATTGAATCAGCCTGTTCTATGACCATCGTAGTTTGAGTATCTAGATTAGCTTCAGGATGTGCTCCTCTCGTGTCTTTTCTAATTCCCTCATTTGCATTTGCTGGAAGTTCGTTTGGAACTTGTGCACTAGAAGTATTACCGGTGTTTTTGCGCGCCGGAGCCATTTCTGTCAGATTCAAAAATTTAGAGATTGAAGGTTCTCCAGTGGAATAGCCAAAAATGTGTGTGCGCAAATGATGGTGTCTGAAACCAGAGGTTTAGATCATACGAATGTTGAAGGATATGCAGAAATTTGAGGAGTAAAGAGGTTATAGGAGTGAGGAAGGACGAGGACAATAGAAGAATGTGGTACCATGTACTGTATGATCTCAATTGATCAATCCTGTATCGCATCACTTGCAATGTATATCCTTAAAGCGGGTGAGGGGATCCTTATTTATAGGTGGCACCGACTCTTGAAACCATCTCAGATATGTCCCCATTCACACGTGTTGGCGACGCAACTGATCCTTCATATCGAACCCACCGGCCCTTTCCTTAACTTGATTGATTTTTATGAAGGCAGACCTCCATGGTATGTATATTTAGATAAGAGATGAGCAAACTCCCCATCCACTCCCACCAAACCACAAGCCTCAATGATCCCATCTAGGCCCGACCCATAGGCCTCCAATGATAGTTGGAAATGGATACAATGTTCGTTTGCAAATGTTCTTCATGCTTCATGACCATGTTGATAAACCAACACAAGTCCTTTGCTGAGGATCACACTGTATCGTGAGATCCTTTCAAATCATGTCACGTGTCTATCACAAAACACTCCATATATAATATGAACATTGCACACTTGATATCGGCCAAGCTCGGGTAGAATTTGGGAATTGTCTCCTTGGAATTCGTGTTGTACGTGAAGATATGTGTCCTGGGTTTTATAACTTGACATAGCATTTATTATGTGAAGAAAGCAAAGGAAAGCATCCACTTGACACCTAATTTCATGATTCCAACTATGAACTAGGGTTAGTCGAAGTAGTTGCCTAAATGCCCTTTACATGTACAAACTTAAAGAAGAAAACAATTGAATACCAGGTCCGTTCAGATACCAAAAGATACATGCTATACAGGAGCTAGCATTTTTCTTTTGATGTATCCATGGCCAATGAAATTTTTGAACATCGTTTAAAGGAAAAGTTTATTTGGCTCTCTGAAGGCCATAAAATACCATTAGCCGAAGAACTAAAAAACGGAGAGTATTATAAATGACATGTTTAATAACTCACTCAATTGTTAATTGTATTTTTTTTTCAATTTCATAGAGGAAAACATCGATCGAGGTTTGTTTACAATTCCTGGAGAAGGGGAAAGCTGTACTGGAAATCGACACGAATCCCTTTCTTGCTACTCTCCCTGTCAACATGGTTGAATCAAATTTTGGGAGACCTAAAAGAAAGGTAGATCTAGGGGAAACTAGTACAACACCAAGCCCCCTTGAGAAAAAGTCGAGCAGAAGTTACGAACCAGGAAGTTATCATCGAAATACCATCCGTTATGATAATCATTACCCTGGGGAAGTGAAGAAAGACTACTGAAGGAGATCAGAGTTCTATGACCGATGCCTTAGAGAGATGGCAATCGAAGGAGAAAAAAGGGGCCGTGATCCCTACTGATACCTTCCCTCTTGGGGAAGCTGTAACGGCAAGGGTCATTGATTAGAAAGAGAAAGGGTCATAGTTGCACATGAGAAAAGGATAATGGTGAAGCCATTAATGGTAAATCATCATCGTTTGAACAATTTGGTAGACCTGAAATTTTTCTACCCCAATTACAGGATGACCATGACTCAGAAGAGCTGATGCAAAGACAACAACCAGCCTTATGGGTTATCTCATCAGAACAAGCCAACAATACTGGGATGAAAATTGCCAACCACAACCCCAGGAAAGAAAATCAAAGGCTTAGGAAGGGCCACATGAATGAATCCCTGACTGAGGACATAGAATGGCTCTCACCAGAAGTGACAATGGAGGTCAACGAGGGGGAACTCCTATTAGACATGCTCTTGGTCCTGTTTCATGAAGCTAGAAGACAAGACTAGGCTTTCGTCACTGTTAGTGAAGATGGCATGACTAACTGGCAATCGAACAAAGGATCGTCCATTCAGTTCAGATCATTTCCTCCTTTTTTTTGGAATGGAATATGACATTCACATTGTACGTTATATTCCAAGCTAAAGACGATATGCTGATCGAAGAGAGTGAGAAGCAATGTGTCACGCCCCGGATCCCGTGGCACGAATCCCTATGCGAATGGCATGGATCACGAGGTGAGACCTTCGGGTTCCCAACCGTGAAACGCGGATCACCAAAACAAAACACCAATAATAAAAGTAATAATTACTACTCTTATTAAACCATCAGAGTGCGGAAGAGAATATAAACATTAAACCAAATCCATGGCTTCAGAAGAGACGTAATCTTAACATAACAAGAAAATGAATAATAGACTTAATCCTATTACATCCCATTTATCCATGGTTCACATAATCGTAAAGTACTAAAACGAAAGTAAATCACACGGTAGCGTCTAGCTTCTATTCATCCTCATCCCACCTTATCCTGCTGCATAAAATGTTACGTGAGCTTAGAATGCCCAGTAAGAATCATAACTGTCATCCATCCTCATGGAACATCATCAGTCCAAAACCACTTACAGCAATCATATGATACCATTACAAATGAGAGAAGTATAATCATACATCATATTTGAATAATGAGAACAACAAGCACAGAGGGATAATAATCACAGTAAAAAATGAGATGAATGAATGCTAATCCACAAAGATGATCAATACAAGTGATGCAAAACACATAATATGAATGCAAACTAATGTACTTCCTAGCCCGGTGATCAGCCGGTTCCAAGTTACCTTGGCATCCATTTTACTACAGTTGGACGACACTTTCTTATCAAGTAATGACAATTACAGGGCATTTATTTTAATACAGCTGAATACTACTCTCTTATCCCTCACGTGCATGGTTTTGTAGGATTTTCAACCGACTGGGCTCAATTCCCGTAGCTATTTCTCATATTTGTTCCTTATACAAATACATAATGTATGGATGGGTCTAGGACCATTCACCATAACTCGTAGGAATCCTCTCAAGGAACCCTATGGTTTCACCTCCCAGACTCACATTCTCCTAGTATGTATGCAACCATCACGTTAGGATCCCAATGATAATCCCCATAAAAAACTATTCGCACGCCCATGCACGCGGATAATCTACCAAAGATCATCATAAGTATCCTCTTCAAAAAACAATAGGATTACTAGTGATAATACCCTTCAAAAGCTACCCGTGTGCCCATGCACACGGATAATCTGTCGGATATCATCATGGGTAACCTTTCCACAAATGCGCTTACCAAATAAATCATTAGTTTATGATATTAATCAATTAACTCCAAACACACCAAAGAATCTCAGTTTCAACATAATGTAACTTCACCAAGGTTCCGTGTGTCAATTACTAAATAGTAGGGTCATAAACCCCAAAAATAAGTCCCTGTTGGCAGGGTGGCCGGTGTGCCGATACCAGCCGACAGACCCTGTCTGTGTTTTTAAGTCATTGTTGGCAGGGATGCCAGTGTACCAATGCCTGCCGACGGGCCATGTCTGTGCATATTTAGACCCCGTCGGCAGGTTTGCCGGTGTACCGGTGCTTACTGATGGGTCACGGGAACTAAAACCCAGATTCATCTCGAAAGCTCCAAAGTCGAAAAACCCTTCAATCTGGCAATCCAAAATTATGTGGAATAAATATCCACTATTAAAATCTTTACTAAATTCAATCAAAACATGTTAAATCATCACTTAATCCAAATCAAAGGAATAAAACATACATTTAAGATCACATATATTGCTATCACCCGATCTCACATACATCAATCCGGAATCATGTAAAAATGAGAAATAACACCATTCAATCCACAGTCAAATAAAACGCAACTTAATAAAATATTTAATCATTAAACTCAAACAATAAAGTCATGCTTTCGAAAATCATACACGCGAGTTATAGGTTCATGTATTCAAATTAGAAGACGATCACAATATGTCACGAGAACCGTACAGAAAATGATACTTACAGTAGCGGTTTAGATATTTGATTAACAAGCGCATCCTCTTCCTTTCTCTCTTTCCTTTCTTTCTCTTTTCCTCTTCTCTTCTTTCCCTTCTTATTCTCCAAGCAAGGTGACAGCTAGGGTTTATTTCTCCCTCTCTAATCTCCTCTAGTCTTATTCTTATTTAATTCATTTAATTAATCTCAAATTAATTATTATTATTTATTTTCGGTTTAGGGTCACTACACAATGGAGGACCCAGTGGTGGTATTTGTGATAACCTCGGAGAACTACCAAGAAACCACAAAGGTAGTGTACAATACTCCTATACTCGTAATGCCCCAGCCAACTATTGATACAAGTACCTCGATCGAAAGGGCCATCTTCGAAAAAAATCTAGACGGAATGTGTCAACACCTGAAACCATTGTACATTAATGTACACATGAATATTGTCTCATGTATTTCAGATATGTTAACTGATCAAGTATTATCATCTTTCTCATCGGCCATGTGTTTGGCAGTTACTATAACTGTTGGCCACATGTTTTCTTACCATTCCGCCATGTGCCAATAAAATCTTTGACTGAAATTCTTGGTCATATCCTTGCTTGGGTTTGTATGGCTAACTATCGCCCATGGTTAATCTTTCTTCGATCGAGTGACCAAACTTACGATTGATCTTGTTGTAGTCGATATAGTCACTGTCGAAATGTGTCGCGACCCATCATCGATCACGACCAATCGGTTTGACTTCTTTTATGTATGAAAGTACTTCTTTTGCAATCGAATCACGATCAGTCAATAGTCTTTTGTAAAATCATGTATTGATTCATATCATGTGGCAAAATTTGGTCCATTGGTTATATTTGTGAAAATATGGGTGTAAACAGAATGAAAAGTGATAACATCCTCTTACTGAATTTAAATTCTAATCAACAAAAGAGGCAAAAGGATCTCTTTAAATCCATATAAGCTTACTTAACGTCCAAGCCCATAACAAACAATATACTATTACCGGGTCTAAAGGATTAATAAAATTGTTTAATTCGAACATTAATTTGAATTTTGAATCAAACACATCAAAGCTCAAAATTTTCAGCCATTGCCATCCCTATTTATTCACAAACTGCAAGCATTTAGTATCAAGATTTAAGCTTGCCTTATCATGGCTATATCCGAGGTTGATTGCAATAATCCTGTTTGATAGACCTAATCTATATGGAGTCTTCCATTGCCAATGGTATTGCTTTGTCTGTTCGCAATTGTGACCAGTGTTTCTTCTTTCACTCGTTCAAGGCTTGCAGCCGTGGTGAGAAGTGTGAATTGAGATTCCGAGATCAAGAAACAAACATTACCCTAAAACTCCTCAATTCATTAAGTTATAATTATAGTTTTTGATATATAATATGTTTACTATGTCTTAGTTGGGGTATATAAGACCCCATTTAAAAAATAATAAAATAAAAAATTAAACGGGTTCATGTGGGTTTGGCCGGTTGGGTCGGGTTTGTTACCAATGGGTCGACAAAATCTAAACCCCGAACCCAACCCATTTAATAAACGGGTCAACCCTAACCCATTTAGTCGGGTTGGGTTCGGGCAGGTTGGGTCGTAAATTGCGAGCTCTAATCATTAGTTTTATAAATTAAAAAAAAAAAAAACTTTGGATCGGTCGATCCAGTCACTGGACCAGTCCAAAACAGCCGGTCCGGATCTATATCGGTTGGACCGGTCCGATCCAAAGCCACTTGATACAATAGTTGTATCGTGGCTTAGGATCGGATTGGTCCTGGCCGATCCCAATAGGAACCGGCCAGTCCGGACCAAATCAGTCCGATCCTTGAAACTATGTTTGAAGGAAAAAGAGGTTCCAGAACTCCACAAGAACACAACACAAGAGATTTCTATAGCAAAGGAAAAGATACAATCATCAAAATTAATCACCATAAATCAGTGTCACAATGTTTGAAAACATTAAACCCACAACAATCAAAAGATATTGTATTCTATTTTAAATAAAATGGTCCCTAACAATCAAAATTAATCACCAAAAATCAGTGTCACAATGTTTGAAAACATTAAACCCACAACAATCAAAAGATACTGTATTCTATGTTGAATAAAATGGTCCATAACACGCCCCCCCAAACCCAATCTTCGTTCCCCCAAAAGTATTTACAAACTACAAAGCCAAGGCACCAAATCCACCCTCTCTCATCATCTGCTTAAACTCCTTCAAACTGACCATGCCATCCCCATCAACATCCACCTTCCTTATCATCCTCTTACAATCCTCGACAGTCCTCCCTTGCTTGAGTCCTAGAGATGCTAACACTGACCTCAACTCTTCGAAGGTAATGAACCCGTCTCCGTTTTGATCGAATACATTAAACGCCTCCTTCATGTCCTCCTCCTCGTCTCGCTCGTCCATTATCGTTTGATACAACGCGCGGAACTCCTCAATGTCCACGCACCCATCCCCATTGATATCGATCTTTTCAATCATCTGAATAAGGTCCTTGTCGGGGATGAATATACCCAAATTCTCTAATGAGTCGCTCAATTCCTTCTTCGTGATCCTACCATCCCCGTTTCGGTCGAACATTTGGAATACCCGCCGGAGCTCAACGGGATCCATCTTCTGTTGAATTGTCGACGTCGATGATGACGGTGACAACAACAACAAAGGTGAGGATTGTTTACCCTCTACAAGGCTGCTCTGATGGGAAGAACTTGGGAACCAAGAGTGGGGAAGCAATGATCTCAGCTTCTTGGGAACCAAATTGAGGAGGATTGAATTAAGAAGGTTGTAAAGAAGGACAACCCTTAACAAAACGGTTGGCATGGAGGGGACTAACACCGATGATACGTGGTTGGTATTGGCCGTGCTGGCTGAGAGAAAAGTGGAGTAAAGGAGCATTTGGGTATCGCGACAAAGCTGTTGCATCAATGATTTAAGGAGCTTTTAGACCTGTCTTCTTGCATTTTTTTCGTCTATCGAAGACGCGCTTTGGGTCCAAAAACGCGTTGCCTTCTTCTTTTAGTTCTGAATTTTTAAAAAAGGCCCGTTTATAACGGATCTAAATGATCGAGTCGTTGGAGCATGAAACGCGCCAAGCAAGACGGCCGGCTGAAAGTGGCCGTTGGATATACTCACACGGCTCCAATGACTGATTGATGGAAAGGTGACACGTGGAAGGTGTTAGGAAATATGTTGGCAAAAGTAGTTGATTGTTGGTGTTGCTCTTTTGCGTATTAGAGATGCCAGAAGCATATGATGAGGTATGGTGTGAATATTTGTGCGCGTAGGAATATCAATGTGGTTGGTTTTGGCAAACCCTATTTCTTATAATAAGAATGGGAAATTGCACATAGACTTGTGTTTTTTGAAATGACTGACAATTCCTGAGTTTTTAACTTCGTCATATAGACACCTTCTATGTTAAGTAATCATTATAATCCCTGTTGATGTCAACCAAAAATAGTTGACTAGTAGACGACTCTTTTTTCTTTTAAAACACAAAATGAAATTTGCACCTTTCTTAAAATTTTAAATTTTGATTATACCATTTATCCATTTTGGACTCTTTTTCTACGATTTACAGCCATTTTGTATGCTCCTATTTCCTCATCCTTCTTCTTTATCTCAAGACAAAAAACAGAGACGTACCCTTCCCCATTCATCTCCTATTTGATCCAACTTCAAGTGTCAATTACATTCAAAATAGATCAGCCCCATCTTAGTGGCTTGAAAAACGCTCAAGCCTCTTATACAAGGAAACTTTTACTATGCCGATCTCTATTTGATCGGCATAGTGCTGATAAAAGTAGCAAATGGCGATTTAACACGTGTAAAATGTAATTGCTTTAATATAAGATGTTTTATTAGTAATTACTTGGTAACTGGTTGTAACCAGTTACTAAATTTGAATAGTTACCACTTTCGTTACCCATTAAAAAAATTACAACTTAAAAATTTAACAAGGGTGGGTAGAGTTTGAATAATTTCAAACTCTTGTCAGTAGTTCTGGAAAACTCAACGTATCCCACCAAATAAGTTATTGGAAACTCAACATATTAATTTTCCAAATCAAAATCTTCAAAGATTATTCCTTTTTCAAACTCTTAAAATCTTATTAAACTTTTCATTGTTGAAATAAAAAAAAGACTTTAATTGAAGAAGTATTTTTTTTTTCTGGCAAAATCCAACAGAAGAGGAAAGAAGCTTATTCTGTTTTTTTTTTTTTTTTCTTGAATCTCAAAGAAAGAGAGACGATTTTCAAGTTTTGTATGTTCTAAATCGCATAGAAGCAGTATAATTTTTGGTGTGCTAAAGCGGTGTTCGTGCAAAAATTAAAGAAAAAGATAAAACGATCATTCACTTATAGGTCGGTGACGAACTAGATTTAATATCTTTCAATATTTATTGTATAATAATTTAGATAGTCCTTTATACGAAAAATTCATATTTTAATAATTAATATTTCAAATCTCTTAATGTAGTTAGAGACATAATAGTCACTATATTTATATGAGATTAATTTATAATTAATAGGACTTGGTCACTATAAGCATGATTCTATCGAATGGACGTTTTAAATGATATATAAGAGCCAATTGAAATTTCAATCGGATGAATATATCGAACATATGTTCAAACGGATATTTTGGAGCCAATTTAAATTTCAAATGACTGACACAGAGCTGAATATAAGTATATCGGCTATTAAATGGTCGTATGAAAAGTCATTTGACTTAAACAAACTCAATTCAAAACAAGCATAGAATTTATTAGTTTATTTTAATTAATTAATGTATCAGTATAATTAGCGTTCAAACGGATATTTATGAATCGATTGAAATTTCAATCGGGTGAGACATAGCTGAATAGATTTATATCGGCTATTCACAAGCCGTATGAAAAATCAATCGGCTTAAATAAACCCGATTCAATACAACCACAAGTTTTGTTATTTTATTTTAATTTGGAAATGTATAGTATAATTAGCTTTCAATATCTATCAATCGCTTACAATGTATGTAGCATGATAATTTGAAGTGTTTATATATCAATGAAAAACTTTTCACTAAAAATAGACAAATAAATTATTGATTATATTTATATTTCGAATTATATATATTTGTCCATTTTGTCACGAGATCCTTCAATGGTTGGTAAAAAAAGATAATTAGTTGACAATTGTCTATCATATAGTTGAAAGTAGGTCTCGTTTATATCCAAGTCTCATTTTAATGCAAATATGTTTCTAACCATTGTAATTTAGTCTTACTATTTGGAAATCAAAGCAACGAGGACATGTATTTAATTTCCAATTAATTTTGAGATATTAATTCAGTCTCATTGTAGAAAAATTAAACGGATGATGCCATAAATCAAATTATCTGTAAGTTGGTCCAATCTCGTACTAGTTGGTAAAATATCTCATTTAAGAGTAATGACATTTCATTTAGTTGAAAGTAGGTCTCATTTATTTCCAAGTCTCATTTTAATGCAAATAGGTCTCTAACCATTTTAATGTAGTCATAATTATTTTGTTTTATGAGTAGTAGTATCTCAATGGATGGTAAAAAAATCTAATTAGTTGATAATTGTATATCCTATAGTTGAAAGTATGTCTCGTTTATACGCAAGACACATTTTAATGCAAATAGGTCTCTAACAATTGTAATTTAGTCTTAATATTTGGAAATCAAAGTAATGAGATCATGTATCTAATTTCTAGTTAATTATGAGATATTAATCCAGTCTCATTGTTGGAAAATTAAAGGGATGACGCCATAAATCAAAGTATCTATAAGTTGGTTCAATCTCTTAGTGGTCGGTAAAATATCTCATTTAAGATTAATGACATCGTATTTTGTTGAAAGTCGGTCTCATTTATATCCAAGCCTCATTTTAATGTAAATCGGTCTCTAACCGTTGTAATGTAGTCTTAATTATTTTTATGAGTAATAACATCTCAATGGATGGTAAAAGAATCTAATTAGTAGATAATTATCTATCATATAGTTGAAAGTAGGTCTCGTTTATATTCAAGTCTCATTTTAATACAAATATGTCTCTAACCATTGTCATTTGGTCTTAATATTTGGAAATCAAAGCAATGAGGTCATTTGTATCTAATTTCCTATTAATTGTAAGATATTAATTCAGTCTCATTTTTGGAAAATTAAACGGATGATGCCATAAATCAAATTATCTATAAGTTGGTCCAATCTCCTACTGGTCGGTAAAATATCTCATTTAAGAGTTGTAACTCCCCGAAAAATTTCATTTTCTTCCTTGGGCGTTTCGGTAGTTTCTTTGCTTTGGGGATGATTGGTCAATTTTGGTGACCAATCTTTTCTTTTAGTGCACCCTTGTTGTGTGCTGTGACCCACACCATAGCCTTGCTTATTTAATGAGCTTGGATGGTTGAGATTTGTTCTCCCATCCAAGAGGCAATGAAGGGTATGGAGGGTTGGGATACATTTGGTTTTGAGGAGAGGGTTTAAGAGACAAATTCTCAAAACCCTAACTTCATTTGTCTCATGAGAGATTTGGCTGTGTAGAGAGAGAAAGAGAAGAGCTTCAAGAGGGAGAGGAGACTTAGCTGGAGAAGAGATCGAGCTGAGCCACCATTTTCATCCAAGGAGATTCTTGCTTATCAGGTAAGTGTATTGTATACACTTGCTTATGTATTTTTGGGATTTCCCTTGATTTCTTGTAGTGTGTTGATGTTATATGTTCATGAGCCTCATTCTAATATGAGAATCATGATTGAAATGTGATATGGATATTGTATGTTTCAAGTTTAACTGTAATCTCAGATTATGCGTTCTTATTGATCTTATGATATTTCTTGCATGATGGTTAAATGATTGTGTGAGTGATATTATGGTGATGTTTTCCTTGTAATTTAATCTCCCTTAGACCTAATTTAAACCCTAGAACTTAACCTAGGTGGAGATGATTAGAAAACCCTATGTGTTGGGGCGATTTGGGGCGAAAGTCCCAAAATTGTGCCCGTCGGTGGGTGGTCAGGGCGTCGACGGCACTCATCGACGAAAGCTAGGCGCAGGCATGTCCCTGTCGGTGGATACGTCGGTCCGCCCACGGACTTGCCGACAGTATGTGGATTTTCTCAAAGTGTTGGTCGGTGGTGCCGATGGCATTGAACGTAGCCTTTAGTTTGGACTGGTCGGTGAGTCGTTGGTGGCATTGATGGACTCGTCGACAGAGACTTCGGAGGGTGGTCGGAGGTACCGACGACACCCCCCTCTTATAGTGATTTGTTGGACCTGGTCGCTGAGTGGTCGGTGGCACCGATGGACTCGCTGACGGAGTCTTAGATGGTGTTCGGTGACTCCGATGACACCCCTTTAGAGAGCTTGATGGACTTGTTCGGTGGGTCGTCAGTGGCACCGACGAACTCGCCAATAACAGCTTGAGTTAGTTTTGGGCAGAGATCGGTGGGTGGTCGGTGGCACCGACGACACCCACCAAGGAGACCGTCGGTGAGTTGTCGGTCTGCCGTTGGACTCGCTGACAGAGACATTTGCTCTGTTTTTCTTGTGTTGTCGGTGGGTAGTTGGTGGCACCGACGACACCCACCGATAGTGAATGTTGAGCATTTCTAGGAGCCTCTGAGTGGGGGATTGACACCCAGGACGTGGCCTATTGTTGTGTCATGTTATTTGAGTTATTGTTGATACTAGATATGTATGAGGAGTGTGATTGTGGTGAATCACACAATTATACCTTTGTTACTTGGTCATTGTGGTGCCACTTTGTTTGAGCATTTAATTCATACTAGTGTTGTATGATATCGTGATTGCTGTGTATAGCTTGACCTTGTACGAGAAATGTTACCGGGTTGTAATATGGTGAATGCCCCAGTGAGACGACACTAGGAACTCATACTGGTATTGTATGATGGTGTTGGTTGTTGAAAATCTGATTGTGTACGGTGATGTTACTTGGATGCGAATGTGAATGGACTAGTATAATGAAACTAGAACCTATACTTATGCATGACCCGTAGTGTATCATG
>JAUPMG010000006.1:3277348-3295768 GCA_031762675.1 Pachysandra terminalis | reverse complement strand
CACCACATGAACAACCCTACAGTACTCATCAAATCAATCCTCCTGCAACATCTCTAGAGAAAGAAACCCCTCAAACATGGAACTCCTTTCCGTACCCTCCTAGCCAAGGTCTCCGCCTCTGAATTAGCCCCTTGAGACACGAGATAGAATGATACGTTCCTATCCCTGCTCATAGACCAAGCCAGACGAAAAAGATGGGCAAATCTCCAGGCACACAACTCCGGTCTCCCCATCCCGTCGATGATATCAGCCGACGAGCTCTCCACAATCAAATCACGAAAATCCTGTGCCCGAGCAAACCTCAAACTAGTCACTAAGGCCACGAGAGCAATCCTCACCATCTCACCACAAACAGAAAGGCCAGAAAAGGAAAACAAGTAGGCCCCCTCACTATCTCTGAACACACTACCAATGCCAGAAGAGCCAGAAGAATCTAAAGAAACCCCAGCAAAGTTGAGTTTCACCTTTCCGATCAGCGAGAGACTCCAACCAAAAACCGGCGCCACAAGGACGGTGTCGCTCACAGCGAACATGTACCACTCTCTCTTGATATCCACTGTTGAAATACCATTAAATTGCGGTTTCACAGAGGCCCAAGAGGCAACCCCCACGACAATACCCTCAATCAAACTCGAAGTCAAGGAATAGGACTCCTAGAAAATCCCCCGGTTCCGCTCTCTCCAAATGTGCCAAAGGATAGCCTGGAAGACCAAACGGTACAAAATACGACCCCTCTCCACCATCCCCGAAAATCTTCACTGAGCATGCTACTGGCAAATACTGGCCTGCATAACCCACAATCGCCCGATACTCCTCAAGAAGAAACTACAAAATCTAGACGGCTACCACACAATGAAGATAGAGATGATCAAGAGTCTCCTCAGCCTCTCTACAAAGAAAACTGTGTGAGGTTAAAGAGACATAAACCTCCTCCTCTGGATCATATCCGTCGTGTTAATCAGATAAAATGTGCAAACCAAACAAAAGCCATGATTCTAAGAGGTGCAGGAGCAGACCACATAGCCTGGGTAGAGAAGGAAATAAGGGGCCCCAGTCTGTTAGCACGACACTGACTGAAGAACGACCGACACGAAAAGATACCTCTCGGATCTGGAGACCAAATCCTCCTATCCAGCCAATCATGAGACACGAAAAAATCACAGACATACTCAAAGAGAGAAGCCAACTCCACTAACTCCACCTCCCTGACATCTTTACGCAAAGGAAGGTTCCACACAAGACCGAACTCTGACCAAGAGAGAACCTCACAAACCAAGGCGGACTGAAACTGAACCAACCTAAAGATTCTAGGAAAGCGGAGGTAGAAAGGTGTCTCACCAAACCAGATATCGGACCAAAAGGAGACGGAAGAACCAGACCCCGCCATGAACCGAACCAAAGAAAGAAAGGTAGGAGCAAGAGCCAAGATTGCTTTCCAAGGACTAGCCGACAGAACTCTTGCATTCAGATTCAAATCTCTCCCATTTAAATGGACACCATACTTACTAACAATCACCTTATACCACAGATTATCCCGCTCTTCATTGAACCTCCATAGCCATTTAGCAAGCAACGCAGAATTCCGATCGACTATGTTACCCAAGTTCAAACCACCTAATTCCTTAGTCTTACAGACCTCCTCCAATTTA
Organism: Pachysandra terminalis; assembly: GCA_031762675.1. Taxonomy (NCBI): domain Eukaryota; kingdom Viridiplantae; phylum Streptophyta; class Magnoliopsida; order Buxales; family Buxaceae; genus Pachysandra; species Pachysandra terminalis. The sequence goes on along the minus strand of JAUPMG010000006.1, from coordinate 3,294,119 downwards.
ATCAGATGATCCCTCCTCCTGCCATTCCCCTCCCATAAAAATTGTCATTGGAGCTTCTCGATATGAGAAGCCACTCCCTTAGGCATACAAAACAGGGACATGAAGTAGACGGGCATGTTGGCCATGACGTCCTGGATAAGAGTAATCCTACCACCCAAAGACAAATAATTCCTCTTCCATCCTGCCAACCTATGATCAATTTGTTCAACAATTGGATCCCAAAAAGCCCTAGACCTAGGATTACCACCTAAGGGTAACCCCAAGTACGACAGCGGCCACTCCCCAACCCCACACCCAAAAGCCGCGACACACTCTCCTAACAACTCCCCTCCCACATGGATACCCGTCATCGAAGACTTCTCCAAATTGACCTTCATACCAGGCATCATCTCAAACACTCTAAGGATGCTTCTAACTCAATAGACCTGCTGAATATCCGCCTCAATGAACAAAATCGTATCATCAGCGAACTGGAGGTGAGACACCTCCACCTCATCGCTCCCTACCCGAAAACCTCGAACGAAACCCCTTTGCTCAGCTAGACCCATAAACCAACTCAAAACATCCCCAACCAAGGTGAACAAGAATGGAGAAAGGGTCTCCCTGTCTGAGGCCCCTAGAAGAGGGGATTAAACCATGATCAGACCCATTAAATAAGAAAGAGAAACACACATTCCTAAGGAAAACTAGGACTCTTAATCTAATGGTTAGAATTAAGTAGGACTCTACTAATCTAATCTAAGAGCTGAGATTTGGAACCATGTTCTAAACTAATAAGGACTCCTAAATTAAGTTAAACTAAGAGCAGAATCTATATAAGGATAATAGTTTTATGGATCAAAATTTCAAAAGAGAAGAGAGAGAGAGAGAAGAAGAGGAGCTGCAGCTATATCAACTCGGAGAAGCTTGGAGTTGAAGAATTCCAGAAGTTTCAGACGTTGAAGAGGAAGGTGTTCTACTCAACACCATTGACAATTCAAGGTAAGTATTCAAATAAAACTTTATTTTCGATGTGAAATAGGTATATATGTCATATTCCTTGAGTATGACATTGCGTATCTCTCTAAAGTTTCTTTCTTCTGCTCCTTAATCAAAGCATGATCAAAGGTATAATTTTTTGGGTTTGACAATCATATGATGATCAAGGTATGTTAAGTAAATTGTTTTGTATTCTAAACTATAGGTTTTATTTGGAATTGGGTTTCATGATGACTGAATTATCTTATTTTTGGCTTTTTGGAACTTCGGAAGGGACCATGGAGTGATTTCTGGGTTGCTCGTGCTTCGGTCCACTGGAGGGTCGACCGAGCACTGGACCGAGAACTTCCTTGGGCAGCTTCGGTCCACTAGGGGGTTGACCGAACACCCGACCGAAGGATAGTTTTTAGTTGGAATTCTTTGGAAAAGGGATCGAAGGCTTCGGGCCTTCAGCCGACCGAAGGGTTGACCGACAGCCTCGGCCTACCTGTCAAAACTAGGTGGTCAGCAAGCCAAGAAAACCCAAGTTGTTTTGCTTGAATTGAAATTTTACCAGCATGTTTCTAAGACCCAAATGGGATTGTGTGTGATGTTAGAATCTGGAATTGATAAGTATTTTGCATGATCTACCTAATTTTGGGAACTTTTGCAATGTTTGCCCAACATGTGTATTTTTTATTTAGAATCTTATCTTTAAACATATTATGTTCCTATTTTACAACTTATATTACACATGTTCATATACATAATTGATTGTTTAGCTAATTGCACCATTCACTTTGCACAACATATGCCTATGGAGCATCTAGACCTTGATTGTGTCTAATGCATTGACTTGACCCTATAATTCTATATTTCTGGAATTTATGGACATAACCGAGTGGTATTGAAATCTGAAAATTTCAATATAAGTGAGGAAGTCCCGGATGGATTGATTTGCATGTGTTGAGGGAGTCGCAATCCCAATAGGCCAAATTTGATTTTTGTCTTGCGAGACAAATACTTGTCTTGAAGACAAAGGACCGAGTAAAATTATGTCAGTAGATCAGCTAATATATGGTTCACAAGGGACATATCATATTGGTGAGGCCCTCGATGTGTTTCGTGATAAAAAATAAGGTATGGAGATTGTGCCCATTAGGTCGGGTGAAGCCTTAGAAACTACAGTGCGCACGTAGAATAACCTCCTATTATGGTCGTGTATTCGGGGGATGGTTTTCAACTTGGATAGTCAGGGGTTGGATCTAGTGTGGGACGTACGCTATTTGAATGCCAAACAGCATGCATATTGCATTTCATATGATTGTGCTTGAATCACATGTGGTGATTATATATATATATTGTTGCATGAGCATGCATTGCATTCATTAATAATTGAACCGACAGATCATATTGCATTGCACATCACAGCATATCATATTGCATTGTGCATATATCATATCATATTGTATATACTAATATTTTGTTTTGTCTATGGGAATACCAAAGGATAGTGTATTTATTACTAATTCATTCTTAAATATTGTTTTGATTTGTTTACTTAAAAGCTAATTGTAGCTTACGATGTCAAGCAACCATATTTCAAGATCTATAGATGAATGACAGCAGGACTTTAATGATCAAGGCTGAGGACAAGAGTGCTATGAAGATATTAGTTTTATTAGGAACATTGATTGATGACTTGAGTAGACCTTATAGTAGGATTTATTGGCTTTTATGTTTTATTTGATTTTATCATTAGTTAGGATCTGATTTGAGTAGTTGGTAGGATTTGACTGAAGCATGAGACTAGGAGTAGTTTATTTCCGCTATTTTTTTTATTGGATATTTTTAAGGATATTTTAATTCCAGATTTTATAATTTTCATAATGGATTTAATGTGTTTGGAAATGTATTGAATACCACTCCCATGTGGAATGAGGTGAGAGTCATATTTCAAATCTTAGGGACTCCAATGAGATCTCTAGATTTGGGATGTAACAATGGGCATTTTGATTTGGGTATTTAGTTGATTTTGGGCTTTGGGGTTTTGAACTTAGGACGAGATTAGCCATGGATTACAATATGCAATTGGATAGAATAGGTGTGGGCCCAACCAAGTTAGGTAGGTACATTAACCAAGAGAGAGACTTGGTTAAGAAACCCTAAACCTAGATATTTAAAGACCTAAGAGGATTATACTTTGATTAATGGAAAAACATAAAAATAAATAAATAAAATAAAATAAAATAAAAAACTACAATGTATAACACATTGACACTTCTAAATTAAGGAGATCTTGCCAAGTGGAGAGCTATGATCTAGTCCCTGTTAAAAATCTAATGCTAAATTACTTAAGACCTAATTAGAGAGAAAGGATAAAAGAGTAACGAGCTAAATTAATAGTTATGGGCTAATAGGAAACCCACATGGTGTACACATTCATACTTGGATCCTTAAAGCTTACTTGTTGGGCCCAAAGTGCTTCTTTAAAGCTCGAGATAACAATTTTTAACTAGGAGGGAAAGTTTACTTAACCTCCAAGTAGATCCTAACAGGGTTTTCTCTTGGACGACAGGCAAAATCATGTGGAACATTAGGGAGGCTTGATGTTCGTCCAAGTTTGAGGAGAAAGGATGAACCGATGAAGAGAGGAGCAAGGAGGTCTAAGAAGAGTTAAATATCTGATTTTTGAGAACATAATTAAATCTGATCTTTAAGAAGCAAGGAGGTCTAAGAATGAGAATCTCATTCTTGATTCTTTAAGGTACCATTAATAAGAGTACCCTAGAATTGGTATGTGACATGTCTCCCATTGTTTTCCAAGTTGATTACTTACATCTAAGCATGGGTTAAATCGCCCCAAAATTTAGCAAAATTCCCTCAACCGATATTTTCCTCATCTTGAAACCCTTCTATATAACCTTTAACGTAAACTATCAAGAAGATGCAAAATTTCCCTAAAAAACTGAGGAGAAAGGATGAACCGATGAAGAGAGAAGGAGCAAGGAGGTCTAAGAAGAGTTAAAAATCTGATTTTTGAGAACATTATTAAATCTGATCTTTAAGAAGCAAGGAGGTCTAAGAATGAGAATCTCATTCTTGATTCTATAAGGTACCATTAATAAGAGTACCCTAGAATTGGGATGTCACATGTCTCCCATTGTTTTCCAAGTTGATTACTTACATCTAACAAGTTGATTACTTACATCTAAGCATGGGTTAAATCATCCCAAAATTTAGCAAAATTCCCTCAACCAATATTTTCCTCATCTTGAAACTCTTCTATATAAGCTTTAACGTGAACTATCAAGAAGGTGCAAAATTTCCCTAAAATATTCCTCCGGATTTTCCTATTCCAAGGATGCAAAATTCCCTCAAAATCATAATTAAAACCATGCCTCTAAGAAACTACATTATAGAGCAATCAAGCAAATACAGAATATATGGAAAGAAATGTACAGCAACAAGTTCCTGTAAACTAAGCAACCTAATTAGCTTCGAACGGAATGACCAACTGTAAAAAATATGATATTTTTTGACAATTGCAGCACAATTGTATCAACACAAAACATACTAGAGTCTAGGGCAGCTTTAAGAAAACAAAAGTATGCATATTATTCGAATCAAATAGATCAAAACAAAAATAAAAAGAAACCCTATTATCTTTCAGGTCTCTTTATTTATAACTTCACGGAATATCCCATGGTTTCGGCTCGGGAACGGCGACCACCATACCTTGGAGCTCCGGAGTCAAAACCACCTGGCATCCGAGCCTTGAATGCCTATTCAAAACTCTACCCCTAGAATTTCGTTTCAGGACGTACTGTTCATCATAAGAAGCAGGAGGAAGCTTCTCCAACCATTCTTGGGCTATGTTAACCTCGCATTCAGACGAACACGCATCGATATCTTCGAGTCTGTGAGACGCCGGATCGATCAATCCACTGTTTGCAAGAGCTTTGAGGAGAGTGTGGCCTGATAGTCCAACGATTTCGCGTTTCTCGCCCTCTTGATCGATTGCGAATAGCTTAACAATCCGATCTGCAACTTTCTTCGAAGAAGAAGAATGTATTGCAGATGAAACAGAAGTCGTAGAAGATCTGGAGATTACTGCTATGGAGTTGCGAGAGAACGAAGGGATTTGAGAGATCTGGGATGAAAACCTCTGCAAAGTTGCAATCGCCATTTCTGATTTTCTTTTTCGTTGGAAATAAAGGATTATAAAAGCCCTTTTTGCCTATGGAGTAGTCGTTATGAAGCGTAATTTCGTAAACATGTGATCTTGTTAAGGTTGAAGTTATAGGTACAGCCGGGCCGGATCGACCCAATGGGTAACAATCCCGGACCTCTCAAAGAGGACTTGGGTTGCCCCAAAAAGCACAGTTCAGTTAAGGATATAAATGAGCCGGGCAGCCCGCAGGTTCGCCCGAGCACAGCCCGGTTGAACCGTGCCCAGACACGGTGCGATCGTACCCTTGTTGAGCTTGGGGTTCAAACCCATCGTGCTGGACGGCGACCCACTAAGGGCACGAGCACAGCCCGCAAGCCCGATAGGCTAACACGCGAGCCTAGCATGTTTTATATATATAAGTTTTTTATATTTATACATACTAGTCAATATGCACGTGCTTCGCACATGATTTTGTAATTTGTTTATTTTTGTTTTATAAGTCATTGAAAACATACTAGTCAATTTGCATGTGCTTCGCACGTGATTTTGTAATTTGTTTATTTTGGTTTTATAAGTCATCGAAAATAGAGTGGGATTTCCAAACATTGGATGTCACTTGTTTCGAGTGAATATTACTGGCAAGCACGAACCCTTTAGCCCATAAATTTATATATTTTAATACCATTTATCATCAATAACATCCATAAAAACATACTATATCTTAAGGATATGCGGTTAAGAAGACAAGTTGCATACTCACGCGAAAACGCGTCCTTCTTTATCTCAAAGTGCTCATCGGAAACATCGACAATACTTCTATATAATGACCTTCTCTACCAAAATTTTGCAAAACCTTTCCGTGAAGCAACCTACTATTATAATTCTTAGTGTGAGTATTCTTTTCTTTTCTCTCTTTATTTATCTTTACATTTCTTGCAATTATTCATCTACTGTTTATCTTTTCCTATGTTTTCCTTGCTTGCTTTTTATTAGGTATATACAAATTTGAACTTACCTCTATGTGTAGATCTAGAAAAATAGAAAAGTTTTCTCTTCTTTACCAAACCTAGAAATCCAAGGAATAAGCCTCTCTTCCTCGTTTGAATGATTGAATGACCAGACCTTCACCTCTTCTTCTCCCTTCTCTCTCTCTCCAATTTCGTACGAAAACAACAACTCTTTTATGTAAATCTATTTCAATCCAAATGGGATCCTATTGATGGCAGCATAAAAGAACCCCTAATTCACCCTCACTTCTGGTTCATCAAGATAGGTTGGATAGCGGCACATCTCCATTTCTATTTTAACATTAGAAAATACTTTTCAGACTTGCAATTTTTTCATCGTCACTCAAAATTAGTTGATATTCACTTCTTGATCACATAGTTATGTATAAGATATATCATATATAAAATTTTACAAAAGTTAGTACACATTATGTTGTATGGATATATTCCATTTTTATTATTTGTGAAAATTTATTATATTTTGTTTTTCTTTCTAAGATTTTTCTTTGATAAAAATCTTAGGGTTTCTTGCTTATAACATCAAGGAAGTCATTGAAATGGTGATAATAGCCGCCATTGAAAAGGTATTTCAAGTTAAAGTATTTAACGATAGAGTAGAAGAAGCCAACGAAGTCCTAAAAGCTCAATGGCTAAGTGATGGGATTAGTGATCGAATCAATTATTTACCGGAATATGTAGGTTTTCAATTGGAGTAATTCTCTCAACCTGCTTTAATGCTTCCGTGTTTCTTAATATATTCTTGAAATTGATAACTCATTAAGGGTATTAAATGTTTGATTTACCGTTAAAATATTCTGAGTTATGTTACACCGCATAATGAGTCTTAAATAGCTAATTCTAAGCCTAATCTCTATTTTATAAAAGTCAAGCTCTAGTTGTCTAAGGCCACATCAATTTGGTCTTAGATTTTTCACTTCTATGATTCTTTGTCAACATTACCCCCTTTATTGCACCATGTCTTAAACATATCATTGATGATAAGCTACACGATGCATTTGTGAATGTCTTAGACCCTAATGTCTCTGTTAAAATGTAGATAAATTGATAAATCGGGATATTCTTGCTTAGCCCTCGATAATTACATGGCAATAACCTCGTTGCTCCATTTTCTAAACTCTCAACTAGAACTCTTATATAGCTTCATTAGCATTGAAAGAGTAAACCTTATTGTATAAAACATGTAAGGTTCTCTTCAATAGTCATTCCTCTTTTCTTGGATTTGGTTCCAATAAACTTGAACATAATATCAATAAATGATCAAAATGATTCTTGCATAATGATATTCTCTATTTACAGAGTTTGATTAATTATTTGCCATAAATTTCTTTTGAGATTGAAATTATAACACATTATAAGGACCAACCTATGCTTCATTATAAGGAGTGGTATGTTTCCATTAACTAACATTTATGGTACCACAAAATTATTCCTTAGGAGTTATGGTGTCAACCTATCTAGGTTTGGGATGGGTTAACACACCCATACCCTATATTTATTGGTTCATTACTCTTGGACAATGACCATATCACATTAGTTACTAGTAAGTTCTATTATTTTGGACTTATACATTTTTAATTAGAATAAATTTCATTTATTTGGGTGTATATCACCCACATTCATGCAAGGATTTTACTTACCACGATTTAAGAAAATAAATGGATCAATCATTTGACTATTTAATTAATAAAAATTTAACATAATTTCTAAGTTAAGTGTTTCTATAAGAAATTGTGAGATCTAAAACATCTAACTTCTAAGAAAAGTACAATATATCTACAGTTTGTAGAAAATTATTTTTTAATTTTTAGTTTGCATTTCTACTTCTTCATGAGTATTATTATTTACATTAGATACATTTATATATTTATGGGCCAAAAATCCTCTATATTGGGACTTCAACCAACATTTCATATGAAGATGGCTTTAATGCACGTAAGCATTTGATAAAAACTATGATAACATAGAATGGGTCAATAAAAGTGATACAAATTAATTACAACAGTATCTATAAGTTTTATATATGTTACATCCAATTTTATCTTAGCTTTGATTATTTATACGATAGATATGCTTAGGATAGACACTACAAATGCAAGTAAAAAAGTAGCAGTAACATTATTTAATGAAGCAAGAGATCTAATTAAATTCTTCATATCAAATTTTTAAAAATCAAAGAAATAATAAGCATGGGATTCTAGTTCATCGTATAAATGATTAAACATATGTTTACACGTAGGCTGTCAATGAGCCGAGCTTGGATAGACTTGGCTCGGTTTGTATTTGATATTATATCTATATTCTTATATCATATATCATATATATAATAACGTTAAACATACTTGTTAATATATTGTATTATATATAAAAATAATCATCAACTATAATATTAATGTATTCGGACCAAACTGAGATTTTTCTTTTAGTGACCAAGCTTTTCATGAGCTGAGCTTTTTGTGAGCTAAACTTGGCCCTAGAAATAAATAATAACCCTAAGCTCAAAATATTTTAACGAATTTGGGCCTTGCCTAGGGTTTACGATTACAGACCTATTTACATGTAAACTACTGAATAGTAATTAGACTTTCATTCTACTACAAGAGGCAGTGAGTAGAATATTCCATATCAAAATAATGGAATATAATGAAAAAATGCATGTTTCTTTTAAAATTGGAGAAAACAATGACAAGGGAAATAACAATAAGAAAATAAAAAAGAAGAGAATCCCTAATTTAACATACCTCAACTCTAAGCGAGAGAGAGAGAGAGGAGTCGCACCTTAATCAAAGAGTTTAAAAATGGTGTAAACTAAATAAACTAATGTCATGATAGAAGGTAACAATCTTATTAAGTAATAAAAAAAAAAAAGAACAGAGAGAAAAAAAAATGATTGATAAGATTAAACATTTTTGAAGAAAGTTAATTTTTTTTTCTTTTTATATATTTTGTCCAATTTAAAAGTTTAGATTATATATAAAACCCAAATTATTGATGCTTCCACCCATTTTTATTGATTAGTTAACTATCCTATTTTATTTCCTATAAAGTTTGATGATATCTCTTCCAAATATGGTGCTTGGTGAATTGATTTCTCTTTTTTTTGGTATGTAACTTTTCTTTTTTCTTCTTTCCCTTTTTCCATTAAACAAAGAAATGTAAATAAAGCTGATAACCAAATATAAAAATTGCATATCTAATTTTTTTTGTACTTATTCTTTCTTTTATATTGATACACTAATATTATATATGCAACTTATGATAGTACATGTCTAAGGGGCCCACATGGGTTTGATTCTCCTTTCAGTTAGCTTGTACTGAAAAAGGGTCTAAATCCGAGAAACCAATGAAGAGAAACGAGAGCAAGCTGTTACGCTCTGATACTATTTATAAGCTAGTGGCAGTTGAATGGGTTGTAAGAAATGCTTCAAAAGACTTATGGGTCCCAATAGTCGATGGCAAGGTTGTATCAAATGTAAGGAAAATCTGGGGACAGGGACTTTATCACCCTTGTAGAAACCTCATCTCCTAGAGGTGAGGACTCATATCTACATTTGTTTCGCTTATTTGGGATTAGGTTTTAATTTATCATAGATCAGATGGAATCATCAACTTCAGTTCATGGTTATAGAAGATAAACATCTCTAACAAATATTTGAAATTCAAATTTCTTATGTTATAGAGGGTCAAGTGAATATTTATTTATAACTGATCATAATGAATTGATATAAATACAATACTTAACTGAGTAAAGAAACTCAGTCATTCAAACCCAAACCTTCCACGTGTTGGTTGTGCTTTTCTTTTTGGGTGACGTGAAATCGCTGACCTCACTTAGTGGGGACAGGGTACACCCAGGATATACATGACCCCCCACCCACAAGGACCATATATCAGGTAATCCTGGGGACTTGAACCTAAGACCTCCAATTCCTGAGCTGGAGAGCCTGCCAATTGAGTTTTTTCGGAATGTCATTGAACCATTTGCAATTTTTTAATTCACAACAACATGCCTATAGCATACATTTCTTCTTGCATCAAATATATGCTAACTATTGTGTTTAATATATATTATGAAAACCACTCGGTCAATATGCTTGAAATTGAGATTTCATATTCTTTTTGTTTAATATCTGTATGTTGTATGTTCAATTATGTTCTCTTCTTCGAAAGCGAATTTAGTAAGTTTCAAACCATATCAGAGCAAGTAATGATATTAGTTTTAAAATCAGTCATACCAGAATAAACTCATTACTATATCCGCTCAGTCGATGCCACAATTATTTGGAAGTTCATATTATCTGAAAACCTGTACTATAAAATCATATTTGTGAGATATGTTAGCACTTCTTCTACAAAACTTCTTTCAGGTTAGATGCTTAATATCATGTGAAAGAAGGTAAGAAATATAATGTGCTTATGTACCTCTTTAGAATTAATCTACTATAGTGTTAAAAGCTTCATGTCTTGTTGAAAAACTGCTTTGGATGCTTTTTCTTACTTCAACTTAGTACAATGTTAGAAGCAATCGTGATACATTAAGCATTAATGGGGATGTAAATATGTTTTTCCAAAGTTTTCAGTTGAATGCATTTGGTGATTTGTTAAACTTTATGTCCTTTTATGTTCACCACCCTTGAAATAGTTTCTATGATAAAACTAATGATAAGCATATGTAGTACTATTACCATAAGGAGATTGATATAATGGTGAGGTCACGAGCGGAGATCAAAAGATACAAGGAAACAGACTCGATTAAGAAGCACATGCTTGAGAAGATGGAACCAGCTAAAAAAACACTGATAGGTTGGGGTAAAGAAAGATACCAGGAAACAGACTCGATTAAGAAGCACATGCCTGAGACGACATAACCTACTAGAAAAACAGTAAGTTGGGATAAAGATTCCTTATTAAGTTGATGATAAGTGAAATCGGTTATTCTTTAAGGATGTTTTAACTGTATCACATTGGTTTCACTATTTCTTTTTCAGTTAGCTAGTGATGAAATTAAAAGTTGTAAAATTGAAAAGATGCCAATGAAAAAAGAAAGAAAGCTAGATTTTGATGATCTTCATAAGCCAGAGAAAGTTCTATGGGTTCTTTGTGATCCCAACAAAAATATATGGGAACGATGGTCGATGGCAAGGTTGTACCAGAAGATGTAAAGGAAAAGTAGGGACAAGAATTTGATCATCTTGCCGCAAAAGCTTCAACATCTATGGGTATTTTCCTACACTTTCTTTATCTATTTTTGCTTATATATCCATAGACCCAAACCTAACTAGAACTATTGTTACTAATTTAGCAAGATCAACAAGGTGTTGTTTATAGATTGAGCCAAAGATAGTATAGTTGGACTTCATCCTCTTGGATAATAGCCCAAAATTAGAGATTAATCCATGCACTTGTATTTCCTTTTTCCAGAATAGGTGCTCACTTGAGTATCCAATTCTTGACGGCAAAAGTTTATGCTTATTTGCTGGTAATAATAAGAAGAAAAAAATACACAAGGAGAGATAAAGCGAAATACAACACTGGAGCAGACTCATCTCCACATCCTTCCGTAGACTGGCTACGGGTTGGTAATGTTAAGAAGGAAAGATAAAACGATGAAGAAGAGATCAAGCACGTGACATAGATTTATGTGATTTGACAAATTGTGCTTATGTCCACGGATGCACACCCAGTTCTACTATTCTCCAAAGTTCAGAATAATGTGTTACAAAGAGCATTCGCGAAAGTATGAATAAATATTCTGTAATTAGGACTAAACATATAGAAATGAAATTGCTATTATATTCCTAGTCCCCCAATGCTAGCGGATCATCAGTACTTCCCGGTTGCCCCCAGTAGTATCAATCTCCACATAACAACAGATCAGCCTCTCCTGGATCCATCTAAGAAGCTTCTATAAACTCTATTATAAATTTCCTATCAAAAACAGTTTCTTCTTTCCTTTATGATGGTTTGACCAACAATCTTGTTTTAAAAACCTTTTCGTTATACAATTTTAGAATTTAGACTTCTCTATTGTTACACAGTGCTAATTTATTGAAATGAATTAGGCTCATGAATCATGATGAGAAAGAGAGGTCTATACTCAAAGTAGAGGCCACACTATCAATCCATATTTTCTGGTAGAACACCCTACACAAATATATCAGATAACTTGTGCCTGTCGCTGTTACGATAGCAACAATATATATGATCATGTGGTTGTTCACATCATTAAATGGATGTGATAGAAGTGTATAAAATTACTAGAAATCCTAAAAGCTAAGTGATAGTGAAGTGTTCAAAATTACTCTAACATCATCTAAGTGCTACTGTTTCTTTAGGTATATGGATCAGTTGTTGATTATCAATAGATCCAAGCTTAAACTCATTTTTGTTCCTTAAGAGAGAGTGTCATGCCCCAAATCCGAGATATGGGATCTTGAGGATTTCAAGGGATTGACCTTCAGATCCACACAATGAATGCGGCTACCAATCCAACATATAAAAACCAATCTTATGGTTCCACAGAGCATAATTAAACAAACCAGTGGAAGTCTGATAAAATTAAAACCTTATCCAATATCCAAAATTTCAAAAATCATAAAAGAATTCAATAAAACCAATTACTAAATCAAAATAAAAGTCAACATTGTTCTTGCCCTCTAGGGTCAAACCAAGCCTAACGAATCTAAAATTCTCGGACAACAACCCCATCCTCCTAGTGTTCCACAGTCTAATTCTCTTCCTGCTACAGAGCACCCATTGCTATCCACTTCATTCAGGAAAGTCACCTGTTTCAACACAAGGATGAGCTTGGGAGCCCAATAGGAAAATTCCATAGCACTACAATAGATAGTTTCATAGAATTATAATAAAACAAGTTCATTCATGCAATTTTTCACACACACACACACACACACACACACACATAGTGCACTATCAAGGTTCTTATTATGAACTTAGTCAATTATACATACACATGTTATACTTATCATTTATAAGCCCACACTATATGAAATCAACTCAATACAAGTACTATCATGACATTTTCATGAATTACGTAACTTTCATTTATAGCAATGCTTACTTCATTCACAATTACTCCCATCACTCATGATCCCATCATAACATGGTTCATAATTTCCAAGGCAACCAATTCTCAAGACCATTAATACACCATCCATGCTACACAATTAGCTATAAGCATAATTTACCTTATATCATAGATAACAATTACTCATTAAGTTACTTTTACTCATACTTATCAACAATCACATTCAATCACCGGTTCACAGAGAATACTCAAGATGATACCACAGTCACACATGACTCAATGCAAATCATGCAAATGAACATTATAATCATGCGGATCCTAACCAATCAACACAAACAGAATACATGCAATGAGTATGATGTACTGCTTATGAAAGATAAAATGATGCAAGTATGCAAGGGTAGTTAGGCCAAGCCCAACCATGAATACCAACCACATATATGCTGAACATTGTCTAAAATTTGTCAACACAACCAAACCACTGTCTAGAATCTACCAACACAATCATACCACTGTCCATATCTGCCAACACAACCAAACCACTATCCAACCTGCCAACGCAACCATACCACTGTCGATATCTATTTCTTTTAGGGAATATAATCCAAGGTAGAAAAGCCACCCTCTTTCCTTTCAGGGAATAGTACCCAAGACATGAAATATGCCTTATTTCCTTTCAGGGAATAGTACCCAAGGCAGGAAATATGCCCTCTTTCCTTTTAGGGATAGTACCGAAGGTAGAAAATATGCTCTCTTTCCTTTCAGGGAATAGTACCCAAGGCAAGAAATATGCCCTCTTTCCTTTTAGGGAATAGTACCCTAGGCAGAAAATATTCCCTCTTTCCTTTCAGGGTGTATCCTAGGTAGGAAATTCACCTTTACAAACACAATCAACATATACATCTTGTGTCACATACAACATAAGGATCACCAGTGAGTGCTTCTAGCATCACTCTCAAATGTTCACAATTCTGAAAACATACATAGGGCTCAAATATCATACACACAACAATTTAACAAACTTAGATCATTGTACACCCTAACTTCATACCACATAGTTCAAGTCATGATACAATCATTCAAATCACATTAACATATAATATCGTAGCATATGCAGTCAGTTCATGTTGAAAACTAGGCAGTTTACATATTTTATTGCACAAAATTTTACACAAGTACTTCGCACACAAATCAAGACACACACACACTAAAAATATCATCATGGAGCTCTCCATAAAATCTCATGCAATTTGGAGTTCGACAGGTGCTCGGTAGCTACCGAGCTTCCTGTCGAAGCTCCTCGACAGCAGCCTCGACAACTGCCAAGTCTCGGTAGCAGGGCTAGAGACTTGCTCTAGCTCGGCAACAACCTCGGCAGCTGCCGAGCATTCTGCCAAGGAGGCAATCTCAGCCCAGGATTATGTTTTTCTCCTCGTGGTTCGTGCCCAATGATTTATACACTCTAATTTCTCATTTTTAAACACTAAAATCATAATTAACATCAATAAAAAACCAAGTTAACATGCCATAAACAAAACCCAAACGTCTAATCCAAGCTTAACACGATAAATTCACAATTTTAAGGAATCAAAGTTCATAACTAGAATTTCTTCGTAACTTTCATAATTCAACAATTAAAGACAAGGTCTTCACATAACATAGAAAAATTCATAGATTATATACATAATTCAACCACATGCAACATCATGAACCTTATGCATTATCCTATATCATCATTACATTCTATGAACATGCCTACTGTAGAACTAAGGAAATTCCTACCTTATGATCCCGTAGATCCTGATCTGGAGAAAAATCATTATCATCCCTTTCCTCTTTTAGCGTTTCTTGTCTCCTCAATGCTTGTTTGATCAGCCTTCTCCTCTCTTTCCTTTCTTCTGGATCGATTTTGTGCTTTCTTCCTTTACTTGCTTTCTTCTCTTTAGCCATCTTCCTCCTACAATATCGTATTCTCCTCTTCTCTATCTTTACTTCTTTTTCTTTCTTCTCTCTCAATCTGTCATGAATCAAACCGGAAATTCTTACTTTATGAGATTTTCTGATTTATTCGAAACCTTCACCCCGTATTTCTACGAGTGTGGATAAGAATGGTCAAAACATAAGCGAAAGTTAATTTCACTTCTAGTAAGATATAAGTAACTAATACTACCGAAGCTGAAATAAACCAAATCTAAGAAAGTAAATGTAATGACCCGAACCGTTGGAGATGGAAGACAACAAAACCCGACAGTTATTTTTCATTGATTTTATTTAATTATTCTCGTATGTCATTTTACACTCGTATTTAATTAATGGCATAATCATCATATACGCATGAGGTGAAGCATACCATAAAGTTTTATATGCTATGTATATATGCTTAGGGTTAAAACATATAAGGTTAGTAGATTAAGTGAATACATGGTAGGATGGTAAATAGACTAGTGGCACTGTAGTAAATAAGGGATGGCAGGGTTGTAAATATAAGTAGCTATAGATGTAAGGGGTATTAATTTAGAAAATAGGGTGAATGGTTGGGATTAAGGCAAGATAGATGAAGGGTGGAGATGGATGGTAGAAAGGGAGAGCCAATATGAAGGGGACACATGGAATGGGAAAGAGAGAGAGGAGTCTTGCTTGGGAAGCTTGCATGAGAAGCTTCTCATGCAAGTTTCTTTGTTAAGAGAAAGAAAGAAAGGGAAAGAAGAGAAGAAGAGAAGAAGAAGAGGAGAAAATGTTGGATTTGCTCAAGATAACAGGTGAGTATGGATTCTCTGAAATAATTAGGCATCTCGAGATCTAACTTGATTGAAATATGTTAGGTAGGACAATGCATGGAATGACCTAGACTAAAAATCCCTTGGAAATCCCCAAATTCTGACCTGTTCGGACTCTTCCGCGCATGAGTCGGCTCGCCGAAGAGGTCGTCGAACTACTTTCTGGGCCGTAGGCCCCCCTTTGGTGTGCCGAACACGTCGCCGACCATGAACAGCACTCCAAACTTATCTTCGGTGCGCCGAAGAGGCCACCAAAGCAAAATGCCACTTTTTGTAAAGTGCGCCGAATGACAGACCAGTCCGCCGAGAGGTCGCCGAACCTCTCTTTGGCGCCCTCCTTGGTGCGCCGAAAACCCTGCCGAAGAACATGACCACTTTCTGTAATGTACGCCGAACTACAGGTGGGTTCGCCGAAGAGCCCGCCGAAAGCATGATTTCATACTTCAGGACCTAGACTCCAATGAGTAGCTAGTTTACACAATGTATAAAGATTTTAATCTTATCATGTATACATGCACCTGTCAATTTGTACTGGTAAATTCGGCAAAAGCCTGTAACTTCCATGGCATGCAGAGGAGCTGCTGAAGGAGACTTCAGGTCTAACATATCCAACCAGTAATGATTGGCATACTACACTAATTGAATGTTACTGTCGATTTAAGATAACATATTTGTTGGATTATGGTTGATTATGAATGTATTGGAATGACATGGAATGAATGGGAATGAATGACGTATGTGATGAAGAATAGATACGAATGAGTAAAAGGCATATGATATGATGAATTGA
>JAUPMG010000006.1:3249019-3259924 GCA_031762675.1 Pachysandra terminalis | reverse complement strand
ATACAACTACAAGGTACTCAACTGAGTGCATCATACTTGCCTAACTATGTGTAAATGTATATGTATGCATGTGTTTTGCATATTTTAGGTTTTTTAGGTGTATTATAACCTCATTTAAACCCTAAAAAAATATATGCTTCCCCATTTTTCTCCAACCTGGCGAAATATTACACCAAGCTGGCGAAATATCGGCGGCATGCCGGCAAAATCGGAATTTAGAACCTTGGGCAGTATCATGTCGAAAAACAGACGCACTGAGCATATAAGAGTATCAGGGTATCTTAAGCTATCATGCATCAACATAATTCTGAGGAGACCAATACGATATACAATGGAAAAGTTATTAAAACACCGTATATGTTTCACTAGCATGCCATTTTATAGTACTAAAATTATTTTACTGCTTTGAAGTAAATACATACCATCTAGCCATTCATGTTCCATCTGTGGAGGAAACGCTTCCTTTAGAATTTCAGTGGCAGACGGACGATCGGAGGGACTTGAAGACATCAATTGCCTCAATAACAATTCTTGTTCTGGAAATTCAGCAACCCAAGCAGGAGGAAGTTCTCCTTTCAGTTTTAGATCTGAAAGAACAACATGCCTTTCCATTGCTGTCCCAAAAGGGTACCATAGCTCAAAGAACACTACTCCTAAACTATACATGTCAACCTGTAACCAATGATGACTTCAGGATGACCACAGGACACATAACCAAATAAGATGAAACAAAATAACAGTAACTGTACAAATTCTGATGGGTCATGAAAAAAGTGAGTAACAGAAGTACTAGAAGCAGAATGACAAAAGTAATATGGCGAAAATAAACTACACTAACAACCTAAACAATTACCTTTTCATCAATTTTAGGCCAGGCTTGTTCAATTTCGGGTGCAGTGTAAAAATAGGTTCCAACTTGACCAGTTCCATCAATAGAAACTCCGGTTGTATCCATAGGAAAGAGAGAATCATGATCCAGCTGCTCCAGCTTCAAGAATTTAGCTGAAACGAGCAGAAAACAAAATCAAATGAACTAAAATTTAAGTAAAGAAAGATGATGATGATGACGATGATGATAATAATAATAATAATAGTTAGAAATATTATTTTATAACAAAAGTTATTATTTAATTTTCTGAAATAGGATGAATCCATGGAGCTGATAGAATTATGCAATAGGATTCTATAACATGCACTTAAAAGTAGGGGTATAATTCAGTCGGTTTGTTTCGGTTTAGAGGTCAAACCAAGACCAAACTGAATTAGAGAGGATTAAACTGAAAACAGAACCAAACCAAAATAGAAACCAAAAATTCGACTTTCACAGTTCGGTTTGGCAAAATTAATGCTATTTTCTGTATTAAATACACATATATTGACATACATACACAAATATAATTGGTCTAGTTTGGTTTTCAGTTTGGTTCAGTTGAATCAAAACCTTAACTATAAACCGAACCAAACAAATTCAGTTTTTCATTTTTTTTAAGGCGTAACCAAACCAAAATGAAGAAAACAAACCAAACCGACTTTTTTCGGTTTGGTTTGTTCGGTTTTCGGTATAGACCAAACCAATTGACACCCCAACCTAAAAGTCCAAAAATATGATTTCAAACTAAAAAATAACAACATTAAAGCACACCTTACAAAAATGAGAAAACCCCTCTTTGATCTTCAATCTTTAGGTGTTTTAAACCTAACATTAAAGATTTTGGGTTGTTTCTGTATGGATTCAGATGAGCTTCAAGGATTTTTTGAATCGGTTCTTGTTTGGGAGCAAAGGCAAGTCAAAAACTAGTTTTCAACTCTCGGTACTGCATTTTAAATTGAATTCTCGATACTTGTTCACGTATCTTCGATGTGTGTACCATATCAACCTTATCGGCCAATACAATAAACATACACGTATCAATTGGTATGTTGTATTATTTTGTGTTTCCTATCTTATAGCAATTTATTGTGCTGATAGACATATCAACCATTCTGCTTAACACAGCATGATATTTTGAATCATGACTATTATGTCATACATTAAACTTAATTACAGGATTGAAACGATGACAGTTAAACTGCTCAAAAACAAGGATCAAGAAGGCAGTTTTCCAGCTCACACCAAAACATGTTTGTGCAGAAGAGAAATTCTAGAAGACCTTATTGCAAATGCATGCATAATTCTAGTATAAGTAGCGGGCCCATGAGTATCTTATACAAGATTGACATGGAGGAGGCTTATGACCAAGATAACAAGATATCTCCTACTCATCTTCTTAGGAAGATAGGCTTCACAAATCACCATTTTCCACCTTGAAGTTTGTAAAAGAAACCTGTCTCGTTATGCCATTCTATGCATCCACAACAAAAGGAAAGTAAACTCCCTAGAAGCCACTTTTGACTTTCTACCCAAATTTGAGATTAATAAGATCTCGTTTGGCTCCCATTTTTGGAACTCATTCCAGGGCTTGGAATGAGTTCCAATCAATGGAATGAGTTTTCACAAAAAAAATGACCGTTTGGTAAGCCAAGGTGGAATGATCTTTCCCAAAATGAGAATGAGAAAATACACTTGACTCCCGAATCACCTCCAATCCTCAGTCTGAATTTTAAGAATGAGTTTTGCATTTTTGCAGTGGCAACTTTGTAAATAAAATCATCAATGGCAAACTTGTAAATTCTTCCTTTCTTTTAGGTCAACCCCTCTTTCCCCTCAAAAAAGAAACAACGAAGCACTGGGATTTCTCTCAATGTTTGTGGGAGACCTTCATCATTGTTGTTGCAGAAATCTGTTGGTTCGAACCTTTCAAGCTTTAGGTGAGGTCTCTCTCATTCTAAAACTACTTTTCATGTTGTTGTGGATTAATTTAAATCATTTTAGATCAAGATCTCAAGCATATTAATTTTTTTCTTTTGCCTTTTTTTTTTTTTTTTGAGTTTCCTTTGATCGGTGATTTGCTTCCTTTCATTAATTGATGTTCGATTAAAATTAGGTGAGGAAGTATAAATGACTTGGTTCTTCTAGCCTCTTTTATGATTTTTCTTTTCTTTTTGGGGTTCGTTCTATGCTGCAAAACCAAAATACAGAGGATTGAAAATAGAGAAGCTCTAGAACTTGGTTCTGAAGCCTTTTTTTTTTGAGAGAGAGAGAGAGTTTCACTAGTAATAACGGACTAACCACCCTCGTTCTCAAAACTAAAACTTCTTCAGATATTAGGGACTTACCCAAATGTTACCACACATCATCAATCTTTACAAAATGGCTTAACCCAAGAGGCCCAGAATTTCCATAAATCCATTGGATGATAGAGCCTCTAGCCATTGTCACGTTCATTGGCGGAATCATCGCACATATTGGTTTTATCTTCCTCTGGTTTGACTAAAACTGGTGAATTTTTTTGCTAAAACTCATTTTAGTACATGTTAACCAAACATCTATATTATGTTGGAGCTCATTTTGTAACATGTTAACCAAACGCAATCAAGAAACCTTCAAAATGAGTTCCTGCAATAACTTTAAGGAACTGGTTCCTAGAATGAGTTCCCGATCCAGAATGACAGCCAACGATGCCTAAACCACTTCCACACTGCTCAAAATTCATGAGTAACATCCAAACCACTTTCATAATAAGGCCTCCTCGTGAACCTAACTTATCTTAATACAAGCGCACCATATCTCACCAAGATACAGATCCAATCTCATCTTACCAAATGATATCTTCATTTATAACCAAAGTATATCCCTTGGCAACTTCTCTACGCTCATCATAATCTCCATCAATATTTCAAACTCAAACATGCAGAAATAGCAAATGAGCATGGCCCTTTTCAAGATAGGTAACTCTTTTCCCAACAAAACAGCCACGAATCCAAAACTTTATTACCTAGGTAAGACAATTTACAATTCGGTGCTTAACATCGAAAAATACTCACACAGTTTGCAAACAGGAGCACTTTATCAATATCCTTTTGAAATTCCTCTGAAGTATAATTAATTCAGCCAAATTGATTCCACTTTCACGAGCTCTGAACCATAGTTCAATTGAATCCCATAGACTCCCATCTATCTTTGACTGAAATATGAGTCTAAGTAATGCAAGATTTTGGTGCCATATGCAAGTCATTAAGTACCCAAGATGTATCTGCCATGAGCAAGAAAACCTCCTCTAAGAAACTCAGCTAAATTGATTCAAATTAAATTACAATTTGGTATGTGCTTCAAAGAAATCGCTCTCAAGTAACCAAGGGAATAACAGTAATCCGTCAATAAATCAATAAAGAAAAAAAATAAATAATTTTGTGCATTAGTTACCATCCCGTAACCCTATTCTGCTTCATTTTTAAGAAGATTTTAGCATTTAATGCATCTAAGTTAATTTCAAGAGAACTGAAAAGTCTGGAAAATTGGCTTAAACCTAATACTATAAAATTTTCTCCTTGAAATTTTATGTTTTAGTCTAAATAAACTATAGGGTCAATTACATAGAAAGGTTTGGCAAAATTACAGGTACTCCCTTCAAATTTTCAAAATAACACTGACCTCATATTTCGTTGTTTGTAACATTTACCACCCTTATGTCAAGTGATAACTAAAGGATTTTACTAGATTTGCTGAATTTCACTTCAGTTTTCAAAATAACACTGAGCTCTCAGATTTCGTTGCTTGTAATATTTACCACCTTCTGTCAAGTGATAACTATAGGTTTTGCCAGATTTGTCGAATCTCAATAATTTGGACTGTTTTACCATAAAAAAAACGTAATTTTCTAAATATATAACATTTTTTTACCTTGTTAAAAGTTTTAAATATCTAAATTTATAAAGGATATAAGTGTATATTTGTAATTTTACCATACCTCAAGGGAGGATTGTGTAATTTACCCTGTACCTCAAGAGAGGATTGTGTAATTTATACTAAACTACTCTATGAATCAACAATGCGCAAAGCGATAGTCAATGCTCAAATGAGAGTGCCAAATTTGAGAATAATAAAATGAGAGCATCTAAGAGCATACATGTGTACATACAACTTATTAAATTGATAATTATCTTATTGAAATTATTATTAATAAGTTGAAATCGGATATCTAGTTACCAACTTAATTTAACTCAAAACTAATCTCAAAAAAAGGATAAAACTATTATATTCAAATATAATATCATATACATTTTTTTTTGGAACAACGTATATGCCATATACACAAGGCTTTAATTTTCAATTTGCAGATAATTTCATTACTTTGAGAAATTTCAAGGGAAATTTCAAGAATTTTCATTTTGGCAGTATATTTATTTCGAAGTGAGAAGTTCAGGAAATTTTGTGATGACTTAGAATTTTGCAATGAAACATTAGGAACTAAAAGATATACGGTTATATAATTCTAACTCAACATAATAATTAAAAAAAAAAAAACAGAAGAACAAGCAAGACAACTCTAAGGAACTAAAACCAGTGTTGTCAAGAAGTAACATAATATAACTGCTTAAATGACATTACCAGTCATCCAAAAGTCAAAAACATAATCCTAGACCTGTTGAGATTAATGAACTACCCCCTCTTTTCCTTTCTCTCCAGAATGTTTGCCCCAGTCTAGAATACCTGATCGAGGTGTTTGGCTCTTGACTCAGGAGGATTTTCTCTTACTGCTCTTTCTTTTCCTGCACACATAGAAATGAGGTGCCACCCCATGCGACTTTTCCCAGTCGTCAATTATGGTTGACCACCTTATCCCCAAAATTCAAGGCCTTCGTATGGATTGCACGTCTTTACAGGATCAACATTGTTGATATTCTTAAAAGTAGAACAAAGTTCTTAGCCTTATCACCTCAGATTTTCCTTTTTTGTATGGAGGAGGGTGAGCCCGTAGATCATTTGTTTATCCATTGTTGGATGGCCAGGAAAACTTGGAGCTTCTCTTTACAGCAGGTTGACTTGTTCTAGCTAATGCTGGCATCAATTTGCTCTCTCCTGGACCAGTGGCGAACTCCCGATTTAGGAGTAAGGAGACGCATCATGTATCGGGTCATCTTTCAGGCCATACTACGGCATACTTGAAGGGAGGGATATAGGAGAATCTATGATATGAGATCGTCATTACAGCCAGTGATTGATACGGCATTAATTACATCATGTATTTTCAGTATATCAGGCATTCGATGGCTTGTCTATTATTGAGATTATTAGAAGGTGGAGGTAGGTTGCTTTTTCCTCTCCTCTCATCATTGCACATGATATAGTTTGGTCGGCGCCATAGGTGGGATAGATGAAGCTCAATTTGACGAGTGTTCATTAGGAAATCCAGAGGCATCAGAGCTTAGAGGGGTTTTCATGCTTTTTCTGGTCTGATTGAGAAGGGGCAATGCAGTATTGCAAAAATTGAGTTCTCTCTGTAAGGACCATAGAGAGGCAAGATCCTTGGGTTTTCAATATCTTCATGTGGAGGGGGATTCATCAACTTTCATAACATGGATGAGTAGGGCGACAAGGGTTGGTGGAGGTTTAGTAATCTAATATTGTTCCGCTCTATTACATAAACTATTTATGATTACACTTGGACCTAACTAAGAATTAACCTAGTTAGAAACTCTAATAAAATGAATAATCCTAAAATTAAAATTTAAAACCATGATGACTGAATTCTTCATCTACAATCACTAACTCCTGATTGAAGTTGTAAACACTCTTAATTCTTTGCCTAACTAAAAATTAAGACAGACAACCTACCTTGTGATAGATGTATATATCCTAATTTAACCTTTACCCACCTCATAACCGTGTTGTTTAGCCTTTATACTCTGTTCACATGCCAAAATCACTGGAATCATAATTGAATTTGTGAGTACTTGTTATAAATCTTGGAAAGACCTTTCCACTAGATCTACCTCCCTCTAAACCTGATACTTGGGAAGAAAATCACAATAACTAGAATTCAAACGTCATATGCATCTTTATGGATTTGAAGATGTAAAACCTCCTTTTCCAGCATCTACACATTTTAGATTCTTTGATATGTTAATGTCTAAAATCTGTCCACAGAAAATGATAAATCACAGATTTGGATTACACCAAATTACATTTTAAACACCATGCAAAAGCCAAGGTGTCCCCTAATGATCCTGGACTACTATTCAAAATGGTTGTTTTTGACGTAATAGGAGTTCTGATTGTATTTTCATTCTTATTTTAGTCATTCAAAAATCATCTATATGAGCTTCCCCATGCTTTATTTAGCTTTACATTTTCATGGATTGAAATGCATTTCCATTATATCCAGTAAAAGTGAAAACCCTAGATGAGAAACAAATAGAGAAAAAGAGAAGAACGAATGAAATAGAGAGGAAGAAAAGAATGAATAAAAAAATAGAGAAGTTAACCTGATGTGGTCGGCGCCTCTTATTTTATATAATAACTAACACTTCGAATTTATAGATATACCCTTGACACCCTGTTATTAACACTCCAAGAGCCTTTGTAAATATATCTGCCAATTGATTTCCAGAATTAACAAATAGGGTTGATATCTTCTTGCTCATCACTGCATCTCTAATAAAATGACAGTCTACTTCAATATGTTTTGTCCTCTCGTGAAACACCAGGTTGTTGGCAATGTACATTGAACCTTGATTATCACAAAATATTTCTATAGGCTTATTACTATTAAGCCCGAACTCTTGCAAAAGAGTTTTTAACCACAACAGTTCACAAGCAATATGAACCATAGCTGTATACTCAAATTCAGCACTTGTCTAGCAACAACACTCTATCTCTTACTTCTCCATGTAACCAAATTACCTCCAATAAAGGTACAATAGCCTGTAGTAGACCGTCTATCAAAAGTAGAACCTGCCTAGTCTGCATCAGAATAGCCCACAATATCAAGATTGCAATTTGAACGATAAATGAGACCATTACTTGGCGAGCTCTTGAGATATTTTAAAATTCTACATACAACTTCCCAATGAACTTTCTTAGGTGCCTACATGAATTGGCTCATCACATCAACAATAAATGTAATATCAAGTTGTGTGACTATTAAATAAATCAGCTTCCCAACAAGTAATCTATACCTTCTAGGGTCTTCAAAATCAAGGCCATCCACATCTAATTTTACATTAGGATCCATCGAAGTGTCAATTGGCTTTGCTCCCAACATTCCAATCTCTGACAACAAATCAATCTCAAACTTTCTTTGTGACAGGCTAATATCCCTCTTATTTCTAGCTACTTCTATACCAAGAAAATACCTCAACTGTCCAAGTTCCTTAGTCAGAAAGTGTTGTCTAAGATACTTTTTCAAGTCTTCCATCCCATTAACATCACTTTCGGAGATAATTATATCATCAACAAACACAATTAGCACAATAATACCAGATGACTGTCGACGAACAAACACAGAATGTCAACATGGCTCCGACGAAAGCTATACAACACTACTACATGACTGAACTTATCAAACCAGGCTCGAGGACACTGTTTTAGGACATAGATCACTTTCCTCAACTTACAAATGTTACCATTCTCCACCTAAGCAACAAATCCTAGTGGTTGCTCCATATAGACTTTTTCCTGAAGATCACCGTTCCAACAGAAACATAGGCCAATTCTGATTTACTACGACTGATATTAAAACCGGACTGAATTTAGCCTAGCAACTGGGGAAAATGTCTCAAAGTATTCAACACCATAGGTTTGAGTATAACCCTTTGCAACTCAACGATATTTTAGCCGTTCAATTGTTCCATCAGGCTGATCTTTAATCATAAATACCCATTGACAACCAACAACCTCCTTGTTATCAGGTAAAGTAGTCGATTGCCATGTGTCATGAATACATAAAGCATCCATTTCTTCTTCCATAGCTTTCTTCCATTCAGAAGGAGTGAGTGGCTCCTGATAACTTTTAGTTACAGAAATAGACAAAAGAGACAGGAAAAAACTACAATATGAATGAGACAAATTATCAACTATACATAATGGAAAATGGGATATTGAGTACAAGAACGTTTACCTTTCCTCATGGCTATAGGAGTAAGACCCAGTAGAACTGAAACACTAGATGGATCTCTTGTTGAAGAAGGCTGATGGGAAGGTGAGTCGTCAGGCAAAACTATCTCTCTAGTCACCTTTTTGTGTTGATATACTTGAAGCGGTTTCTCGTACTGAAGTGGCATATCTGAATTAGGTTTCTCAAGAGCATCAACAATTACAGGAAGAGGAGTAGACATAGGAATAGTATTAGAGGACTGAGTGGGAGAAGATAGCAACTCGGCTTCAAGAGCACGACCATCATCACAAAGTAAGTACTTTCAAAGAATGTGACCTCTGCACTTACAAACTGTTTTCTTGATATGGGATAAAAACAACAATAGCCTTTTTGAGTCCGAGAATAACCAAGGAAGATACATTTAATAGCACGAGGAGATAATTTATCACAACCAGGACACAAATCACGAACAAAACATACACAACCAAAAACCCGTGGAGGAATATGATGCAAAGAAGAGTTGGAAAATAGAACCGAACAGGGAGTTTGACCATCTAGGATAGGCTGCGTAGGCATACAATTGATTAAGTAACAAGCAGTCAAAACAGCATCACCCCAAAAACCTTTTGGCACCTTCATATTGATCATCATAGTGCGGGCAGCTTCTAACAGATGTCTGTTTTTCCGTTCAGCTACTACAATTTGTTAAGGAGTATGCATACAAGAAATTTGATGAATCATTCCATTTTCAGAGAAAAAAAGTGGAAGATCATTTCTTCAATATTCTAAGGCATTATCAGATCAAAACACACATTTCTTTTTCCAAATTGAACTTTTATTTCTTTATGGAATGATTCGAAAACAGACGGGACGTCAGATCTATCTTTCAACAAGTACAACCAAGTCATCCGAGAATAATAATCCACAAAGGAGATAAAATATCTAAAACCAATGACAATTGACATACGACATGGACCCCAAACTTTAGAATGAACTAGAAAGAAAGGACGAACAATTATTTCTTCGACTCGTTGACTAAAAATAGACCTATGATGCTTCCAAAGTTCACAAGATTCACACTCCAAGTGAGACACGAATTGAAGTGATGGAACCAGTTGTTTGAGCTTCAGAAGAGAGGGATGACCTAAAAGAGAATGCCATTGAAGGCGTGAGACATGAGAATGAAGAGTTGTTGCAGCTTGCTGAGTATGACTATCAAGATGGTATCAGCCTTCTAACTCACGCCCTCCACCAATCGCTTCTTCGTCTGGAGATCCTGAAATACACAAAAATAAGGGTAGAAGGTTATGGAACAGCTAAGTGAATGAGTGAGTTGACTTACAAATAAAAGATCGATTGGAAATTTGGGAACATAACGAACAAAGGACAAGGAAAGTGAGGGCGTTAGGTGAACAACTTTGCAACCCATAACAGTTTGGGTTGAACCATCAGCAAGAATGATTGAAGAACTACAAGGAGACTTATTGAAGGTTGAGAAAATTGTAGACTCACCAGTCATGTATGCAGAAGCATCTGAGTCAATAACCTAGAGGGAAGTAGGCTTAGAGGTAAAGAATGCAAGAGTACTTGAAGGAGAAAGTGTAGCAGTAACAAGTATGTTCTTTACCAGCTTATTGTACTCATCATGAGACAAGACTACGGAATCAGTACTAATATTAGGAGGCTGCAACTGAGCATCAAGCAAAGGAGGTTGCATATTTCCAGAATCAGAAGTAGTTGAGGCTTGATTAGCCCATGCTGGCTTGTCAAACTTATTCCAACACCTATTCGAAGTGTGATTGAGCCTCCCACAGTGATCACACCTAATATCACCATGCCTCTACCTCTTCCTGCCCATGAATCTCTACCACGGCCTCTTCCTCCACCTCCACGAGCAAGGTTTGTGGAGGAGGCTAGAGCAGAATTTTCT
>JAUPMG010000006.1:3215614-3233463 GCA_031762675.1 Pachysandra terminalis | reverse complement strand
AGCCACCCTTCCTCTTCAGCACCTGATTCCCAGCATTTGCAATGTAATGCCAGGACCCATCCAATGGCGGAAAAAACGGAGCACGTCCACGATTAGCATGAGCCTATGATGACACCTTCAAGACCTCCCCTCTGCTGTTACAAATAAGTTCAGCAATCAGAACTTGCCTTCCTGTTCTCAGCGAACCCAACACACGCGGTGATCGCCCACCGTATGTAAGCCACCATACGCTCCAGCCAATCAAGTTCATCCAAAGACAACCAAAACCATGTGTTGCCAAATGGTCTCGCTTCGGTCACCTTAACCAGCGACAGATCAGCAACAAAGAAAAGGTCTTCCGCTCAGCCCTCACTCTGAGCCTGTCGTGAATCTTATCTGCCCATCCACGACCGAGGTAGAAGCACGATCAACCTTCCCCAAAACCACTTCCTTAAAGGATGCCTTAACATCTTGCTTCTTGCTCACATTGCTCAACGGCTCCCCTTCTTCCAAACGACTACCTTTGAATCCAGTATCATTCAGGGCTGTCGCAATATCATCAACAGTATAACCGGAGGACAGAAGATCGCCGACCACCAATTGGATATTCCCACGCGCCACCCTTCTTGCCATTGACCATAGAAAAGTATGGAAGCTCAACTATTTGGTATGAAATATCAACCTAAAGCTCTCAAACAAAATACCAAAACAAGATAGCATGTAAACGAAAGAACAGAAAGTCAATATTCAAAAATCACGGTACTCATATGGATGAGTCCAACAAAGAACAACCTTGTTAAAATAGTAGAGTATCAAGGCATGGTTTCCTATCATCCTGGTCACGAATCACCTCCATTGGAGGTGGATCCTAAGCTTTTACAGCAGATCTGTGCTCAAGTAGCCACCTTATCTACCCAAATTGCTGTCCTGACTTGGAGAGTGACTAATTTAGAAGCAGAGCAAATAACAGTGAAGACGGCACAAGATGTTTAGATTGAAGATTTAAAACCAATGGACATTTCTGATTAGCAGAAAATTCCAGTTGAAGTTCAACCTTTGAAGATTAATTCAATTGAGCATCAAGATGAGCCCATATTGATGACTATTGTTCCTACATATGAAGATCTGGTATATTACAACTTTATTGGAATTGATAAAATCAAGACAATTTGTCGTAGGGATATATTTCATCCTATTATATATTCGAAGGCTGAGATGATTAAATTTCGAGTTTCAATCCTAACAATGAAGAGATGCAAGAACAAGCAAAAGAACAAGTATCTCATTCAATGGGTTGAAAGGCTACAATATCGACGTAAACCTCGAGGACGAGTTTTCTCCAACAAGGGGAGAATAATGTGGAACAATTCAGCAGGCCAAAGTTCAATTAATGGTATGTTCATACCCGTATTTGTTAGTTGGGTCATACCCATGGATTCTTTAGCAAACCCAATTATTTGGGTCCTTTTTTAGGTAGGGATTTTTAGTTATTTATTAGAGTTTGAGTAGGAAAGTAATTTAGAGGATTATCTAGAAAATTTCTGTTAAAATTTTAATAGGATGATATTTCTTGTTTTAGAAGTTATCTTGGATGTATTTTAGTGTTTTCAGGTTTTTTCAAGTATATATATTAGATTAAGACTCTTTTTATGTAATTAGAGTTTAAGAATAAGTCTATATAAAGGCTTTATTATTGGTGTAATAAAAGAGGAAGGGTGTAAGAATAAGTCTATATAAAGGCTTTATTATTGGTGTAAAAAAAGAGGACGAAAATTGAATAGAACTTTGCACATTATGTGTTTAAGATGTGATTCCTCTTATTTCTCTGGTATTGGTGAGATTCCTTTACGAACCCTTTCTTCAGATTGGTGAGATTCTGAGCTGTTCAAACTGTCAGATTACCCTTCTTTTTTTTTTTTCTTCTTATTTTCTTTTATTTTAAGAGCTTCTTGCTGTCCTGCATCAGAAATGCTTGGAGGTGTAGTACCCATATATGAGAACAAAGAATATACCCAACGTTGGACTAGTTATCACAGAATAAGGTTATGAATCATATCATGCTTTTATGAGAAAGAATGCTGGAGCAAAGATTTGGGTTTATACGAATAAGGTCTACTGTTAAGGCTATCATTTTACTTGGACAATTAATAGAGAAGTTTTTTTAATTCAATATAAGAAAGATGTATTACTTGCAAGGTGGATTTGCAAATGAATACATGGGAACAAAATAAGAGGGTAGGTTCCATACAAGTTCAAAGAAAGCAACCCACAAAAAGCCTATACAATAACTACATCTTCAAGTAACATTTGCCAATGAACAGAAGAAACACCATCACACTTTGGGACAATAACCAAGTCAAAAGGCTAGTGCGATTGCTTATGACAAGAATAGAATTGCTTTTATCGTAGACAATATTCTCATGTTTCTTTCCTTCCAAAGTTGCAACGTATTGCAAATGGGACCATCTTCCAAGAAAAAGAATGCCTCCCTCCAAGGATTGCGTATCATTGGGAAAAGTTTTAAAAGATGTTGAACAAGAAAAGAAAGAAGGGCCAATCATTCCTAGACATCTTGTAGTTAATGAACACATAAGTCGTACTTTCCTTGTCTTCTTTGTGCATCACACATATTGATCAGGTGGTCTATACTCTATAGTGAGCACTTTGACTAAAGGCAGGGTCCAAGAAAAAACCTCCACTACTTGGAACATTGTAATTCCAGATACTAGCACCATGGCCTGAAAATTGCCCCAAGTATTGATAAGGAAATTTGATTGAAAAGAGACTTTTCCTATTAAACTTCCAAAACGTCATGTCCTCCTCACTATTTGGTAACCCTGCTGCCTCAAGTAAAGAGAGTAGTTCCTTGCATTCCTCCAACTGTTTAGTAGCCCACCTCTTGGAGAAGTGGGGAACCCTAATGAGTCTATCTCATCTCTTCTCTTTTCAAAGAAGTGATGAGTGGAAAGATTCTTGACTAGGGCCAATTGACAAACCTAGGATAGCGGTCTCAAAGTCTATTGACCTCACAACAATTGTTGTCAGGACAACGCTCTCAATGTCTACCCCCCTCTATATCGGTTGTTGTCTCAATACCAAATACTTCTCCTGTACCCTACCTTTAATTTCACCCCCTCGAGAATCCTTTCTCTAGCCTTTAAGATATCCTATAAAGTTGAGTGGCGTAGAACCCTCTTTACTGCCTTACCAGCCCTGTTCAAGTCCTAACTTTTCTGCAATGAGTCTTCTCCATAAGCCTTATTCTCCCCGCTAAACCTCCACGATTATACCCTGAGCAAGCCAAGTTCATCCATTGGGCCATCTTTATCGTAACCCCCCTCCCAACTTCTTGGGTTTACAAACCTACTTTCCCTCACTAGATAAAACTTTCTTCTTGCCCCTCTTCTTCATTAGAATCCCTTTAAAGCTTCTTAATTATTTTAACACCTTACTTTGGACTTTGAATAGGGACATGTGATAACTAGGGATGCTATTTAAAGAGCTAAGAGTCAGTTTCCCATAAGAGAGCAAATTGCTTTTTTTTCCGACTCTCTTTCTCTCCATCTTTTCGACCCCAAGTCTCAAACTCTGCTGAATGTTGCCCTCACCCCAAAAGGTATCCCTAGACAAGATAGTTGAAGATTTCCAAGTATACAAGCTAGTCTTCCGATGAAGTGGTCACAATATCTTGATCTTCCTCCCGCACCCCTATCAGCCTGTTCTTCTATCAATTCAATTTCAAGCTCAGTACCTCCTCAAAACATAAAAAAATACCTTTAAGGCGCTTTATTGCCTCGAAGGAAGCATCAAGGAAGAAGATAGAATTGTTTCTTTACTAAAGATGAGAGATAAAAGGGCTCTCTAGAGTTGTTCTAAGTCTTAAGAATATACCGAGCTATTTGTCTTTATAGTAGAGTGCTCAATGCTTCAGCCACTATGATAAAAAAGATAGGATAGAAGGGGTTTCCCTTGTTTGATGCCTATAGAAGTGTGGAACAACTTTGTAGGAGATCCATTTACAAGAATCAAAAAATGAATGGGAGGAAACACAAGTACAAATCAACCCCATATCTTGCTAATCCCATTCCATCATATAGTCAAGGAAGCTCCATTTAATGTGACCATATGCTTTTTTCTAGGTCAGCTTCCTCTTCTTTCCTCCTCCCTCCTACTGTAGGTTCATTTTTTTTGGCAATAAGTACTCCAAGGGTATGATTACCTCCTACTAAAGCACCTTAAAAAGGCCCCTTGTACTTTTGGCAAAATCGACTTTAGCCTGTTAGTGACAGACAACCAAATTTTTGTAAAAGCTTTGAAACAAGCTAATAGGCCTAAAGTCCTTTAGCTCCTTGGTGCCTTCAGATTTGGGAATGAGAGTTATGAATGTGGCATTGAAGACGAAATCAAGGATGACTTTGGCGTGAAACTTTGAACATATAAAAATTTGATTTCAGACACTTCCAGTAGGATTTTGTGAATGCAATTGAGTATTGTTAGGTCCAGTTGCTTTAGCCTCCTCTTGACTTTCCTGTAACTGAAACTAGCTCCTTTTTCTTCAAAGTGTCTCTCTAGCCAAGAAACCATACACGATTCATGGAAACTAAAAGAGAGGCGTTCAAGCATTTTTTTTTTCTTAATTTTTTTTAATGAATAACAATAATAAGTTTATTAAGACAATGAGAATATACCAAGATGGTACAAGTACAAGCCCCCCTAGAGGTGTAATATAGAAACTGAAATTGAAACAAAGATATGTACAAACAACATTATAGAAGGGATTACTGCCACTTCTTGTACCACACAAATTATGTTAAAGCTTCAATGCCACAAGCTAAAACCTCCCTACTCGCCCCCTTATTTGCCAAATCATCTACTATCAATGGCCAACAAATGTTTCAGTCATCATTTTCCGGATTGACGATTCGATTGTTGCTCGTCAACAAATTTTTTTTAATCTTTTTTTATATATATTTTCAATCTATCAAAAAAAAAAAAAATTATAAAAAAAAATGGCCGACGAATGTATCCATTATGATTTAAGAAGAGATGTTTAGGACTCTTTTCGTTTTCTTGGATAAGTAACAAAAGGATTTTATTATAACAAGTGGGGGGAAAATGTTCATCAATGGTAACTAATACTATGATTCAGTGGCTTTACGATAGCTCTCATAAGTCTAATAATATCTTCCAACCTACTCATTATTTCCACCTTTTACCCATTTAAGGACTGAAGACAAATCCCTTTCAACAATTAATTTGTACAAACACAATTTCTTGACCTCTATAATGTCAAAAAGAAGAGATCCTGATTATGAACTTGGCTGAAACGAATCCCCTTCAAATCCTCTTGTGGAATAAGATTAAACACTGATCAGTACTAAATCAGTTGTCTTGATTATGAATTTGTTTCTATATTGACCCTCTTCTGGAATTTTGACTACTCAGTGCTTTAGATCTGCTCTTTATTGGAGGAACATCGTTTGAATAATATGAGTTCATGAAGTCACAATAACGTAATCAACTAGTAAACTTTTACAGTGCCCTTTATATGGAGCCAAAACACAATTGGAACTATTTTGGGATGCATGCCCAACAGCGTTCTTTCTTTTGATGAATAACCACATAGGGGAGGATATATTTAATTGGAGAGAAAACCTGTACAAAGAAGAGGAACAAAAGACAAAAAGAGATGACCGTGGTGCACAAGGTGGGCACCTACAGCCAAAAAACAAACAACAAAGATAAACAAGAAATACACAAGAAAAGGACCACTGCACCGCTATGGCACTGGAAATACGTCACCCAACATATCTACAAAGGGAGGACCAGCAAACAGTTCCTCCCTCCCCACCCCCGCTCTAGCTAGACGATCTGCCACACTATTACTTGACCTTGGAATGTTTGCAAAAGTGGTCTCAATCAGGCTCCCTAGATGTCTAGCCAAACATACCATATGAAAACATCTCCAAGGGCATGTAAGTGGCCCCATCATCCAAGAGATTACAGAGGCGGAGTCCCCCTCCACAACCACATGGGATAGACCAAGTCCAACAACCTCCCCCAAACCTGGCATTAGCGCTAGCAACTTTGCGCGCGTAGAATCACAAACTCCAACTAGTCCATAGAAAAGATGGGATGCATAGCCAGTGTGGTCCTTGAATATCCCTCCAATACCTAAAGGGCCCGAATCACCAAGACAGGAGCCATCAAAATTGATTTAATGGTCCCCACACTTGGAGTACGCCACTCAAACACAAAGTCAATTGTTTGTGGGGACTACTGATCAATCTCAACCTAACGAGAAAAGATGTCGGTCATGGAAATCCCTCTGAATGATGGTAGAACTACCATCCAAGAACATACCATTACTACAAATGGCATCAATAAGCGAAATTGTGGATCTCCTCCTGTCATCGAAAATCCTAGCATTCCTCTTCCCCTACAGAACCCAAAGCTTCGCCTTTTTAAACACCATGATACATAAGCTTTCCCCTCTACCCTAACCATGGGAATCTCCACTGTGCAAGTAAGTCACCAATGTCCTGTGGCAGAACCCACAACACTACCCGGTGTAGAAAGAAAGACCAAATCTCTAAAGCAACAGGGCAATGAACAAATAGATGATCAATAGACTCCCCCATCTCCATGAACATAAAGCACATGTGGGGGGATAAAGCACATCCCGACCACCTTCTCTGCAACCGATCACTGGTATTAATTTTATGGAGAATAATGGACCATGCAAAAGCCCTGGGAGGTTTGAAGGGTCTCCACACGCTACGATAAGGGAAAGGTTTGGGATCCAAACGATGAGGCCGAAGGGCGGAAACAAAGAGCTAACAGAGAAACACTGCTACTTCTAGGGGACCAAATCCTCACAACCGGGAGGTTGGGGCTGGTAAAAACCTCCCTCAAAAAGTGCCCCTAAATGTGCAAGCTCAAACTCCTTCAAATCTCGTTTGAAACCAAGGTTCCAGACAAGGCTGGAAGGCGTCCAGTATAAAACCTCCGAAACCAAAACATCCCTAGAGTTAACAATACGAAAGACACGATGAAAGCGAACAGCAATAATGGATTTCCCTACCAAAGATTGTACCAATACCGGATGCGTGACCCATACCCAAGACGGAAATGAACGTAGGGGGAAAAGAGCGGAAAATTGGAAGAAATGTTCTGCCAGACACTAATGATGGAGCATCTAGCTGATGGGTTACTATCCCAGCCATTTTCGTGAGAGCCATATTGTGAATTACGTTACGCCACAATTCGTCCCTCTCCCCACTGAACCTCCATAGCCATTTGTCCAAAAGTGTGGAGTTCTGAAAAGAGATGCTTCCCAAACTGAGCCCTACTTCCTCCTTACTCAAACAGGCAGTTTGCCACTTCACTAAATGACATTTCCTATGCCCTTCCCCACACCAAAGAAAATCTCTCTGAAGCTTCTCTAAAGAACTCACTATCCTAAGTGGCGCTCTAAACTGAGACAAATAGTAAACTGGAATGTTGTCAAGAGCCGCCTTAATGTTAGCATGCCAACAGCATCTTGGGATTCTAAGAATTTGAAAAGGGCCAATTTTAAGCCTATGATCTTGTGCCAAATGTAATATTGAGTGGAAATAGGGAAGAATTGCTTTCCCTCGCAATTTGTTATTGGCTATTTTGTGTTCTTTTTTTTCAACCTTGCTCCAATCCAGTGGGACATTAAGGCTTGATCTTTCTGCTGAACTGAGAGATTGCTTGACCAGGATGATAAGTGTGTTCTAAATGTTTTTGGAGATAAGATGGACTTATGAAGTCTCTTTTTTCACTATAGAAAGCAACATTTTGTTCCATTCATTCGCAATGATAACCTGAAATGGCTCAAACTCCACTTTCTCCTACCTTGGTTGTTGTTGGTCCTTCCTTTTATTCATTTACTGTAATCTCAGTTGATATTTGCAGTAAATGTATTTGGATTTTTAAACTGTTTAATGCTTGAGATTATATTTCTACATGTGTCAAACATGATCATAATACCTTCATTCTTGATCAGGAAAAAATTTCATGCTAAAACCTCCCTACTCGCTCCCTTATTTGCCAGGCCAACAAATGTATCCATTAAGATTTAAGAAGAGATGTTAAGGGCTCTTTTCATTTTTTTTTGGATAAGTAACAAGGGGATTTTATTAAAACAAGTGGGGGGAGAATGTTTATAATACTATGATTCAATGGTTTTACGATAGCTCTCACAAGTCTAATAATATCTTCCAACCTACTCATTATTTCCACCTTTTACCCATTCAAGGACTGAAGACAAATCCCCTTCAGCAATTAATTTGTACAAACACAATTTGTTGGCTTCTCTAATGTCAAAAAGAAGAGATCCTGATTATGAGCTTGGCTGAAAATGAATCTCCTTCACATCCTCTTGTGGAATAAGATTAAACACTGACAGTACTAAATCAGTTGCCCTGATTATGAAGTTGTTTCTAGATCCTCTTCTGGAATTTTGCTACTCAGTACTTCAGATCTGCTCTTTATTGGAGGAACATCGTTTGAATACTATGAGTCAATGAAGTCGCAATAACGTAATCAACTAGTAATCTTTACGGGTCCCTTTATATGGAGCCGAAACACAATTTGAACTATTTGGGATGCATGCCAACAGTGTCTTGGGATTCTAATTTAAGCCTAAGATCTTGTGCCAATTGTAATACTCAGTGGGAATAGGGAAGAATTGCTTTCCTTATCAATTTATTATTGGCTATTTTGTGTTCTCTTTTTTCAACCTTGCTCCTGTCCAGTGGGACACTAAGGCTTGATCTTGCTGCTGACATGGTTTTAAATTTCGGCGGCATGCCGCCGAAATATCGCCATTTCCCAGATTTCACCAGATTTCGCCGAAATATTGGCCAAATCTGGCGAAATTTCGCCATTTGCCCCTGGGCGAAATTTCGGGCGAAATCGAAACTTAAAACCTTGGCTGCTGAACTGAGAGATTGTTTGACCAGGATGATAAGTGTATTCTAAATGTTGTTGGAGAAAAGATGGACTTATGAAGTCCCTTTTTTCACTATAGAAAGCAACAGTTTATTCCATTCATTGGTGATGATAACCTGCAATTGCTAAAACTCCACTTTCTCAAGTTAGATTCCTACCCTGGTGGTTGCTTAATCCTTCCTTCGATTCATTTACTTTAGTCTCAGGTGATATATTTACTTTAATCTCAGTTGATATTTGTTAGTGGCTTGAACCCTGCAGCATGTTTTACTACTTAACTGCCGTAAATGTATTTGGGTTCTTAAGCTGTTTGATGCTTGAAATTACATTTCTACATGTGTCCAACATGAGCATAATACCTTTGTTCTTGATCAGGGAAAAAAAGTCCTTTGTTAATCAAGCATCCCGTGGAATCAATTCAAGATGACATTGTTTTTGGTCAGTTCCATCTATCATATTAAGTTTGTTAAAATAAAATTAACCATTTTTTGGCAGATGTTGGGAAAGAAAACATTTGATAGTAAACATAGTTATGTATGGGTACATAGATATAAAGTGAGACAGATAATTATCCAACCTTTGGAAATTTATGGCTATTTATCATCATGGTTGAAAACCAATCCTTTTTTTTCCCTTCTTTATGGCTGGAGAACTGCCTTGCAGTTCATCAAAATGTTGAAAAACTGACATTTATTTAGAAAATGAAATTCTACTGGTGGCACTGTCCTTATCAAGCAAAGTGTTACTGATTGCACTGTTGCTAATGTCGATGTATGCCATGAAAAGTAATGCGTTTTTAATGATATGAGCATGAATTTATGTCTTAATTCTTTTTGTCGTGTTTTTGTTCAGAGATACATAAAGAGCGGTAAATCTATTAATTTGGCTGCTAATTACTGACCCTACTGTTTGTTAATCAGTATAAAAGATTTTAAACAGTTCTTGCTTCATCTGTAGACTATTAAATGTAAATGCCACACTTCTCTTTTCATATGAAGGTTTCAGTTCTGTTATTGTTTCTTTGGTTGTATGAGACAAGTTAATAACTTCCCGGGTAACTTTACTGTAAGATTGTGCTTTTCAAGTTTTTTTTCCCCCATTTTTCCAAGATTATAGAATCTTTGTTTTTTTTTTTTCTTTCAATCTTTGCATATCTTATTTACTGGATCCTTTCATTGTTCTCAGGCCTCTGTTTGCCAGTAGCTTATTGGGTATTGTTCGGACACTATTAGATCAAGCACGCTATGATGAAATGCGGATTCTGGGTTGCCATACTCTTGTTGAATTTATAAATAGCCAGGTACATTCCACAATGCAGGTGGGAATCCATGGTCCAAATTGTAGTAGGAGATATTCTTTCATTAAAATAATTGAAATGGTTAAGAAAATCCTAGATATCAGGTGGTAATAGTTGTTGTTGATTTATATTTGACCTGGAGATGTCATAGAAGATGGCTGTTGGTTGTTGGTCCTGCTCAGACCAACTATTTACGACTTCTATGGCAATGTTATCTGTAAGCTGAAGCTAGATTACATGAAACATCAGGCTATAGATCCACCATTTTATACATGGGACTTGAATGAAAATGGGATACTGACCTGTGGAACTTACTAGCACAATGACTTCTATGAGCTCGTACTTTTTCAACAGTTTTTTTGCATCTATTCTCTGAAACTGACTCATGCATATGGTATTGAAGTAGATGGATAGCACATACATGTTTAATTTAGAAGGCCTTATTCCAAAACTCTGTCAATTGGCTCAAGAAGTTGGAGGGGATCAAAGAGCTCTTTGTTTGCGTTCTGCGGGACTGCAAGCTCTTGCTTACATGGTATAGCTCTTTTCTGCATAATTAGATTTTTTTTTCATTATAATTTTCTTGAACTTCATGATTTCATGCCATTTTTTTTCCTCTCTTTTAGAGTAAACTCATAATTTCAGAATTGACTTCAACATTAGAACATGGGACAATTTACTCAATATCAGTACCACTTGTGATCCCATATTTTCTTATAAGATGCATAAAATATATGCATGTATGATTGTTAACCCATAATTTCTGATTATAATTATGTTATAAAGACAAGGGTTTGTGCTTCCTCCAACAGGTCGCTTGGCTTCCCTCTGCTTCTAATTTTTTCTTTCCATTGTAAGGTGGAAGTATGTCCTCATCACTCCTTTGAACCAACCATCTTACTTGCTTCTTTTATCCTTTTCCCTTTGTAGTGGATATTAATATCTTCTGATGTCATTCATTTTTGTTGATTGGCTTCGACCTACCTTTTTTGGTTCTGCAATTATGTTCCCGTTCTTTAGCCTTTTATGATGTGAGATATGTGTTTTTCTGACTTTAATGTCAATGATTCTCTTTCTACTTCATAGGTATGGTTTATGGGCGAATATTCCCATATCTCAATGGATTTCGACAATGTAAGTCATTTTTTCTTTATCTAGATTGATTCATCAGTGTGAGACATCCAAAACAGGATCTGTTATTCATCAAAAAAAAAAAAAAAAAAAAAAATAGGATCTGTTATGGGTTCATCCTTTCAACGTTAACCATTTCATTAATATATTTAGCTAGACCATTGTGAAGGGATAGGTTCTTTGATCATTTTGATTAAAGATTGTAGTGAAGCTCCTTGCAATGTCCATACAGGTTTGTTACATAGTGTAATATGGAGGCAAGTTCAATCTTTTGATTTCTATTAAGATATGAAAACATTTTTTCTTCTTCTGTTTAAAACAGATTATCTCAGTGACATTGGAAAACTACATGGATTTTCATATGGACTCAGAAAATGCCAAGAAACATCCAAATAACTCCCAGTCCCAGTATCAGTGGGTCCAGGATGTGATCAAATCAGAGGACCATGGTTCATCCTTTCCAGATATCAGTAAGAAGGTTCCTTCATTACCGAACCTCATAAACACCAAAACTGAATTGGAAATGTGAGGCTTCACATATTGTGACATCCTTAATATCTGTTTTATTATTTTTAAGAAGTCATTTCATGTGTTTCATGTTGCAAATATCATTTTCTCCTGTCATTTTTAGCAGGGATGCTTCCAAAAATTCCGTCTATTGGACTACAGTTTGTTTGCACAATATGGCTAGACTAGCCAAGGAAGCAACCACAGTGCGTCGTGTGCTTGAACCCCTTTTCCTTTATTTTGATGCTGGAAACCATTGGTCTCTAGAGAAAGGACTTGCCTCTTCCATTTTATCTGATATGCAGTCACTGATGGAGAAGTCAGGTGAAATTTGAAGTCTTGTCTTACGCAACATGATGGACCTAGATCTAGTTTGTTTAAACCATTAGTGACCTTCATTGATATCAGCTTCTAACATGCAGGTGAAAATACCCATTTGTTATTATCTATCTTGGTCAAGCACTTGGATCACAAGAATGTAATAAAAGAGCCCATTATGCAGATCAACATTATTAATGTTACCACACATCTTGCACTGAATGCAAAGATGCAGGCCTCAGTTGCGATCATTGGTGTAATGAGTGACCTCATGAAACATCTACGCAAATGCATGCAATGCTCAGCTGAAGTATCAAGCCAGGAGGATGATACAAATAAGTGGAACATTGCTCTTCGTTCAGCATTAGAAGAATGCCTCTCGCAGCTCTCAAATAAGGTTTTTAATCATTCCTTAATCGTGTTGTCTAGATTTCCATGTCCTTTGTGTATTGCCAAATTTATGGCCAATTCCAGTGAGCTGTTCCAATCATAAATAAGTGGGAACCTTCTTGGATGGACCCATAGCCCAAAACCTTTATCAGTCTTATACTCCACTAATTCAATTGCAAAGCCATGTGTTGTTAAATGAATGGCTTCTAAATAAAAAAAATAAAAATAAAATACA
Organism: Pachysandra terminalis; assembly: GCA_031762675.1. Taxonomy (NCBI): domain Eukaryota; kingdom Viridiplantae; phylum Streptophyta; class Magnoliopsida; order Buxales; family Buxaceae; genus Pachysandra; species Pachysandra terminalis. The sequence goes on along the minus strand of JAUPMG010000006.1, from coordinate 3,220,627 downwards.
GTCTGGACAGTCAAGAATATAAGGGTTGTCTAGGTCATATAACTTTCAGCAACTCTCCATTCAAGAGGTGGCTCTCTATTGATTATTCAGATTGGTTCTTTGGTTGGCCATGCATCTTGTTATTATGGCACAATACTTTTGGTTTTTGTTGAAGCCTACTGCTATGAGTACTGTAGTAATGTTTTTTTTTTTGTACTGAATTTAGAAGAGGTAACCTCTCCACTTGTTTTAACAATTCTTTATAGAACTTCTGGTTGAGGATATATAAGTATAAATTTCATATATAATTAAATGCCTCCTATTTGAGTTTTCTACATTATTATTTGTCCGTATGTGAGCAGAGATGGTTGTATACATGTCTTCTTTTTGAAGTTCTTTGTGTTGCATACCCATGTAATAATCAAACTCCCTATATGTGCCTCAATAAGATAGGTGTGTGGTGAAGGACGTGAGCAGTAATACTTTTTATTACATATTATACTACAAGGACCTATACTTGTATATGTTTCCAGCATCGTCTTTCTTGCTGCTTGTAGTAATTAAGCTTTTCTAACAATGATTTATTATATTGTGCTGTCCATTTTTATGTCCAGTAAACCTCATCAAGCAATGTTTGAAATTGAGATGCAGTATTATGCTTATAAATTATAATACAACTGCATGTCTATTGAACCTGTAATGATATGCTCAGTGATCTGTCCACTCGCTGTGGGGCCATATCAGGGTTTCTATTCCCAAATTTTCCTAGGCAGAGGATCCTAATTGTATGATCATAATCTCTGTTTGAATGGGCAAAAGCATATGTGGGAAAGGTGCACGGAATAGTCCTTTCAGAGGATTCTTAACTTCACAGAGCTGGGTTGATTTTATGCTTTTGAGATCTGTTAGGCCGTGTTGTTGGTTGAGTGGTACATGCTTCTTACTAGTGTGACACATTCTCTCAAGGGACTTGGTAACATTATGTAACTAAAGCTTATGAAGTATCATCCCTCCCACTCCCTCCACTGATATAAGGAAGCTTCCTGCTATTATTTCTTCTATGAATACTGATATTGTGGCTACCTATTTACTGTGCAAAAGACTGAAGTTGTGAATTAACAGGTGGGGGATGTGGGACCTATTCTTGATATGATGGCTGGAGTGCTGGAGAATATCTCAACTAATGCTGTTGTGGCAAGAACAACCATCTCTGCTGTATATCGCACTGCACAAATAATCTCTTCAGTCCCTAATGTGTCTTATAACAAGAAGGCAAGTAAACTGCTTTAGACTACACTTTATTGCTATATCTCAATCCTGCGACAGCATCAACTAAGTTTGGATAGTCATATTTGCCATGTGTTTCAGGCCTTCCCTGATGCTCTATTTCACCAATTGTTATTAGCAATGGGCCACTCAGATCAGGAAACACGAGCTAGAGCACACCACATCTTTTCCCTTGTGCTAATGCCATCATTAGTTTGTCCTTGGTCGGATCTGCATGAAAATCCTTCAGTAGCTCTCTCACGGTTATCTTCTTCAGTGTCTGTCTTGCAGAAGGTAAGGAATGCTATCTTCTTAATGCAGAGTAAAATGGAACCAGGGTGTAAAACATTACATTTTTAGTTTATCTTGTGGTGAAGATAGAGAAGCTCATAGCTTTAAGCTCTCTCCTCCATTTGTTGTGATACATGGAAATAAGCATTCAGATCCAACTTTTATCATTGATACGTGTATGTGTGTATATGTATGTATGTGTATATGTGTACATATATGTATATACATGTATGTATGTATATATATGTATGTATGTATGTATGTATGTATATATGCATACAAACACACATACAACTCTAGTGTGAAAATGGAGTTTCTCAATTACTTTAATTTAGGACACCATCTTCAACTGTTTTATTCTTCTAAACATTCTTCAGGAGCTAGCTTCCCTTCGGTTGAGTAGTCACCAAGTGAGTCTTCTGCTTTCATCTATTTGGGTTCAGGCAACATCCCCAGAAAATGCCCCATCAAATTTCGAGGCAATGGCCAACACTTTTAATCTTGCTTTGTTGTTTTCCCGATTGAAGGTGAGGTTCTTCAACATGCTTACTGAGTACCTTCCAAAAAAAAAAAAAACATGCTTACTGAGTCGATGTTTTTTTTTTTTCACCATATCTTCTTTTCTTTCCTTGTTCACTATATGTATATTGTGATTGTAGTAGCTTTTGAAGCATCAAACAGCGCAAAAACCAAATTTCTTACAATAGCATCCCAGTCTGAGAAATCTGTGTTAAGACCTCAGGACAGTAAATCATATAAGAATAAAAATATAACAGGATTGTGATCAATTGACCCCTTAATAAGAGTGCAGTATGGTGACATCCCATTTGCAGTTTGCAGTGGGATGTCCTGACAAGAGCTCTGGAGCTGTCAATATTATACCTTGAATGATGCTAAAGATGTTAGACTAGATAGGATTTCAAGGATCATTTTTTTCCCCTATGATGGTTTAACTTGAAACTATCTCCAGACCTGATTGGTGAGTAGTGATAACATCAACCACTTGAACTATGATCTTGAACGTTTTATTGGGTAACATCCTAACAACTTGGATTGGGGATTTTGGGAAATTGTTTTTAAGAAACTGGAAATCTGGTTCAGGATTCATGTAATAAGAGATCTAGTAAACCTATAGCAGTTTTATGTTGGCTTCTAATCTAACATAACCTTCCTCCTTTACCTACGCATGAGACTGTCAATGTGAAAAAGATATAGCAACATAAAACTACATTTATGATTTGGTTTTGGTGGATCATAATAGACTAGAGAGGGATTAAATGCAAGACTAGAATTATGGGAAGGTACCTTGGGATCAAAAAGTTATAAAATAAGTTGAATTAGGACTTGAGTATATGGAATGTAACTTTTGCACAAATGATAGTATTGAAGCAATGGTAAAAGCAATCAATTCCGTTATCTTGGATCAATCATCCATAAAGAGGGTCATATTGATGAGGATATTGTAGAGCTCTATGGCACAAGTGGGGAGGTGCTTCTAGAGTGTAATGTGGTCAATGCATCCTTTTAAGCTAAAAGAAAAATTTTACATGATAGCTTTTAGGCTTGATATGATGTATGAATCATAATGCTGGGCAAAGGAAACAACATATAGCTTTGCTGAGATGGATGCATGACAGCGTGAGAAGATTAGGAAAGATAAGGTAAGGAATGAATATATCCAAGAGTGTCTCTGTATTTCCTGAATAAGAATAGGAGATAATATAGATGGTGTTTGGCCTTAGAGTGAATATGGAGAAATCTAGTATTTGTGGTTTTCATATGGAGCTTGATAGGGTTCATCAGTTTGTTGGTTATCGTGATTGTAGGGCGGTTGATCCTCCTATGAAGAATCTGGGTTTGCCTCTGGGTGATAGTGCTAGATGTGTTTCTTTTTGGGACCCTGTAATTGAAAAGATGGAGAATAGATTAGCATTTGGGGTTCTTAATTTGGGGAATATTATGTTCCATAATTCGGCTCTTCTCGGTAAATGGCTGTGGAGGTTTAGTATGGATAATAATGCTTTATGGTACCAGATATTAGTAAGCAAATATGGGGTTTCTAATGATGAGTGGGGGATTCGCCATTCTGCAAGGACATTCAGCCATAGCCCTTGGAAGGTAGTTTCCGCTCTCGCGCCTCAATTCTAGTCATATCTGAGGTTTGGGGTGGGCAATGGAATTCGTATTCGGTTTTGGTAGGATCTTTGGGTGGGGGAGTCTTGTTTGATGGATCGGTTTCATAGTTTGTATTTGGTGGTATGGTTCAGAAATGTTTTGGTGTCAGATGTTCTTTCATGGTCCAAGTCTGGTTTGTCCTAGAATCTTGAGTTCAGAAGGGATCTGAACTTGCAGGAAATGGGGGTGTTCAGTAGTCTTGTTGAGGGTTTGAAAGGTTTTTTCATCAATCTTGATGTTTCTGATGTTAGAGTTTGGTCCCTTGAATCTAAAGGTATTTTCTCAACTAAGTCTTTCTTCCAAGTCATGTGTAAAGAGCAAAATCAGAATCTAGCTTCTTTTGTTCCTTCAAAATTGTGGAAACAGCGGGTCCCTCCTAGAGTTAGGCTTTTTGTATGGATGGCCATTTTGTATAGAACCAATATTTGTGATTTGTTGCAAAAGAGAAGAGGTAATCTTGCTATTTCTCCACATATTTGTTTCATGTGCAGGAGACAAGGGGAGACAGTCGATCATCTTTTTCTTCATTGCAGTTTTGTTACAAGAGTTTGGACATATTTCATTCAAAGATTAGGAGTGGAGTGGGTAATGCCTGAAAAGATTTCTTTGATGTTGGCACAATGGAGGTATCATGGTATGGGTGGGAGAGGGAAGATTATGATGGATTTGGTGGTTTTTGCTATTTTTTGGATTATATTGGGGGAGCAGAATAGGTGAATATTTGAGGATGTGGAGAGGATTCATTCATTGATTATTGACATGGTGGTGAGTACGGTGGCTTCCTGGGCTTGAGTTTAAGGACTATTCTACGGAAATGATTATTAGAGATTGGGATATTCTTTTGTATTCCTCGCTGGTCCGTTTGGTAAAGATCCAAAAGTGGTCTGCCCCGCAGTTTGGTTTTGTCAAAATGAATTTTGTTGGGTCTTCTATTGGTAGCCTTGAGAGATCAGGGGTTGGTGGGGTGTTTAGAGATTCGGATGGGAAGGTAGTTCATGCATATTCGGGTCCTATTGGAGAGGGGGATTCGAATTGGGCAGAGGTTTGGGCTTTGGTGTTTGGTTTGGAGGAGGCCAGGAAAATGTATCTGGATAGTTTGATTATATCTTGGATGAATGAGGGTAGTCTTCCTCGACGTTTTGTTTACCCTATTTGTCTTGCTAAGCATCTGTGTCGTGGCCCGAGGATTTCTTTTCATCACATTCCGCGTTCAGCAAATGGTGTTGCAGATTTTTTGGCTAGAGGTGGAGTGGAGAGGAATTCTTTAGTGGCTGGTGTGGATTTTGATGATGATTTGGATAG
>JAUPMG010000006.1:3191985-3215514 GCA_031762675.1 Pachysandra terminalis | reverse complement strand
TCTGGGGAATATTATGTTCCGTAATTCGGCTCTTCTCGGTAAATGGTTGTGGAGGTTTAGTATGGATAATAATGCTTATGGTACTGGATATTATAAGCAAATATGGGGTTTCTAATAATGGGTGGGAGATTTGCCATTTTGCAAGGATATTCAGCCATAGCCCTTGGAAGGCAGTTTCCGCTCTCGCACCTCAATTCTATACATATATAAGGTTTGGGGTGGGTAAATGGACGTCGTATTCGGTTTTGGCAGGATCTTTAGGTGGGGAAGTCCAGTTTGATGGATCGGTTTCATAGTTTGTATTTGGTGGTTAGGTTCAGAAATGTTTTGGTGTCGGATGTTCTTTCATGGTCTGAGTTTAGTTTTTCATGGAATCTTGAGTTCAGAAGGGATCTGAACTTGCAGGAAATTGGGGAGTTCGGTATTCTTGTTGAGGGTTTGAAATATTTTTTCATCAATCCTGATGTTTCTGATATAAGAGTTTGGTCCCTTGAATCTAAAGGTATTTTCTAACTAAGTCTTTCTTTCAATTCTTGTGTAAAGAGCAAAATCAGAATCCGGCTTCTTTTGTTCCTTCGAAATTGTGGAAACTGCAGGTCCCTCATAGAGTTAGGCTTTTTGTAGGGACGACCATTTTGTATAGAATCAATACTTGTGATTTGTTGCAAAAGAGAAGAGGTAATCTTGCTATTTCTTCACATATTTGTTTCATGTGCAGGAGACAGGGGGAGGCGGTCGATCATCTTTTTCTTCATTGTAGTTTTGTTGTGAGAGTTTGGACATATTTCATTTAGAGATTAGGAGTGGAGTGGGTAATGCTTGAAAAGATTTCTTTGTTGTTGGCATAATGGAGGTATCATGGTATGGGTGGGAGAGAGAAGATTATGATGGATTTGGTGTTTTTTGCTATATTTTGGATTATATGAGGGGAGTGGAATAGGGGAGTATTTGAGGGTGTGGAGATGAGTCATTCATCGATTTTTGACATGGTGATGAGTACGTTGGTTTCCTGGGCTTTGGTCATGCCTGAGTTTAGGGACTATTCTACGGAAATGATTGTTAGAGATTGGGATATTCTTTTGTATTCCTTGCCGGTCCGTTTGGTGAATCGCAGGTTGGTTTTGTCAAAATGAATTTTGATGGGTCTTCTATTGGTAACCCTGAGAGATCAGGGGTTGGTGGGGTGATTAGAGATTCGGATGGGAAGGTGGTTCATGCATATTCGGGTCCTATTGGAGAGGGGGATTCGAATAGGGCAGAGGTTTGGGCTTTGGTGGTTGATTTGGAGGAGGCCAGGAAAATGAATCTGGATAGTTTGATTGTGAAGGGGGATTCCTTCTCAGTTATATCTTGGATGAATGAGGGTAGTCTTCCTCCTTGGCGTTGTTCACCCTATTCGTCTTGCTAAGCATCTCCGCGTTCAGCAAATGGTGTTGCAGATTTTTTGGCTAGAGGTGGAGAGGAGAGGAATTCTTTAGTGGCTGGTGTGGATTTTGATGGTGATTTGGATAGAATATGATCTGATCTCAATGACGTTTTGGTTTTAGGTACTTGTGCAGCTTGGTTTTCTTTTTCTTTTATATTCTGTTTTTCTGGTGTGTAGTCTGTTCTCTGGTTTTTTGTTTGATCTACTTGGAAATTTGTAACTTTGTTAATTTTATTCTGATGATTAATAAAGTGCTGTTAATTATAAAAAAAAATAATAATAAATAAATAAAGGGAAGTAGGTTAAAACGGTTTGAGCTTGTAAAGCAAAGACCTAGGGAGAAGGTCCTGGGAAGGTGCATGCAGGTAAACATTGAAGGATCTAAGAGGGTGAGTGAAAGACCAAAAGAACTTGGATGTAGTTGGTCCAAAAGAATTTGGATACACATAATTTGACTGAAGATATGGTTTTTGACATATTGGGATGGAGGAATAGGACTTGTATTGCCGACCCTAACTAGTTGGGATAAGGCATTTTGTTCTTGTTGTTGTTGTTTTTGAGAAACTAGAAAGTTCCGGTTCTTGTTTATCATGCCCTTCTAATGACATAGTAAAGTAGCATAGGAATCTACACCTATCTTGGTTTAATCTAAGTGCATCTTATGCATGTTCATGTTTGAGTAAGAACTGAATTTCCTATTAATTTTATTTAACCATTGCTTTTATTTGAATAAAATGTGACAATTTCTCTCTCTCTCTCTCTCTCTCTCTCTTCATCTTTAACTGCACCATGAATCATCATGGTTATGACAGATGTCCAGCCACGTGGCTTTGGTTAGGTGCTTCCAGCTTGCGTTCTCGCTTAGGAGCATCTCTCTTGAACAAGAAGGTAAGACTGATCTTCTGTCACCTTTTTTTTATAGTAAATTCAAAGGAGTTGTAAGGAATCTATTAAATACAGGGCAAGGATGGTCCATAAGCGGCATAATAGTACATGTGGTTCAGATGCAGGGGTTTGGGTTGATCACCTGGGACATTTTCTTAGTCAAAAACCACCTGACTGAATGATACCAACCATCTGATCAATCAGCATGTTGTAAAATGTTTGCTGTTATCATATGCTGTTGGAAAGAACGAGGTATATGGATTGGATGGTGGAAACCTCTCTATTTGATAATGCAACATATGTTTTATTATTCTTCTTATAAGCCATGCATAGGGTCTACCAAATAGTGACATTTTGTTTTGGAAGGTAAAAAACAATGTCGCTAGGATTACCATTTTGTGTTTGAATTGACTGGGTGCTTTGGAGTGGTCTTAATGTGTCTCTGCCTGACATTAACCTTAGAATTCTTAATTTCATTTTGTGTGGATCATAAATTATTTTCTGATAATGTTATACCATGATTCCTTGAAATTATTCCTTAAAATCATTGTAGGCGTGTATGTGGGTTGCGTCTAAAGTGTCACATGGGGATGGGTGCATGTATATCCATATCATAAAGTTATCTTGCTCATGACATTGTATGAGTATTCCTTCATGAAGAGAAGACGTGTTTCATTAGGAAAGAAAATGCAAACATTGGGGTGATTTTGTCGGGAATGCTTTAGGACTATCTATACTGGATACTTGAAGTCATTTCATGGTCGTGTGGAAATCTAGCAAATTGAGTTGTTGCCAATCTTTAAATAAATATACCAAATGAAAACTGGACCGTGGGAAGTTTTTACCTTGTATCTATAGCACATATGATTCATTATATGTCACGCCCCGAAACCTATATCACGGATCATTATGTGTGATACGTATCTAGAGATGTGACCTCCTATACTCATCCTGAGTGTAGGCCAATGGAACAGAAACTAAACATGCGTAATCACAATAATAATTAAAAAAAACCGTCTTATTGTCCAAACCAGTGGAAGTCTTGAAAATAAATGATAACAATCCCTTCCTTTAAACCAAAGGAAATTAAAATCCAAAACTGAGAATAAAAATCCTATTCTCTAATACATAAATAATAGAAATAAAAAGAAATCTAGCTTGAGTCCAAGCATCCTCCCAAACTCATGCCACCATTAGATAGCCTTAATGCTGCTTTCCTGAAATATTCCAGATAAAATGCGTGAGTTCGCGAAAGCTAGCAAGTACAAATCTCTTATAACCACACAAAATTTCACCCAAACACACATCAAATAGCAGGGTTATCATCTTGTAATCAATACACATGCATCATAATAAGTGCACATCATATGATCCAAGAATAATACAATGACATAAATGAGAGATGTATGAATAATGAATATAATATGTATGAATAAGATATGAATATGATATGTATGCAGTGTGGATCCACCCTTAGGCCATGTCAAATCTACTGGGCTTACGGATACCCGCTAGTAGCCAATCCTTGATTCCTATATTATAAGGCAAGGAATCATGCCTCTTGCATCCACTTTACAGCTGCCAGCTGGATGAGACTATCCCGGTGTTTCATGTGTACCATGGCTCTAGGAACTTTCAACCACCGGTCTCAATTGCTCAATTTATTTCACAATCTCTTTTAGGCACTCAAACTCAAGGATCCAAGACCAAAGGTATCTACATACCTTCCATGAACCCCACCCCATCATGGCTTTTGGTGTCAACCTCTCACACACAATTCATGAACAATATGATTAACCTAAGGACACCACCCCTTTGACTAGGCCATCTCAAGTCTTACCACCATAGTGTGCATGCCTTGTAACCCAATGATGTATCACCCATCATTGTCCACTATTTCAGATAAACCATAATAATCTCACATTATGCCATGAACGTTACATTCATGTAAACCCTCCTTGTTAGGTCAAATGCACAGTGGAATCATCATAAAAACACACTTTTATACGTTCGGTGGGTCGATTGGTCCAATTGGTTGGGTGCCATTACAGCATACAGAGGTTTGGTCGGTAGGCCCTGTCGGTGGATGGGTCGATTCACCGAGGTCCATTTGCAAGGCTTGGTCGATCCACCGCCATGTTTGCCATCGATACGTAACTTTTCCAGAAAACATAATCTTTTCTAATGCTTTCTTATCTCATCTCAGGTCAAATCTATATACAATGGTAACATGGAAACACACAAAACCCATGCATGAAACATCATTAAAGCATGATCCTAAGATCACATCCACTTCATGAAACTTGCATATAAACACATATAATCATAAGAATGTAAATACTAGCAGGATCATCACCACAAATCATCATGCATATGCATCACATCATCATAGAAACATGCTCTCATCACAACACAGATCAAACAACACACCAAGCATGATTGAGAAGTTTTGCATGAAGAAGAAACAAGGAAAGTGCACTTTCATCTAGGTTTTCTGAGTTTTCACAACTTAATCTAGCCTTTTTCTCTTCTTCTTCTTCTTCTTATGATCTCCACGGATTTTAGCAAGTTTTTTATGATTAGAAACCCTACTTTTCATTATATATCTATAGGTTTAGTCATTAGGTCTTAATAGGGTTCCTTGATCAGCTAAGAGTTAGTTTATTTTTCCCTTAATTATTTCTCACGAATTTTAATATAATTAATCGTTTATTAATTATTCATTAAATCTTTATTAAGTTCCTTAATACAACCCATTAGTTATTTGGGCCCTAAGAACCACACTTAAGCCCAATGATGGCCCAGTTACTCTTTTAGCCTATTTAAGCCTTTTAAACACAGTCCATTAAATCTTAATGTTCATGTGTGATGCCTAGGTAGACTTTCTAAGTGAATTATCGAATCAAAATTCATTAATTTCTCAATTTAATAATCTCTTATGTAAATTTAGATTCAGGGTGTTACAATCCTCTCCCCTTAAAAGGAATTCGCCCTCGAAATTTGGTTAATCTTATCCCTTAAGCTTTAATCAACCAATTCTTCAAATAACAACATAGTTATCACAATAAAACAGCACATATTCACATTCATAGCATCCAACACACAAGATCATAAGAACGTACTTGATGTAGGGCCAGTAGTAACTGCATGAAGGTTTTAAATTTCAATTTCGCCAGACATTTTGCCAAGGGGTGTCTGGCGAAATTTCGCCTATATTTCGCCATATTTCGCCCATATTTCGCAGAAATTTCGGAGAAATGGGGAAATATCTCCATTTCACCAACTTGTAAAATGGCGACATTTCGCCGGCATGCCGGCGAAATTTAAAACCATGCCTGCATCCTTAGAAGGAAGTGTATAAACTCTGCCATACATGAGTAATGGCTGATTTGCTGTCTTCTGTTGTTGTGCTCGCTTTGGACGAGGGCAATCCCTTTTGATATGCCCCACCTCTCCACAATTAAAGCAACGTCTAACCATCTGCCCTTGTATTGGGGGTACCGTTGCTTCAACTGGATGAGCTTGGGTCCTCTGCTTCTTATTAGGGTTCGATTCCCTAACCTCCTGCCTATTAGATGCACTTCTCTTATTCCTCTACTCCCTCTCATGGAAATATCTCTCACTATCCTTTTTCCACCCTACGTGCACATTCCAGCACTTGTGCATAGGCCCTAATCCCTTAACAGTACCACCTTAGATCTAAAGGTAGTCCTCAATCCCTCCTCAAATTCTGTTGCCTTATCCTCATCTACTATCACATGGGGTGCAAACCTAGATAAGGTAGCAAACTGATTCTCATATTGAGCCATAGTCATAGAACCTTATTCTAACTCCAGCAATTCAGTAGCCTTCTGCCTTTTGTAGCTATTAAGGAAGTACGCATCAAAGAACTGCTGTCTAAACCCATCCCAAGTCATCTCATCCTGTACAGTCCTCTCTACCATTTCCCACCAATGTTGTGCCTCCCTATTCAGCATAAACACAACTAGCCTAACAGTCTGATCTACGGGGCAGATCATGGCCCTAAAGACCTTCTCTATTGCCATCATCTATTCCTGAGCCTTCAATGGCTCAGTGCTCCCTTCAAATGCTGGTGGTGACAACTTCTTAAACTTCTTCAGCCATTGAATCCCCAGCACTCTATCTCCATTACTGCCTCTCTCCTTTGCTCAGGCTGAGCCTACTGTCTCATCTCCCTCTCCCACTGAAGAGATGCGACCATGTCCCCTAGAACTTGGTAGACATGCGTGAGCTGGGTTTCCACTCTCTCTCCAGCTGAAGAATCTCCATGTGACATGCTCATTCCTCCTCTTGCCATCAAGAAAAGAAAGGAGACGAGGCTCAACCACCCAACACCACTTTCTAGAAACAATCACATAACAATTAACAAGCATAAGTCAATGCACACAACAAACAACATACTTAGTACTCAACACATGGCATATGCAATCCTATCTCCTCTAATATCTACCCTAGAGTCTGCCCTAGGACACTGAACTTAGTGCTCTGATACTACATTGTTGCGCCCAAAACCCATATCACGGATCATTATGTGTGATATGTATCCTGAGGTACGACCTCCTATACTCATCTTGAGTGTAGGTCGCTGGAACAACAACTAAACATGCACAATCACAATAATAATCAAAATAAAACCTTATTATTGTCCAAACCATCGAACGTCTTTAATAATAAGGTTTTAAGAAGAGGGGAACTGACACCTTATAACCAGCACGGACGGGGCAAAGCCAGGCGATGTGGGACACATTCCAACACACCCCCCTGGACCACAACAGCTGGACAGCACCGGACAACAAACCCAATCATGCCCTGATACCAAGTTGAAGAAAGCCCAACCCATTCAATTCCTTAAAACCCAGGTATTAAGAAGAGGGGAACTGACACCTTATAACCAGCACAGACGAGGCAAAGCCAGGCTATGTCGGACACATTCTAACAATAACAATCCCTTTCTTTAAACCAAAGGAAATTAAAATCCAAAACTGAGAATAAAAAATGTTATTCTCTAATAAATAAATAACATAAATAAAAAGAAATCCAGTAAAAAAATTTATTCTCTAATAAATAAATAACAGAAATAAAAAGAAATCCAGCTCGAGTCCAAGCATCCTCCCGATCTCATGCCACCATCAGAATAGCCTTAATGCTGTTTTCTTGAAATATTCCGCATAAAATGCGTGAGCTCGCGAAAGCCAATAAGTACAGATCCCTTATAACCACACACAATTCCACCCAAACACACATCAAACAACAGTGTTATCATCTTGCAATCAATCCACATCCATCATAATAAGTGTACAATATCACATGATCCAAGAATAATACAATGACATAAATGAGAGATGTATGAATAATGAATATAATATATATAAATAAGATATGAATATGATATGTATGCAGTGTGGATCCATCCTTAGGCCATGCCAAATCTACTGGCCTTACAAATATCCACCAGTAGCCCATCCGTGATGCCTACATTATAAGGCAAGGAATCATGCCTCTTGCATCCACTTTACAACTGCTAGCTAGATGAGACTATCTTGACATTCCATGTGTACCCATGGCTCTAGGGACTTTCAACCTAGAGGTCTCAATTGCCTAATCTATTTCACAATCTCTTTAGGGATTCAAACCTAAGGATCCAAGACCAAAGGTATCGACATACCCTCCATGAACCCCACCATGGCTTCCTGTGTCAACCACTCATACAAAATGCATGAATAGTATTATTAACCCAAGGACACCACCCCTATGACTAGGCCATCTCAAGACCAGTACCACCATAGTGTGCATGCCTTGTAACCGAATGACGTATCACCCACCATTGTCCACTATTTCAGATAAACCATAATGATCTCACATTATGCCATGAACGTTACCGTCATGTAATAGGTCATGCACCAACCATTCCATATGACCATACTAGGTCATGCACCAGCCATTCCAGGCTCTCAGAGAAATTAATAAATTAAAACACTAAAATATCTGAAAAATCACAAGGGTCGGCAGATTGTCGGTGGAGTGGTTGGTCTACCCTCCAATGCTAAGTTGGAGCAAATCAGGCAATTCAACTTGCAGACACATTGATAAGTCAAATGCACAGTGAAATCATCATAAAAACACACTTTTATTCAATCGGTGGGTCGATCGATCCACCTGATTGGGTATTACAGCATACAGAGGTTTGGTCGGCAGGCTCTGTCGGTGGATGGGTCGGTCCACCGAGGTCCATCGGCAGGCCCTGGTCAGTCCACCGACCTATCTGCCGTCGATACGTAACTTTTCCAGAAAAAATAATCTTTTCCAATGCTTTCTTATCCCATCTCAGGTCCAGCCTATATGCAAGGCATGGTAACATGGAAACACACAATACCCATGCATGAAACATCATTAAAGCATGATCTAAACATAAGATCACATCCGCTTAATGAAACTTGTATATAAACACATATAATCATACGAACATACATACTAGCATGATCATCACCACAAATCATCATGTATATGCATCACATCATCATAGAAACTTGCTCTCATCACAACATATAGATCAAACAATACGCCAATCATGATTGAGAAGTTTTGCATGAAAAAGAAATAAGGAAAGTGCGCTTACATCTAGGTTTTCTGAGTTTTCACCACTTGATCTAGCTTTTTTTCTCTTCTTCTTCCTAGGTTTTCTGGACAACCACAAGTATTCTCTTTATGATCTCCATAAATTTTAGCAAGTTCTTATGATTAGAAACCCTACTCTTCATTATATATCTATAGGTTTAGTCATTAGGTATTATTAGGGTTCTTTAGTCTGCTAGGAGTTAGTTTTATTTTTCCCTTAATTATTTATCACGAATTTTAGCATAATTTATGGGCTTATTAATTATTCATTAAATCTTTATTAAGTTCCTTAATACAACCCCTTAGTGTTTTGGGTCATAAGAACCACACTTAAGCCCAATTACAACTCAATTACTCTTTTAGTCTACTTCAGCCTTTTAAACCCAGTCCATTAAATCTTAATGATCATGTGGGATGCCTAGGTAGACTTTCTAAGTGAATTATCCAATCTAAATTAATTAGTTTCTCAATTTAATAATTTCTTATGTAAATTTAGGTTCTGGGTGCTACATTATATAATACATTTATTAACACTTTTCTAGGTAATTCCTTCTTCGGTCTGAGGGAGTGAGACTGATCCAGAGTTTTATTTTCTTGTTTCGTTGGTAAAATACTCATCTTGTTGTTTTTTTGCTATGCGCAAATTTTAGGAGGTTTACAGCCATCTCGCAGAAGGGCTCTCTTTACTTTGGCATCATCAATGCTTATATTTTCAGCCAAGGCAGGAAATCTGCCACAGCTAATTCCTTGTGTTAAAGCGTCACTCACAAATGAAACGGTTGATCCCTGTACCTTGTTCTTGGAATTTAGTTCTACATCATCATTAGAAATTTATTTAATGTTATCAATTCAATATTTTCTTCTCCAAAACATTCTTCTATTTTCATATGAATTTAATACTGGAACTAATGAAAAAATTACTGCTCTATTTTCTGATAGGTCGATCCCCATCTTCAGTTGATCGAAGATGTCAGGCTGCAGGCTGTACGTGTAGCATCAGAAAGTGAGATGACGATATATGGATCACAGGAAGATGAAGTTTCTGCATTGAAGTCTCTCTTGGCAATAGAGATTGATGATGAACAATTAAAAGAAACAGTGATATCCCACTTTATTGAGAAGTTAGGAAAGTTATCTGAGGTAATTTCTGGTAGTAATTTCTCAAACTAATTTTTTCACTATATTTTGTGAATGAAGTCCTATTTCCATTGCAGACTCATCAAGAAGTCATTGAAGCTTTTCGTTTACACACACACACACACAAACATACCACAAGTTGCTTCTGCCAGACTATTGCAAATTTTCATTTACTACTTATCCCAATGAGCAAGATTGTTATAAGCTGGTCATCTTATATGTAACAGAATGCAATAGTAAGATGTACCCGGGATTTCAATCAATTGTTTATTTTTAGGGCGGTAGACTGCTTATTTACTTTCTGAAGGATAAAGAGAAATTGTTCATTTTCCGAATCATAAATTTGTAACTGCTTTATTTCTTTGGAGCAGTAAAGAATGCTATTCATGATATTTTGGGGGGGGGGGGTGTGGGGGTCTTTGTGTGTGTGGTAAGACCTAGGCTCTCCGTCCATTAGTTTGCAAGAGGAGGAGGGAGAGAGATGTATAAAAGATTTACTAAGCAGATAATTTGCATAAAACTAAGCATGTGCGAATTCATCAATGACTTGTTTTAAATGGTTGATAGTATAGAAGATTATAGAAGAGTGAGATGAAGAAGTGTGGGAAAGAGACAGAATGAGAGAAGAGAATGAAGTGAAAAGGGAGAGAATCAGTCGAACTCAATTCTAGTCGACTCCCCTGTCTTTTATATTAAATTATATTGAAAAGATATAAGAAATACCCCTACTTAAACTACCATTGCACATATAACTCACAGAAGACCCCTCGAGCTAGAGCGTATACATTGGATAACCCAATTTGTTACAAATGAAATTTATTCTTGCCTTGCTTACAGACTTAGTAAATGTTGAAATATAGCTTAAATATTAATAAAAGGGTGTCAAGGGCATATCTGTAAATTCAAAGTGTTAGTTATTATATAAAATAAGAGGTACCGACCACATCAGGTTAACACATCTTTATTTTTTATTCTTTCTTTTCTTCCTCTCTGTTTCATTCGTTCTTCTCTTCTCTATTTGTTTCTCTTTCACATCTAGGGTTTTCACTCTTACATGGTATCAGAGAAAAATAGTGTAAGATCATTTCTCTAATATTCTAAGGCATTATCAGATCAAGACACAAATATCTTTTTCAAATTGAACTTTTATTTCTTTATGGAATAATTTGAAAATAGACGGGATTTCAAATCTATCTTTCAACAAGTACAACCAAGTCATTCGGGAATAATCATCCAATACCTAACAATATTAATAAACAACATAAGCTGAAAGCTCGGATGAGTAAGCCCTTCAAATCAGGGTATATACTCAAAAACACATTTTATGAGAAAGTAAATAATATGATTTAATAACTGAAGAAATAATGAGTAATATCTCATAGATATGAGCAATACACCCCCACCCCCCACATAATATAGTTCTCTCCCATCTCACTTGGTTTTTGTGTAAAACCATGCAACTTGGTCTCCTATACTAATATGCCTAACTGTATATGATAACATGCAAGTCAATGTGCATTATACACAAGACAAATCACATAATGACAAGCACAAGAATATGAAATGCAATGCATGCTGTTTGGCATTCAAACAATGTATTTTCACAACCCGATCCAATACCAACTACCCAAGATGTTCTCACGAATCATCCCCCGCATACACGACCATGATAGTGGATTATTTTATGTGCGCACCGTAGTTTCAAGAGATTTTGACTAAATGGGCACAATCCCCATACCTTATTTTTGATTTTAGGGACGCATCTCAGGGCATCACCAATGTGAAATCTCCCTTTGTGAATATACATTTCCCGATCTACTAACAAAATTCACTCGGTATCTGTCCACATAACAAGATGAAGCTTGGTCTATTGGGATAGCAAGTCCCCTAACCCATAATATCATAATCCTCACACACACAAACCAAGAGAAGTATCTAGTGTTATCTCAATCAGAACTTATTCAAGCGCCCATACACAAGGGTAATCTTCAAGAGATTCCACTATCACCTCAATTAGAAGCAATGTCTAGCCATTCCTTATCGGAATCCAAGTGCCAAGTCAAACTCATTGGACTTAATCAAAGTCACAATGCCCACATGTAGATTAATACCTGATTACTAAATGCAATTCACACAACATAGTATATCATGTTCGCTTACATTATATTCATCAAGCAAACGCATGAGACACATCCATATGATTCTAAGCTAATACAATGCACATAAGGCTATATATATATAACACTTTTGTATGATGAATGAATTATAATTAGGTATAGATACATACGTTGAAGTCTTATCTTATTTAAGGTTGGAAAGTATGCACACACAAGTTATCATAAGTTGTTCACAATATTAGCAAAAGTTACACTTACGCATAACACAAATTAGGCTAATATATGCACATACAATACAACTAATCATTAAAGACACACACATACATTATATTAAGATCTAGACATTCTTATATTATGCCATTAATGTTTATAATAAGTTTAATATTTTAATCCCCTTCAGGTTTAGTAATTCATATTATGGTCAAGGCTTTAACGAGTCTAATAATGGGGTATAGGTAGGTCAAAATATGTAATTTAAATCCCAGTACTTTGAAACTCTTCCTACATACCTAACTTTACATTATACAGGTGTCCAATAGGTCAAACTTGTAAAAGGTAATCAAAAGGGGTTTCGGTCAGGTGGTCGGTCGGGTGTTCGGTAGACCGAAAATTGGGTAAGTGTGCAATTGTTTATAAAATTTCACAGGTAGGCTGGGTTAGGTCATATGAGGTTGATTTCATATAAAAATCAGGATTCATATGTGCTTCGGTCGGGTGCTCAGCTGACCGAGATGCTTCGGTTGCTTTGCCCGAGAGCAGGGTGTCTGGGGGGTTGGTCTCGGTTGGGTGGTCGGTTCACCAAAAGGTCGACCGAACCTAGTTTTTGGTCGAATTTGCTTGGAACTTTTCCCAAAGGTTCTCTAACATGTTATTAAGCTTCGAAATTGGTTTGTATCTTCTCAATTATTGTTAAATTTAATTAACACCTTACTTTGGATTCAAGATCCTAGTTTTCTGGTTTCTAGACTTGTTCTTCATGTCCCAAATTTTATAAAAATGTAAGTATGGGTAAGGTAGGGTCTAATGGGATTAAATCTGACCAAAATACACTAACTTCACCTTTTGTCGGTTGGGTCCTCGGCTGACCGAACTAGCTTCGGTCGGCTAACCCGAGTGCAGAGTTTCAGGGTTTTCAGCTTTGACGTATGTCGAGTATTTTGGTCATAAATTTTGAGATACTTATCGGAATCACCTCAAATTTGAAATACAATGTTTCTAACGAACAAGGGAATCATAAACAAATATAAAATTAATGGTTCTAATCATAATTTCATCAATCTTTAATCAATACTTCTAATCTTGATAGAATTCCCAGTTTTTGTTCTTCTTTTAGGTCTCTTAACATATAGTGATGGTCACTCTATCTTTATTGAATCTTTATTGATGGCTTTTATATATAAGAACATGAGAAAGGGTTTACCAATCACACACAAGAATTCCTTAATGTTATAACACATGCTTAGGCTTAAATACACAAGAAGTTGAAAGGGAAACACATATGAATTGCAAAATTCTATTGTTGGTTCTTCTTCTTCACTTGATCTTCTAGTGCTTTTAGGGTTTAGATATGTTAGATCTCTTCTCCCAAAAACTCTCCACGTTCTGTTATCTTTTCTTAAGTTTTGATTGACCCTAAAGGCTTATATTTATACTATTAGGTGTTAGAAACAACCTATAGTTCTAGTACAACTAGTATACTTCTATTTTAGGCTCTTAGAGACTCTTAATTCAACTTTAACTCAAGTTTTCTAGAATTTATTAATTTAAAAGGAATTTCTAATATTTTTAAAGTCTAATTTATTGGTTTGGGCCTTAAGGAACAACTTAAGCCCATTAAGCTACTTAATTAATTTAATTAAAGCCCATAGTTAATCACTTAAGCCCAAATTCAATTAAATAAGCCAAATTCCTTTAAATTAAGCCCAAGATTAATTAATTAAGCCCAATGCTAATTAATTAAGCTTCAAATAATAGATTATGCTTCACGTATGATCATACAAGGTCTTCATACAATAACTTAATTAAAATTTAATATATAGTAAGTGTAAAAGTGTTTAAGCATATAGTTTATATTATAATCCTATTAAATTACTATTATACCCTTATTAATAAAATAATTTTCTATTTATGATTTTTTGGGTTCTTACAAATCATCCACAAAGGAGATAAAATATCTAAAACCAAAGACACTTGACATACGACATGGACCCCAAACATCAGAATGAACTAGAAAAAAAGGACGAAGACTTCTTTTTTTTACGCGTTGACTAAAAACAGACCTATGATCCTTCCCAAGTTCACAAGCTTCAATCTCCAAGCAAGACACGGATTGAAATGATTGAACCAGTTGTTTGAGCTTCAGGAGAGAGGGATGACCTAAGTGAGAATGCCATTAAAGAGGTGAGACATGAGAATGAAGAGCTGCTGCAGCTTGTTGGGTATAACTATCAAGATAGTATAAGCCTTCTGACTCACACGCTCTCCCAATCATCTTCTTCGTCTGGTGATCCTGAAATACACATAAAGAAGGGTAGAAGGTTATGGAACAGTTTAGTGAAGGAGTGAGTTGATTTACAAATAAAAGACTGACTGGAAATTTGGGAACATAAAGAATAGAGGACAAGGGAAGTGAGGGGGTTGGGTGAACAACTTTGTGACCCATAATAGTCTGGGTTGAACCATTAGCAAGAATGGCTGAAGGACTACTAGGAGACTTATTGAATGTTGAGAAAATTGTAGACTCACCAGTCATGTGTGTAGAAGCACCCGAGTCAATGACCCAGGGGGAAGTAGGCTTAGAGGTAAAGAACGCAGGAGGACATGAATGAGAAAGTGTAGTAGTAACAATAGAAGAAGAAGGCTGTATGTTCTTTACCAGCTTATTGTACTCATCACGAGACAAGACTACTGAATCAGTACTAGTATTTGGAAGCTGCAACTGAGCATCAACCAAAGGAGGTTGCATATTTCTAGAATTAGAAGTAGTTGAGGCTTGATTAGCCCATGCTGGCTTGCCAAACTTATTCCAACGCCTATCCGAAGTGTGATTGAGCCTCCCACAGTTATTACACTTAATATCACCACAGCCTTTACCTCTTCTTCCCCATGAATCTTTACCACGGCCTCTTCCTCCACCTCCACGACCACGGTTTGTGGAGAAGGAGGCTAGAGCAGAATTTTCTTTTGTAGATGAGGCGGAAAAGGAAGAGGTCCGAGATGGTGCAGTTGCACTTTGAAGTCGAACATAAACATTATTCAAGGAACGTAAGGTATCACTACACAAAATCTGCCCTCTTATTGATTGATACTCAAACCTCAGACTAGATAGAAACTTTGCAACCTGAAACTCTTTTCTTTGCTTCCTTTGTGATTCCAAATCATTGGTTAAAGGTTGATAAATGTTCAGCTCCTCCCACATGCCTTTAAGAGTACTATAATACTCGCTCAAACTTTTACCTCCTTGTTGAATAGTAAAAATGTTCTCATACAATTGGTAAACTCTTGAAATGTTCTTATCTTGTGAATACATTTCCCGTACAGCTTCCCACACATTCTTAGCTGTATCTAAGAATATAACGTTAGCACTAATGGTTGGCTCCATATTGTTCCACAACCAAGTCATGATTAGATAATTCTCTTTCCACCATTCATCAGAATCCTTTGCTGTCCAATCCGGAGGTTATGATGTTAAGTTGACAATAATAAAACTTTTACAGATTGAGCCCATAGCAGATAGTTAGAACCATTCAACTTAATTGTTGTAATTTGCATTCCAGTACTATCATGAGCACCCAACACAATACTTTTTGAGTCTTCTTGAGTGGCCATAATGCTGATCCTAACAGTTCTGACTTACTATAACATCCATACACTCATGGCAGTTTGACAAGAAACTCCATAAGAAACTTTTCTTATGCAAACGGGAAATCATCTTCCATGAGAATAGTCAGTGTTTGCTTTTGTCGGTGACATGTCGCTCATGTCAGGCGGCATGTTACCGATTTGGAGTTTGGGGCCACGAAACTAGGGTCGATTTTACCCTGGTTTCGTCGACATCGGGAAAAAATTTCAAATTTTTTCGATATTTCCCCCCATGTCGAGACATGGGGGAAAATTTCAACTTTTTTTGAAAAAGTTTAAAAAAATTGAAAAAAGATAAATATTGTATGGTATTAAATATTGTATGTTATTAAATGTTAATTATGAAACTGTTTAACTGTTCTGCGAAAAAAAAAACAGATTGAAAATATTTGAAATTATGATTTAAAATTGGTATGGTATGTATCTTATTTGCTTATTTTCATGTACTTTTAGTTGCACACCCACTGCAAGTAGGTGAACCTCCCTCAAGCAATGTCCCTTGATATGTAGATACTTGTTTTTGCATTTTTTTTTTATGTATTAAGATCTATTTAGACACTAATTATGGTTGTTTAAAACTTGGGGGGGGGGGGGGACCCCATCAAAAACCCCACATTTCCCCCAGATTTCTCTTTTCTCCCTCATTTTGACAACCGTTGGTACAAGACATTTTCTTTGGATATGAGTGGCCCACACATGCAGACTTTAGATTGATTGCACTTGATTTCTAGTTTTATTTATTTTTTTAGTTTGACTTACATTCACGTCTAGTTTGATCATTCATGGCATTCCCATTTTGTTATTGAGCTATCTTTAAGTTTGACTTGCATGCACTTTTTGTATTATGGATATGGCATCTGATTTCTAGTTTTATGTATCTTTTAGTTTGACTTGCATTCACTTTTAGTTTGGCTTCATTACATATAGCATCTTTTTACAAACTTGATAGGGTGTAAGTTAATCCTCCTCAAGTGATGACTTTTAATGTGTAGGCATTTGTTTTTGTATTTTTTGTATGCATTTGGATGAATGATGCATCTAAGCCTTAATTAGGCATGTTTACAGTTTGGGGCAAAAAATCCATCAAAAACCTATGGTTTCCCCACATTTCCCCGAGATTTCCCTCTTTTTCCCCCATGTCGCCTGGGCCACCTGGCGACATGCCAGGCGACATCGACATGGCAAACCTTGGTGAAACATGAATTGTTCTCATTTATAGTCAGCTGAACCCAGATTCCCTTATTTATCTTCTTCTTCTTCATTTTTTTTGGTCGAAAACAAGATTCAATAATATCATAAAGGTAATTTGTGCAATGGTGGTTCCATAGAAAGGTTCAAAAAAAAAGGAAGCCCAAAAATAACAAATCAGCAAGCGAAACTCAAGTCAGTATTAGTCGAGTAGCATTTCAACCATGGGTATATCCCAAAGAGAATGAGACGTTTAAACCCTGACTCAACGAATGGACAAGCCAGTGTTCTAAATGTCAATGACATGTCACAATTTTGGCCCTGGGCGACACAAGACATCAAGGGAAATCGCTGGAAGTCGATTATCCTGCGACATGTTGACGACACGTTGCCACTTAAAAGAAATTTTTGCACATGTCGAGCAAAAGGTGCGAAAGTCGTGATAAGAAGGGGGATTTTGGGGAAATATCGATTATTTCGATCGACATTTCCCCACAGCACATTCTCCCCCATCTTTTTTTACACAAAAACCAACCAAATTTGTTTTCTTTTTCAACTTTCATCTAGATTTGAGTATAAAAACACACACAAATCTAGCATGCTTTGGAGTAGAAGATTGAAGATTCAACGCACGACTCGACTCTTTGAAGGTAAAACGTGTACTTTTTAGTTTTAATGCTTTTAAACTTATTCATATTGCTTGTAAATAATATATCACGTAACGACACCCGATCTATTGATGGGCATCGTTATTTTTTTTTCTTGAAATATAAATAATATTTATTTTTAAAAATAATTAAACAACTATAAAACGTGTATTTTTTAGTTTTGATACCTTTAAATTTACTCATATTGCTTTAAAAAATATATATATATATAAATCATGTAACGACACCCAATTTATCGATGGGTATTGCTATTTGTTTTTTGAAAAATATAAATAATATTTATTTTTTAAAATAGAAAAAAATCAATTATATATTATTTATTTAGAAAAAATATTTTAATATAAATAATATATTTTTTTAAAATAGAAAAAATCAATAATAAATTATTTAGTTAGAAAAAAATATTTTATAATAGTGTTTTTATGATGTAAAGTTTTGCATTAATTGAAACAATATGTTGTTAATTAAATTAGTAAATTATCCATGTAAATAGGTGATTATTAGTTATTATTTAATTATTTGTTAATTTAAAATTTTTGAAAAAATACATTAGAATTTTTAAAAAAATTGTAAAAATTATTAAAGCGTATTAAAAATTTAGAATGAAATTTGATACATATTTGTAATGCATAATCTAGATAGAATGTATCTTTAAAAGTTTTTTTCATAATTTTAAAATTTTAAAATTAAAAAATTAAAAATTAAAAATTTTAAGAAGACATTATAAATGCTCTGCTATCGTTTCTTATATTTTTTATGTGTTTGATATATTTTGCAGATTGCTAGTGCACATTGGTACGTATAAAGTACAATGGTAAACAGAAGACAAGACAACGGTTGGAATCATGGAGTGCCATAGTTGAATGATATGAATAAGTCAATTTACAACTATTGTAGCCAAGTTATAAAGAGTGGGAGGTTTCAAGGTTGAAGCAGCATTTGGCTGAGGGGTACAAAATATGTTCCAGACTGTCCTAAGGTACCTCCCGAGGTCAAGAGGGAGATGAAACACATATAAATGAGTGTCACTTCGAGGAGAGGTAAGAAGGAAAGAGAGAAAGAGAAGCTGGGCCTATTTCAAATTCTTTGAGGCAAAAGGCTTTTGGGGTGGGCTGTTCTCTTAGCCCCTAGAAGCTGTTTACTAAGGGGAAGGAAGCATCATTCTACAATTTAACTGAAAACCAGAATACTAAGGATGTGGAAAAAGGTTCGAAGGGGGGGCATCTTCTTCTGCTCAAGGATCCGAGTGTTGGGCTCAAAGAGTCGATGAAGATAGTCAGTGTGTTCAAAGCAGTTTTGGCCGAAGTTTTGCTCGATTTGAAGGCATGTTAAAAGGCCTCTTCTCGAGTGTAGAACAGTTGGAATCAGGTGCAAACAGTAGAAGTTTGGTAAGTGGTTATGTCGTAGGGAAAAAGAATTCAGCACAATGCAATTCAAACATCAATGGTCAGGGGGAAGGTCATTCTCACAAGGTTTACAGCAAGAAGAGTCCATTGAAAGATGTCGGGTATACGAGCTCTACCAGTGAAGAAAGTAAGCATATTGGGTAGTAAACATCGGGCCAAAGAAGCCATGGTGAGGGTGGGGGGAGCAGATACCGAATCCATTCTTGATGGAGTCTGTGGATGTTTGAATCCGGGGCCAATGCAGGCCATTGAATCTTGTTTTGATAAATTGGGTGTTGCTCGTCACTCTTTGTCCGATCCTCTTACTTTGTCTCCAGGTATGCCACAATTAGCTTTGCAAAAGACTAAATCCTTAAACTTTTCAATTGAATCCATTCATGCTAACAATTGCCTTGCAGCTCAGCATGATTCAGCCGTGGTTGAACCTAAGAAAGCTATAAGGCTAGGAAAATCTAATACCCCGGGGCATTGTATTACCCAGATTCAGTAAGATTTGGTGGGGGGGAGTGGTGGCCGACGGGGAGTATTGTCCCTCACTAGTCTTTGGTTGAAGATGTCGGTTCTGTAGGAGGTCTTGTAGTGACTGATTGTGTGGGGGGAGACAGAGGAAGGGGTGGGATAGGATGGTCAGTTTTGCTTCTTGTGTGCTGGATCAAGTCTGGTTCCGGAGTGAAGGTAAAATGGTGTCGGTCAATGAGGGTGTAGAGTCTTTTAGGTCTAGGCAAGAGGGCGAAGTGGAAGTTGTCCAATGAACATAATCAGTTGGAATATTAGAGGCCTAGTTACAGCAGAAAAGAAAAGGGCGGTTAAAAACCTATGTTTGAGTGCTAGACCCGAGATTTTGGTATTACTTGAAACCAAAAAGGAACTGATAAATGCTGTCTTGATGAGGTGGTTGTAGGGAGATAGAAACCGTATATGGGACTTCCTACCTTCGATTGGGGCCTCTGGGGGTATCTTGGTGCTGTGGGATATGGAGTCGGTCATAGGAGGCAAGGTGTATTGGGGTCGTTTCTCTTTGTCCATTATGTTTAAGAGTGGGTGATGAATTTGAGTGGGCGCTTACTGTGGTGTATGGTCCTAATAGAGTTAGGGACAAGACGGCGTTTTGGGAGGAAATCCAGAATCTTAGATCACTTTTTGGAGAGGCTTGGTACTTGGTTGGGGACTTCAACGTGAGACGGTATGTTAGTGAAAAGCGTGGTGGGGTGACTAGAGTTACTAGAAATATGAGGAAGTTTTCATCGGTGATTACGAAATGTGACTTGGTGGATTATCCGCTTATTGGGGGAAGTTTTACCTGGTTGAATGGTCAAAGTCCCATGGTATGTAGTAGGTTGGATAGATTCTTGATTGCCTTAGGTTGGGATGAACACTTCCTAAATATCAAACAGTGGCTTATGGCTAGAACAACCTCGGATCATTGGCCAATTCAGATTAAAATTGCACCTGGCAGAGAGGGCAATCTCCCTTTAGGTTTGAGAATATGTGGTTGTCCGATCCTAATTTTAAGGTGTCTATACAGTCTTGGTGGGAAGAGTGTATTGGTGCGAATCAAGGGTGGGCCGGATTCAAATTCATGAGAGGGTTGAGAGGATTGAGAGGGAAGATTAAGACTTGGAACAAGGAAGTGTTTGGTGATATCGGTGTTTAGAAGAATATATTAATGGATAGATTGGTGAAGATTGACCAAGGTGAGGGGATTAGAGTGTTGAGTTAGGAGGAGGTGGAGAGGAAGAATGTAAAAGAGGATTTAGAGGATGTTTTGAAGATGAAGGAGATAAATTGGAGGCAAAAATATCGTGTGAAATGGTTGAAGGAAGGAGATGGGAACACTAGTTTCTTTCATAAGATGGCCAATAGGAGAAGAAGAAAGAATGAAGTGGTGAGGTTGAAAGTGGGGTAAGAGTTGGAGTCAAAAAGGGGACATAATGAGGGCTTTGTCAGATTATTACTCAAATTTGTACAAGTCGGATAAACTTTTTGAATTTAAGTTGAAAAGCATAAATGAGGGGTGCCTGGATAAGGTCAATAGTTAGTGGCTGGAAAGAGGCTTTGAGGATTTTAAGAAAGCAGTGGGGGAACTGGTGGGGGACAAGGCACCAGGGCCAGATGGTTTTACGATCTGTTTCTTTCAGAATAGTTGGAAGGTGATGAAGGATGATTTACAGAGAGTGTTTAGTGAATTCTTCGATAGTGGGGTGGTCCATATAGCCACAAACGCTACTTTTTTTGGTGCTGATCCCTAAAACGCTTGGAGCTGACGAGATTAAGGATTTTTGGCCAATCAGTTTGACTACCATCTTGTATAAAATTATTACAAAAGTTCTTTCCATTAGGTTGAGAGTGGTGTTATCCCCTTTGGTGTCACAACAGCAAAGTGCCTTTATCAAGGGGAGGCAAATTGTCGATAGCATCTTGGTGGCTGCTGAATGTGTGGAGAGATTTAGAGTGCGGATTCCCAGGTTGGTTATTAAGTTGGATTTAGAGAAGGCATACGATCGGATGGAGTGGGATTTTTTAGATCAAATCATGGATTAGAAAGGTTTTAGGATGAGGTAGAGGAGATGGATCTCAAGATGGCTTAGGAATGTATGTTTTTCCTTTTTGGGTAATGGGTCGGTGCATGGTTTTATTCCTTCCTCTAGAGGTATTAAGCAGGGAGATCCATCATCTCCATTCTTATTCTCTCTACTAGGGAATGTGTTGAGTTGGTTCATGGGGGAGGTTCAGCAGAGGGGTGTTGTTGGAGGTTTTCGGGTGGGTAGGGATGAGGTGATGGTTTCTCATCTTCAGTTCGTTGATGATACGATTATGTTTGTCGAGGCAGAGGTAACTCAAGTTAGGTGGTCCAGGATAAAGGTGAATCTTGAAAAGACCACGATGATAGGCATCCACGTTAGGGAGGAGGTTTTGGGAGGTTGTGTCAAGGCTTTTGGGCGTAAGGAAGGGGTGTGGCCTTTGTCTTATTTGGGGTCTCCCTTGGGGGGGCAATCCCAAATCCTTGGTTTTTTGGGACCCATTTATTGAGAGGATTGAGAAGCGTTTGTCTGAGTGGAAAAGGAATTGTCTATCGCTGGGTTGTAGAATCACCCTTATTCAAGCTGCTTTAGCCAATTTTCCAGTGTATTACATGTCAATCTTTTGGATGCCCTACGTAGTGGCTTCTCACATCAAGAAGCCGCAGTGTAATTTCTTATGGGAGGGTAATGGGAAGAGTAGGGACCATCTGGTCAAGTGGGAGCTAGTGTTAAAGGATAAGGATAGTGGTGGCTGAATTTGGGTAATACAGTGGATCAGAACTCGGCTCTTCTGGTAAAATGGCTTTGGCGGTTCAATGACGAGCGGAACAACCTGTGGTGTAAGGCAGGGGTGTACAAATGAGCCGCTTGGGCCGGCCCAGCACGAAAGCGTGCGGGCCGCGCGTGCTTCGTGCCTGGCACGGGCCGCACGGCACGGCCCAATAAATTTCCGAGCCATGCCGTGCCCAGCATTCGGGACCCCAAGCCCAGCACGACCCGAGGCACGCGTGCCTTATGGCCCAGGTTGTGCTGTGCCGGCCCCAGCACGACCCAACACAGGTATTTCTTCTATTTTTTAAAAATTTATTTTACCACTAATCTTGTCAAGTATAACTTATAGGCATACTATAATAATATACATACTAGTTCCAAATATATAATTATACAACTTGTGCTAACTTATATACATATATATATATATATATATATATATATACACACTTATAAGCTTATTACTTAGTAACTTATATATACTTATAAGTATAAGTAGATATAAGTATAAAAAAGTATATATACTTTTTAGTATAATTCTTATATGAATTAACTTGTAAATACAAATATATATACTTACCAACTTATAAGTATATATAAAGTATACATACTTCTAATTAGTAATTTATTAGTATATAGACTTATATAAAATAAGGAAATCTATAAGTTATATAATGTAATTAGTATATATAGTATATACTTACTAATATATAATTCTACAACTTATATTTACTTGTATAATATTAGTATATATACTTATATAATATAAGGAAATCTATAAGTTATATAATATAAGGAAATATATATATATATATATAGTCACATACTTATTATGTAAGTTAATTGCTAAGTTATATAAGTCTACTTACATTAAATTGGATAACAAAAATTGAAAACAAATACAATATTTAC
>JAUPMG010000006.1:3172073-3191885 GCA_031762675.1 Pachysandra terminalis | reverse complement strand
AAACCCCCCCCCCCCCCCCTCCTCTCTCTCTCTCACACACACACACACACACACAAACAGAGAAAACACTGATATTTCAAATATTGGTATATTACATTTATATAAATGACATATATATATATAATTTATTTTTCATAGCCTGTTTTTTTTTAAAAAGTGTCGCCTAGGCGATGGCCAGGTCTATCGCCCGGGCTCGCCTAGGCGTTTTGATAACCTTGGTTTTACCACTTGTCTGTGTGCAACGGGTTGAGCTTGACAACTCTCATGTAATTATAAATTATGTTATCATGCATTTTATCAGCATATAACATTTGTTAATTCATCAGTAGAAGTATATGTAATATTTATGGAATTTTAGTCTGTAATACGTTGTTTAATTAATTTCATGTTATGTTTTACCACTTGTCTATGTGTAAAGGGTCGAACTTGATAACTTTCATGTAATTATAAATTATGTTATCATACATTTTATCTTCATATTACATTTGTTAATTCATCAATAGAAGTATATGTAACATTTATGGAATTTTAGTCTGTAATAGGTTGTTTAATTAATTTTTCACTAAAATTGAATTGTACAGAATCACCCTGGGAGTTGATATCATCCACTGCTCTTCTTTGATTGTATTGTCAATCACCTACCTTATAGTTACAAAAAATCCACATTATCCCTGCTCACTCAATATAACCTCCCTACCGATGTGCTGGAATATTGAGTTCAATTTATTAAAAAAGAAATGAAAAGTTGAGGCGACTCTTAGTGATAACTATTTTAAATTCTCTGTAGTTCTTTTGTAGGATGAGATGGTTGGGAATTCCAGATGTATGAACTATTTTAAATTCTCTTGAGTTCTTTGTAGGAGGAGATGTCAGGAGTAAAGAAGCAGTTCCTACAAGGATTTTCACCTGATGATGCGTATCCTTTGGGAGCTCTGTTATTCATGGAGACACCACTACCATGTTCCCCACTAGCAAGAATGGAGCTTCAAGCTTTTGATGAGGTCTCATCTTCTTATATTTCTCTATATCTATGCCATTGCTATAAATAGTGGTAGACTTGAGCTAATGTTTTGGATGGTTTTCTTTCAGATCATGCCTCTAAATGCCTTGACAGATGAAGAAGCCTTTCCTGAAGTAACTGGAAGCCAATCAGGTCGCAGAACATCACTTTCTACCAATACACTTGACATTATTAGTGTTAACCAACTCTTAGAATCGGTATGTTCTCAACTTATATATTCTTTCTAGTGAGAGAACAAACAATCGTTAAGTTTTGATTTTGAGGGAAATTTTGCACCTTTAGAATAGGGAAGTTCTGGGATAAATTTCACTTCTCTGTTATCTCCTGAAAAGAGTAGTCAAAAAGTTTTAAAGACAGGAAATATCTAGGTGTGGAAAATTTTGGTGCCTTCTAAAAGGGAAATTTTGAGTGAAACTTCACTAGTTCGGGGAAATTTAAAATCATGCAGTCAACAGCAATAACAACAATGATAACAATCAGCAATAATGCTTTATCCCAACTAGTTGAGCACAGCACCATGAAGGCGTTCTTACCTGTCAAAAAACATATCCTTGTTTGCTTATGTACCTCAAAATCACATGTAATGAACTCTATCCAGGTGCTTGATCTTAAGCATTTTTAGATCCTTAACTTAGAAGAACTTGAACCTCCATAGATCTCTGTGTAGCATGCCTAAACCTTGTCAACTGACTTTATCTGACCACCTATTAGGTTAACTTCTAGACTCATGGACACATCCGTTCCTCATCTTTTTTTATTTGTCTTTCAACACATTCATCTCAACATCCTCATATCGATTCTGTTAATCTGATGAATTTGTTGGTTGTTTTTAATTGGTGAACATTCTGCTCCTTAAATTATATTTGATCTTACAGCCATCATAAAAGTTTATGTTTTAGCTTGATTAAAATGCATAACTCACACAGCAGTCAGAAGCACCTCTCCACTTAATAAATGCAACTCCAATTCTACAGCAATATCGGCCTCAATATCTCCCTCCTTATGAATGAATCATTCTATCATCTGGACAGATTGTAAGGACAGTCTACCCATTGCCTTGCAACATGTTACTTGAATTGATTTGCTCCTTTTAGCATCTTCTATGCCTGATACATCAACTAGTAGACTTCATTCTCTTGTTTATATACGTTTTTTCAACCATGCACGCTGTCTACCTGACCTTAGGTTGTGCTTTTTGCAATAGACATTATTTTTTGACGTGGTCTTGGAGGCTCGGTTTGTTTGGGAATATGGCATGAATATTTTGTCTCACTTGCCTTTCTAAGTATCTTGTTTTACTAATATCCAAGGGACAGTAATCCTTCCAGGCAATTGACCAGGAAGACGTTATTTTTAGAATAATGCATGAACTATTCTTCTGTCACCTTTTATTTATGTATGATTTTTCTGAAATAATACCCTATACCTTTGTCTCAGTTACTCAAATGTAATAGATGTTAATATTCTTGACAGGTGTTGGAAACAGCTAGGCAAGTTGCTAGCTTCCCAGTTTCTACTACACCCGTACCTTATGACCAAATGAAGAATCAGTGTG
The DNA here is from genome assembly GCA_031762675.1 of Pachysandra terminalis. Lineage (NCBI taxonomy): Eukaryota > Viridiplantae > Streptophyta > Magnoliopsida > Buxales > Buxaceae > Pachysandra > Pachysandra terminalis. The sequence goes on along the minus strand of JAUPMG010000006.1, from coordinate 3,189,309 downwards.
AGGCACTTGTGATGGGTAAACAGCAGAAGATGTCAGTACTTGTCAGTTTTAAGAATCAACAGGAAGCCATAGGTACAGGCATCTTTACAGAGAATGAAAAGAATGGCCTCAGTTTCCCAAACATGGTAAGACAATCAAATGTAAGCTTCTCACTCAAGTTGTCATTTTTGTTCTTATACTTTGTGTTTTGAATGTTTGTTCCAAGAAATTTTTTACTTTTACCTGCCTCGTGGTGAAGTTTATAAAAACAATTAATGAATAACTGAATTATGCTTCATCCGCTGTAGCTTCTCAAGTAGTTTGGGATATTTTCTTTCTAGTTCTTATCTACTAAGCTATCACCAATTTGGATGTGAAGATGTCAAAGTGATTGGGTGATACAGCATTGTTAACCCATCAATTGCAATTTCAAAGGACGCTTGATAATAGTAGCATGTTATTTTCGTCTTTCAAGATGATTGGATTTATTTGATCGTTAGGATTGTTCATCAGCAAGAATTTTGAATAAGGATGAATGAGAGTACAATAGCTAGGACCTCATCTTCTCTCTACAACTGTAAATCATCAAAATGAAAATCCTTCCATCCTGTTCCATAATATGTTCAATTCAGCTGGTACAATGGTATCTTTTTCACTATTCTGTTTTACTTACAGATGGCATGATTTTTGTGAACCAAACTAGAGGGTGAATGCAAAACTAGAAGTATGGAGGGGATACCTTGGGACTCAAAAAGTTTCAGAATAAGTAAAGATCAAGTACATGTGTAACTTTGGTACAAACAGTACTAGGGGCAAAATAATGATAAGAATAGAGAACCAGGTATTCCAAAACTAACCACTTCCATGATCTTATATCATTTATCCATAAAGAGGGTATATTGACGAGGATGTTGCACATTGAGTTGGGGTTGGATGGCTTAAGTGGAGAGGCACTTCTAGAGTATTATGTGATTGATACATTCCACTCAACCTCAAAGGAAAATCTTATAAGATAGCTATTAGGTCAATTATGATGTGTGGGGCAGAGTTGGGCAACAAAAAAACAACATATTCTTTGGTTCAGTGTTATTGAGATGAAGATGTTGAGATAGCTTTGTGGAAAAACTAGGAAAGATAAGGTAACAAACGAACAAATCCGAGCCCGTTTAGGAGCAGCCCAAATAGTAGATACGAGAAAGGCAAGTAGGTTAAGATAGTTTAGCCATGTTAAACAAAAACTTAGGGAGGTACCTGTTAGACGTTGCAAGGAAAAACTTAGGGAGGTACCTGTTAGAAGTTGCAAGGGGTATATGTTGAAGGATCAAAAAGGGATAAAGGACTGAAAAGGATATGGATGGAATCGGTCACAAATGATTAATTGCATGTGACCTGACTGAAGATTTGGTCTTTGACTGTTGGGTTTATGAGTTGGGCGACCCATTTGGCTCGGCTCGGTTTGGCCGACCCGGGTCCCCACTTAGTATGAGGCGTTCATGCTTGGTGTGAGACCAAGTGACTTGGACTCGATCTCCTAATGAGATTAGGAGAGAGTCCAAGATAGAGTTGAGTTGAGAATCCTATTTAGGATTCTCCTCCTCCCTCCCAAAAGCACTTCACATTTTGGTGAATTCCAATCCTATAGAAACTCTGTTCTCTGATTATCTCTTCTTTTCCTTGAGATCTTGTTTTGCTACTTAGATTCCCATACAGAGATGTGGTCGTTTTAATGTAGGAACATTGTATGTGGTTCAAGTAATCACATATTTCGACGTGGGACGTTTTCTGGTTCGATAGAGATCTATTGCAGATCCGGGTTCGTGTGCATCGAGGTACGTGATCCGGTTCGTCTACAACCTTCATTGGTATCAGAGGCACTGCAATTCGTCTTCGTTGGATTGAGGTATGTCAAGAAACCTCATCTAAGAGGCAACCTAATTGCTGTTTTTGCAGAAAATAGCATGTACAATGCATGGTTGCATCAACGATTAAGAAATGATCGTTTGTGCAACTAAGAAAGGATCGTTTGTGCAACCATATGTTGAGATCATTATTGTTTTGAGGTGTTTATTGTGATTTTTTAATACCTAAACAATAATGGGTCGAAGAGATTAGAGTAGGTTTTTAATCGGATTAATTATCTGTTTTAAAAAACCTAGATTTGCCTTCTCAGTCAACCCAAGAGACTATTCGGTCTACCCAACATGCCCTGAAACGAACCCCCTGGTCAACTGAGCAACGGTAGACAACAACATACAAAGATGCTGTAATTTGCAACCAGAGCGTGTCTGGTCAGTTGGAGGACCAACTGGACTCTCCTCGGTCGACCGAACAGGAATCTCCGGTCGACCGAAGGACCCAGAAAACAGAATTAATTTACATAATTATTTTGAATTCCGATTGAATTTGTGCCATTTTATATAATATGTTAAGAGTACCGGGCATGATTGAATTAAGTTCATTTTCATAATAAATATGAGATTTATATGTGAATAAAATCCTAGTTGAAATTGTTTAATTTCCTAGATGGGTTTTGCATATTAGGGATCAAAAGTAGTATTTAAGTTTTATTGTATTGGTGATGATTATGAATTATGATCTGTGGTCTAGTGTGTTTTTGATATGATAAATAAAAGATTAATATTATTGTTTAGTTCTAGATAATGATGCAAAATCAACAATGTGTGTGTGTATTAGATGTTAATTAAATGTGTAACTTTAATAGTAGTGATATGGCTTGCTAAGAGTATAGTAGGTAGCCTGAACAAGGGTGAGAAATTGGATGGTAAGAACTATGACATATGGCATAAGAAGATCCAATATCTCCTTGATGAGTCTGAGGCCCTGAAGACTATCAAATAGCCTAGTTTATCTCAAGGAGAGGATTGTTGTGCACGATTTACTATGTTGAGTAGTATGCACAATAACCTTATTGGTGAATTCGAGGCCTATAAGTCTGCACTTAAGATGTGGAACGCACTGAAACTCGCGTTTGCTGGTACTTCGGCTATCAGATTACGTGCATCGACGATGAAGTTTGAGACCTACAAGATGACTCCCGGCGTGAGCATGGTTGAGCACTTTAGGAAGATGTCTATGATACGAGATCTGAAAGCGTAGGGAAAAGTCTGATAGATGAGCAGCAGATTCTCGCTATTCTGAGATCCCTACTTGATTTGTGGGAGCACATGGAGCTCACCTTGACACACAACAAGAACATTAAAATGTTCAATGACTTGGCGCGTCATCTTAAGCTCGAGGTAGACCATCAGACTGCAAGGTCTAACGACACTGCGCTCTTAGCTGAACCGACGAAGCGCAAGACAACCAGGTCTAGGATCAAGTGCAAGGATATGGCGCCCTAACAGAGGGCAACAACTGAGAAGGTGCCAAAGGCTGGCACAAGTACCAAGCGCCCTAGATAGAAGCGAGGTGGAAAGAAAGACATGTCCAAGGTGATCTGTTACAACTGTGATAAGTTCGGACACTTCGCTCGTGATTGCACCAAGTAGAAGCAGGTACAAAATGATCCAATTTCTTGTATGGTTTGCACTGATGTCTTGTTTGCTCATTCTAGTCCTGATTGGATTGTAGATTCTGGAGCGAGCAGACAGCCAAAGAGCGTGATGGGTTCGTGGATTACAGATGAATACTAGCAGGGAGCTAGAAAGTATACATGAGGAACAGTACCAGCATGGATGTGCTAGGAGTTGGCATGTACCTGCTAAAGACGCGAGAGACCCGCACACTGATGCTTCATGACGTACTCTACACACCCGCCATTCGTCGTAGTCTCGTCTCAATAGTAAAGTTACTTTAGACTGGGTTTTTCTATCGTTGTCAGTGAAGACTACGTCTCTATTTCTTTAGTCGGTTTTATATGTTAGGGGATTTCTTTCTAATGGTCTGTTTAAACTTGATATTGCTAATTCAATTGATGCAAATTTGGTTTCCAATTTGACTTCCCATAATGATGATGTTATTATTTCGGATTCATTGAGATGGCATGGTAGACTAGGCCACATAGGGCTAGAGAGGATGAACCGGTTGGCTAAAGAAGGTCTTCTATGATCGCTTGCCAAGGTTCAGTTACCCATTTCTGAGCATTGTTTGGTGGGTAAGTCATGTAGGAAACCATTTGGTAAGGCAGTGAGAGCAAACGTTCCCTTAGAGTTAGTCCTTTCTGACATGTGTGGACCAATCAATGTTAGGACCGCCATGGAGAGTCTTATTTCATCACATTCATCAATGATTACACGCGATATGGTTGTGTACTTGATTTCCCACAAGTCGGAAGCATTAGATTTCTTTAGACGCTTTGTAACTGAAGTCGAGAACCAATTGGATTGACATATAAAGTATCTCCGTACCGATAGAGGGTGCTAGTATTTATCTGATATGTTTCTAGAGTTATGTGAAGAAAAGGGAATCCATTGGCAATTGATGATCCTAGGTACACCTTAGCAGAATGGTGCCGCAGAGAGAAACCGTACTTTGTTAGACATGGTGAGGTCCTTGATGGAACATGCGTCCCTACCCATTAGTTTTTGGGGAGACACACTGATGACTGCGGCCTACATCTTGAACTGTGTCCTTACGAAGTCAGTTCCTAGCACACCATACCAGTTATGGGCAGTTAGAGCACCTGATCTAACTCACATGAGGCCATGGGGGTAGACAGGTTATGTTCATGTGCCTTCCCACCAGAGGGGGAAGCTAGACAAGAGAGTTGTTAGGTGCATCTTTGTTAAATACTCAGAGCACTCTAAGGGCTGTCTTTGTTCGTGAACAGACCGACAGGGGTCTAACACAGATTGAGTCACGTGATGTGGATTTCATCGAGGATGATTTTTCAAGCAGGAAGAGATCAGTGATGAATCTGGAGCTCTTCGAGATGATGACTGCCACACTCGAAGATGATGAGCTTGGTTCATACCAGGAGGCGTTATCATCACATGCTTTGTAGAAGTGAATGGATGCAATGCAAGATGAAATGGCTTCCATGGAGAAGAACCAAGTCTGGGAACTTGTTGATCTTCCCCCTAGATGCAAGATCATTGGAAACAAGCGAATTCTAAAGGTTAAACGCAAGGCAAATGAAAGTGTAGAGAGATACAAGGCCCGTCTCGTGGCAAAAGGTTATACCCAAAGAGGGTATAGATTACAAGGAGACGTTCTCACCACTAGTGAGATTTGCCTCCATTCACCTCATTCTAGCTATTGTCGCACACCTAGATTTGGAACTCTACTAGATGGATGTCAAAACTGCGTTTCCCAATGGAGAACTAGATGAAGAGATCTATATGGATCAGCCTGAAGTTTCGTGGCCGAGGGGTAAGAGTGTAGAGTATATAGACTCAAACACTCCTTGTACAGTCTAAAACAGTCATCCAGACAGTCGTATCTTTGATTCTATCGAGCCATTATAGAGTTTGGCTTTATGATGATTTCGGAAGACCACTGTGTGTATGTTAGACACCATGATAGGAGCTTTCTTATCTTGTCATTGTACGTTGACCACATTTTGATAGCAGAGAATGACAGAGCGATAATTGTCGCCACTAAAGAGTGGCTTTCTTTTATTCCAGGAGATTTATATAAGGAAGGTACTTGAGCGCTTCAGAATGCACGATGCCCAACCCATTGACACTCCTGTCGAGAAGGGTGCTTCATTGCATCTTGGTCTTTGTCCAGAGACAGAGAAAGAGAAGGAATAGATGGCTCATGTTCCCTATGCTAGTGTTATGAGAAGTCTGATGTACGCTATGATGTGTACTTGATCTGATATTAGTTTCGCGGTTGGCTTAGTCAACCATTATCAGAGTAACCCAGGGCAAACTCATTAGAAGGCAAGAAATGTATTCTTAGATACTTGCGTGGGACAACAAATTACATGCTTTGGTTCCAGGGAACAAATTTGCAGCTACAAGGCTACTGCTATGCTAGCTGGGTAGGTGATCTAGACGGTCTAGAGTCAACGTCAGGATACATATTCTTGCTAGGTGGCGGGGCTATCTCTTGGAGTAGCAAGAAGCAAGTCTGTGTCGCATTGTTCACTATGGAGTTGGAGTACATTGCTTGTTGTGTAGCCATCCAAGAGACCGTATGGTTGAGGCGATTCTTACAGGATCTTGGAGTCTTTAGAGCTGGCTTAGGGACGATCATCATCTATAGAGATAGCATGGCACCATTGGCCAATGCTAAGGACCCCAAAAACCATAGTAGGACGAAGCACATCGACATTCGCTATCATTGCATCAGAGACAGTTGCACATGGAGACGTGTCTCTTCCACATGACCCTACTCTGCAGATGACAACTGATCCCATAAGTAAACCTATAGCTAGAAAATCATTTAAGGTTCATGTCAAAGAGATGAGATTACGTAGATTGTGATTTGTGTTAGGTAGTAAAGTTTTTATTTACATTGGTTATGTAGACATCTCATATTACATTATATTTCATGCATGAGAATTTAATAGAGTTTATATTTTCATGAGGTATGAGATTGGGTATTACATGCACACTTTACACATACATTGCCTTCATATTATGAGAATATAGATACGATTTGTCACCAGGTTAGTGGTCGGCTTCTCACACAACGACAAGCCCTGACGCATGCATTGCAAGCAGGATGAGACATTAATAGGACTTATGCAATCGAGGGCATTTAGAGAACTCTATGAGTTATACGTCTCACTGGGAGAGCCAGGATGAGATTCCTTAGAGAATCGTATATTACATGATAAAGCCCGATGTGAGACCTTAATCAAAACACTTGAGAGTCGTGGCTTGGATTTAGGAGCTTAAGGTAGGGGCATAGATTGCGATTAGACTAAGATCCGTACGGTGTTAGAGGTTGGCATACTCTTGACTGAGCCCAGAGCTCCACCATAACATGTGTTGCATATCATATGTGCTATGTTTATTTTATAATAATTGATATGTTTTATAAAAAGAGAAGAGGTAGAAAAATATACAACCTCCATGGCTAGAAAAATCCCAGCCAGTGGAACATAAGAAGCCTAGTAACAAAAATAAAAAGCTAGTGCCACAAGCACGTATGACTACAATGAACTACTCATAACAGAAAATAAGAGTAGCACATCGGCTCCTGCATCATATCCTCCGTCGGAACCCCTTCAAACATATCACTCCTCGCGCCTCTCCTAGCCAAGTCTCAGTCGCCTGGTTTGCCTCCCTAGATATAAGATGGAAAGATATTCTGATCCCTTAAGAAAACTTAAAACTTTAAATCAAGGTTAAAATGGTAATTAAATAGAACCTAACTAAGGTTAGAACAACTATAAGTAAATAAAGCTAAATCTGTATAGTTAAAGTATTATATAAAAAGCGAATTAATAAGCTATGAAAATGATTAACAACTAGCAAGCCTAATTGATAAGTTATAATCTGAACCTAATATGTAATAATTAAGCCAAATAGGATCTATACACATTATTTTGAAATCCCTAAGCTAAGATAACCTAATTGATTGTTTAATTCATACACTTAAGAATTTTAATGAACCAATAAGGATTATAAACTAGAAATAATATAATTCGAAACCATTAGTTGACTTAGTCAAAACTCCAGATTTGCTGACTAGGCCTAAACCAGAATAATAAGGTTGTATAATAACCCTAAGTTAATTAATCAGACAAGTTTATAAAACCTTACATCTAGAAGCTTTTTAATTAGAATCCTAGAAAGACTAGAAAACCAGAAACACCTTAAAGCTTTCTAACTGATAAAGATAAACCATTATTCATAGATCTTAATAAATATAAACCTTAACTAAAGGATCTAAAACACCTACGGATGATCAAATTCGTGGAGAAGCATTGGCAGGAGAAGATCAAACCCAGAAATTACTAAGAAGAATAAGAATGAACCCTAGAGGAAATCTGCAGCATATTATGTGAGTTTTCTTTCATTGCCTTGCGTATTTACTCTTATTTCATTGTTATGACCATGGGAAAGCTTGATTGAATGTAATAACCCCTTTCCCATGATCTTATGATTCAAACCTGTAATTTTGAAGACAAACCAATCTCTGTACATAGTCATGCATGAACTAAGAGTTAAACCCAGAAAATTTACCATATGGAACCAAGAAACCCTTTAGAAGTTATTAAAAACCCAAACCAATGCCTTAGATCATGATGTCGAAGCATCCCTGATTTATATGATCTTTGTGGAAGAAATTCCAATCGAATTCAACCCAGATTCAACTTCGGCGACTACTACCGATGCGGCGAGTATGAGCCGAGTACCTGCCGATTCCTAACTCGATGCGCCGAGTGTTATAGTAAACTAATTAGGCACTTGGTTTTGGCGCCGACCCATATCTCGATGAGCCGAGACATGCGCTGAGCCCTGTTTGACCAAAACCCAACAAACCTTACAAAACCATACTATCCGACGACCCGAGATACAAGCCGATATACTCGTTGAATATGCCCTGAGAGCCTTATGTCTTATTTTTGAACCCTAAACACTTGGACACTTAATGTAGATTTAACCTAACTGATTTACTGAGAGATTAGACCCCAAAATTAAACCTAATAAACCAAGACCAATCTAACTTAGCTCTAACCAAGACTAAACTGAGTTTAACCCATTAGTACCATGGATTAGGTGGTAATATTCTGAGATACTTAAGAGACCAGTCTCCTGACCATTCCAGCAATACTATATCCTCTTGTTGTACATGTCTAGGTACAGAAATTGAATAATAATCCAATGACAATGTATTTCACTGTTTATGTGATTATGTGTATGTGAATGAATGACTTACTAATTATGAATACATACATCATTACTGCTGTTGTGATTATTATATGTATGGATATTCTTGCCTAATATATGAACTTATGTATTATTAATTTAGAATCATGAGAATGTGCTCATGTCTTTGCTGATTTGAATATATGCCTATGATACAATGTTTGTGCTAATTAATGATCTGAATATATGAGTTGCATTGGACTACCTTGCTGTCATAGCAAGGTCTGAGACCCTAAGCCTTTGATGGGATTGGATTGCACTGAGACTTGACTACTTTACCCATTTTCGTCCTAAGGTTGGACTATGTGATATTATTATGTGTTGAGGGACTATACATCCCAATATACCAATTTATTTGTTTACTCCCAAGCTAAAGGTAATAAATCCTTGCATGGTGGACCCAACAGACTTGTGGAAAGATGATAGGTGAGGGAAAGTTTACAATATGAGGCCCAATATTTGAATCATATACCCTGCTGTTAGTTGTTAATATATAAGATTTCTTGAGGAATTTACAGTTGGAATTCTTTGGAGTATTACCCATGATCACAAATAAGTGGGGGAATTGTGTCCTCTAGGTCGAAACCCCTTAGAACTATGATGTGCACATGGAATATCTTAACTTGAGAGTGGCCCTGTATGGGGGGGTTCGAGAAGACATCTTGCTCAAGGTATTATCGATCATGTGGGAACTTACAATATTAACATACTTAACAACACTTGCATTGCATATTCTTTGTTGATATTAGTATGAGTATCTTGTGTATGATGCAGTTGATCTGATTTTGCATATAGAATTAGGATTTGTGATGTGAACCATTGTTTCATATACCAAAGTGAGATTGGGAGAGAAATACATGTTATTTTCTGTTATGATTATCACTATTTATCTTATAATTTCCAGATTATAATTATTCTATCTTACTGTTTGTATATTATAACTTTGGGATTTGAGTAAATACCTTATTTTGAAGGACTACTCATCCGGGCTTTCCAGCTTATGTATGCTTATTTATACTTTTCAGGAATCAAGTAGCATAAGGAGAGCTTAGGATGGGACTAGAATTGAAGAAACAGTAGTTAGGATTTTGTAGTAGTTTTATTTATAGATTCATTAAATCAATTGTTATAAGATCAGATTAATTATTTTTACTTAAGTATACCTAAAATTGTTATTGTTTACTTCCGCATATGTTTTGATTATTTCTTTCCATTCCCATGTTTTATTGGGGTGAGAGTTACATACTTTACTATTGGGAATATCGATGGTCTCAATGGTTTAGGATGCGACACAAAAAGACCATGCCAACCGAACCATATGAGTCCACCACCACCTAGACTACTCCACTCGCCCCAACCAATCAATAACGGATGCCGAGGAGCACTCCACAAACAAGACCTGGTAACCCCGCGCTCTGGCATACCTCAAATTGGCCACTACCGCCATTAGAACAACCCTTACCTCCCTACCACCACTAGGACCACAGAATGCAAATAGGTACTCCCCACCACTCTTTAAAGACTCCACCAAACCCCGAGGTACCCACATAATCCTAAAAACACCACCTACATTTAGCTTCACGCAACCAACCATCGGTAGACACCACACACTACTCATTGGCGTAGAACAGATGCCACTAACCGCAATTCTGTGCCATTCTCTCCGAATATCCATCGCTGTGAGACCCACAAACTGAGGTCTCATGGCCGCCTAGGAAACCACTGATACCAAGATCCCCTTAATCACACTGGAAGTCGTAGAGTATATGTCCTGGAAAATCTTTTGATTATGCTCCTTCCGGATATGCCATGACATAGCGATGAATACAATGCGATATATAATACGACCCCTCAAAGCCAAACCTGGAAAGGTCCACTATGCTAACAACTGGCATAGGCCCATGGGCATAACCCAATCTCTTCTAATGCAAATCAAAAAGAATCTCTATATCTTAGCAACCACCGCACAATGAAGGAACAAATGGTTAAGAGTCTCCTCTGCCTCCCTGCCTAAAAAGCATATGTGGGGTGGAAAGAGCCATATACGTCCTCCGTCTCTGGATCATGTCAGCCGTGTTGATCTGATAGAACAAAGCAGACCACACAATCGCCCTAACTCTAGGTGGAGCAGGAGAAGATCAAACCGACTGGGCAGAAAAGGAAATGGGGGGCCCAAGTTGGTTAGACCTGAACTGCCTGAAAAAGAATGGCACGAAAAAGATACCCCTCTGGTCTGGCACCCAAATCCTCTTGTCCAGCCACTCATGACCCACAACAAAGTTACTATGGGACTCAAAAAGCAAAGCCAGCTCCCCTCAACTCCACCTCCTCACATTCCTACGAAATGGGAGGTGCCACTCAAGACCAGACCCTGACTAGGAAAGAACCTCACTCACCAAAGCAGTCTGGAACTGAACCAACCTAAAGATCCTAGAGAAGCAAATATAGAAAGGCATCTCCCCGAACCATAAATCCTACCAAAAAACACAGATGACCCACAATCCACCGAGAAACAAACCTTAGAAAGAAAGACGGGGCTAAAGCCAACACTGCCTTCCACAGGCTTGCCGATAATACTTTAGCATTAAGATTCTACTCCCTCCCGTTCGCTTGAACATCATATTTGCTAACAATCACCTTGCACCACAGGTTATCCTGCTCATCATTGAACGTCCAATGCCACTTAGCAAGTAATGCTGAGTTCCGATCCATTATATTACCCAAATTTAACCCACCAAGATCCTTATCCTTGCACACAACCTCCCACTTAACCAAGTGGTCTCTCCTCTTCCTATTACCTTCCCAAAGAAACCTACGCTGTAGCTTATCGATAAGAGAGGTCACCGCCCTAGGGATCCATTCGCTAAATATGTGCTATTAGCGACGTTGCCTTGAGAGCAAGTGAATGGATCTTTATTTCCTTGCTATGTGAGATCAGGATGATCCTAGAGTGGTTCAACTTATACGCTTACTACCTTTGATCATGTCATGAAGTTAAATCTGATGATCGCTACTTTAGCTTATTTTCCTATGGCCATGCATTATATGGTCTAATGGGGGTTTGTCTGAGAAAGCAATTAGGTTAAATGTCATGGGGCTTAAGGAAGACTATTTGGCATTACATTCAGAGAGATACGATTCATAGAGATGTGCTCATGTTTTAAAATTATCATTTTGATGTTTAACATCTTTTACTTATATGTATCTGATATATATATACTATAAATTATTTTAAATGAGCACATTAAAATGAATCTAGAGGTTGAATATAGAGATCTAAGCTTGTGCTCATGAGGGATTAGAAATACTCAATCCGATGTGGCCAAATTGGTCTAGGGCATAGGCGAAACTTTTGAGAGTATATCTCCATGTTAGTTTTATGGAACTTGATATGAAGTCGCTTGCCTGTTACTCTGTGCTCGTCGGTCGCATGTTCAATGACTTGTATGATTAGCATCCGTGATAGGAGGATAAGATGTACATGAGAGAGATGCACACTTAGTGCCCACTATGGGCGAGTGGGAGATGTTGGATTTTTGTGTTGGGTCAACATAGTTGACCCGGCTCTGTTGGGCTGACCCGGGTCCCCACTTACAGTATAGGACGTCCATGCTTAGTGTGAGACCAAGTATGACTTCGACTCCATCTCCTAATGAGATTAGGAGAGAGTCCAAGATAGAGTTGAGTTGAGTCTCCTATTTAGGAGACTCCTCCCTCCCAAAAGCACTCCACATGTTAGTGAATTCCAACCCTAGAGAATCTCTGTTCTCTCATCATCTCTTCTCCTTGAGATTTGATTTTGCTACTTAGATTCCCATGCAGAGATTTGACCGTTTGAGTATGGGAACATTGTATGTTGTGCTAGTAGTCACATGTTCCGATGTGGGGTGTTTTCAAGTTCGATAGAGATCTTCCGCTGCAGATCCAGGTTTGTTGCATCGAGGTACGTGATCCGGTTCGTCTACAACCTTCATTCACAGATTGGGTTGGTGGAACAGGATTTGGGTTTCCCATCCAACTAGTTGGATAAGGCATTTTGTTGTTAATTCCTCTTGTTCCCTTTTTGTTGTATCATACCTTGTCTCCTATTTGTCTTAGAAAAACATCTTGTTTCAAGGGCACACTTATGCTATTCATTTTGAGTGTGATTCTTCACTTCATCAATGAACTGGCTGCTTGATGTGATATTTTTGTATTTAATATTTATTTTAATCCTAGAGCATGACAAACCCAGTTTTATAAACTCCATTTGGAATCCTGCATCTTAAATCTAAAACATAACATTTACCAACATTTTTTTCCCCTGCTCAACATGTCAGCATAGATTCCAACCAACTGCTTGAATCAAGCATTGGCATCTACGAGTTATCTTGGTATAACGGTGTTCTGATGACTGCTGATTTATCTTACAGAAGATTGAAATACCAGTGAGGGATATACAACTGGAACATAAGGAAAACGATGGACATCAGGATCAGCATTCCTGTTCAAGTGATTACAAACAACAGTCTTTCAGATTACCACCTTCGAGCCCTTACGACAAGTTCCTGAAAGCTGCAGGATGCCAAGGAGATAAATAGGTTGGTATTTGTATGTCACTATCCACAGTATAATTTCTTCTTGTATCCTTCTTTTCCCCTAAACGGTGGGCTATTTTTTTATTCTTTATTTATACTTTCTTATAAGTATAGCCTACATGAAATTCAATGTTACTATAAACCAATTTGTGGTTTATTATACGCATGCTTGTACCGTGCACATGAAGTACATCCATATTGCATGCCATGTATTGGAAGAGGGTACATCGGTTACATTGTAATTGTTGTATGAAGATTTATGTGAGTTTTCAGCAGAAATATTTACAATTAATTTGAATCGGCTTGTTTCTTCCATTTAGGATCCCAGTTTCGTACTGTGGTCTGCGCATGAATTATGTTCCTCTTAAGACGAAATGCTGCTCAGTTGAGGTGCTTGCCCGTAAAACTGGCTTTGCATTCTCAAAGGATGTTCTGAACCTCCTTTGAGATTGCTTGTTCTCTGAACCAGGTCTGTGCACTCTTGGAGGACATTGTGAGGCGCTGATCTCCGCAACCTGCTCCGCAATCCCAGGTCCCTTTCGCTGACTCAACTTTCACTTTTACCCTTTGGAAATAGGGATGAAAAGGGAATGGTTCGGCGATGGGATTTGGCAGTTCCTAACTGACAATTCTGTGGCTTATGGAACCGACTCATTCAATCCCATGGCGCCTTCAAGGAATGATTTTGGAAGCAAGACAGCTTCTGAAAACATTTTCAAAGGTCAGCATAAATCATGTATGCAGGGAAGAAAACAATGCTGCGGACTCTTGCGAATTTTGTAACTGATAATTGTGTATCACACACCTGGTTTGATGAGACACCCTTGTGCATGGGGGATGTAATTGAGATCAACAGGGTAGATCATACTCTCGAATGGTTTGACTACCTGTGGTTTCTGACAATTGCCGTTAGATCCTTTGAGGTTTTTGAAATTGCAATGATATCCTTTGTTGGAAACTTCAAGAGGGTCGGTTAGCTAAGGATACCGAGTCATTGACTGTTATACTCTTTATAAACCGTTCTCATCAATCATTTAATGTGTTTTTCTTTTGTTTTTCTCTTTGATGAATGATTCAAGTGTGACGTTGGAGCATAATGGCTCTTTAGCTGAGGACTAAAAATGATATTTTAGACCTAAAGTTTATCCACTTTATTTAAAAGTCATTCTACTCTTTAGAAGGGTTGTATCTGTTAATAGCTCAGTGTTGTTTAGAAGGGTTATATCTGTTAATAGCTGTGTCGTTAGTTGACCAATCTCTTTGGTGTTCGACAAAGGATGTTATTGTAGTTTCAAAAATCTCAAGAGTTTAACTGCAATTATGAAAAACGTCAGAGGTCAAAGTATAATTTTCTTAAATAAAATATTCTTTACCAAAAAAAAAAAAAAGTTCATCCTATAACAAGCCCACTTCTAACCCGACAGAAGGCAGATTGGTGTAGTCCTGGTTAAAACATATACTATAAATAATTTTCCTGTCTCGAGGAAAAGCCATTGAAGTAAGTCGGGATGTTCTATTGTGAGACCGATGGTCTCTCTCTCTCTCTCTCTCTTCAAAGCATTGTTTCAAGGATCGGACCGGATCGTCCGGTATGTATCGGGATTGGCCAGGATCGGTCCGATCTCAAGCCATGATACAACTAAGGTATCAAGTGACTTTGGATCGGATTGGTCCAACCGATACCGATCTAGATTGTCCCATCCGGACCAATATAATGATTTGATCGGACCAATCTAAAGTTATTTTTTACTTTTATAAATTTATAAAATTAATGATCCAGCAGGTATCGGTTGATACTGGCCGATCCCGATCGGTATTGCCGGTTCGGCGATCGGTATTGTCCTTTTGGCAACCGGTCTGGCCGATCCAATTTTTTATTTTTAAAGAACCAACCAACTTTTGGATCGGACTTGGATCGGCCGATCCGTATCGGGATTGGCCCGGACCGGTCCAATCCACGATCCCGAGAATAAAAACCTAGGTAGTTGGTAGGGGTGTCAATTGGTTTGGTTTAAACCAAAAACCGAACAAAACAAACTGAAAAAGTGGTTTGGTTTGATGTTTTTTTTTTTTTTTTTTTTGGTTGGTTTTTGTTTAGTAAACAAAAAACCGAATTAGTTCGGTTTGGTTTTCGGTTACGGCTTCGACTAAACCGTACCGAACCGAAAAAATCGAAGTAGATTATATATAATACATAAATATATGTGTTTATGTGTTTTGTATAGAAAAAAGTATTAATTTTGTCAAACCGAACCGAAAAACTGATTTTTTTGGTTTCTATTTCGGTTTGGTTCGATTTTTGGTTTTATCCATTATAGTTCGGCCGGGTTTTCGATTTTCTAATTTGGTTTTTATTTCGGTTTGGATTGACTTTCGGTTTAGTGTAATGTAATTCGGTTTGGTTTAAGTTTGACCACTAAATTGGACCAAACCGACCGAATTTCACAATATTAGTTGGTAGGTATTTGAGAAATTCGTCGAATTGAATTTGACTCGAACAAATTAGCAATAGATTTCAGTTTTCAAATGAGTTGTCTAAGTCAACTCGGTATGTTTCAAAATTTTATCTGCAGCCGTCGTCACTTCGATAATGAAAGATAAGCTTTGCTTGGCACTTGCAACAAAGTCGTAGCTTTTATGGTATTCCCACTAAACAATTGTCTCTAATAAAAGCCCAACAACCAATGTAATCAAGTCTGTTGTATTGGCTTCTGGTAGTACTTTAAGTCACCATAACGCCGAGCGGGTGCGGGTGTGGGAGCGGAAGCATGAGAGCGTCAAATTTGAAAATAGCTTCTAGTCTAGAACGTCTACAAAGCGTCTCTCTCTTTCTCTCTCTCTCTCTCTCTCTCTCTCTCTATATATATATATATATATATATAAATTATAATTTACCTATAAATATATTTCAATTATTTTTACGCTCGATCACATATATAACAGAAGCAAATAATACAAAAAATATTTCAATTTAATCTTATTTTCAGTATAAAACAATCCATTTCTATATTTTCATAAAACCCCCAACAAATTATAAGCAAACTCTTTTTTTTTTTACAGTTTTTTTACAGTTCTATTCTAATCCGCATATTAGAAAGTAGTATAAAATAAATTATTTTTATATTTTTATAAAACCCCTTAAAATTTTAAACAAAACCCTTTAGTTTTATAATTTTACGCAATCCGCCTTTGAAAAGTCAAATCTGTGGATTGTTAGAATGTAGATGCTCATTTTGAGCGTGGAAATGCCACCCAATCCCATGGATTGTGTGACATAAATGGTGCCCTTGTTTTTGTTGTTGGTGTTGGTTTTTGGTGGTGTTTTGTTCTCTGCCTTGTCCTTCACTGCTGCTGTCCATTGCTTCTACCAGTGTTATGCTACCTTGCTGTGCTTGGTCTCCTAGGTTTCTCCCTATTATTGTGCTTGCCTCGGGGGGTGCTTTTGCTATTACTGTTGGTTCTGGCTTTTGGTGGTGGTCTGTTCTTGCTTTGCCCTTACTCATGCTCACCTACATTGTTGTTGTCTCCTCTCAACTAACTTGGTGCTCTGATTTACTTTGTTGCGTTGCCTTGAATTGGAAGTCAAATCTTATGTGGTCATTCTTGTGGCAATTCTGTGGTATGGAATTGGTTTAGGTGCTGCTGTTTGCCCATTCTTCCTTGTTGCTCTTGGTGTTGCTCACTTGTGGTGCTCTCTTCTGCTCTGCCCTGCTGCCCATCTTTCTGACCTCTTCTATGAGCTGCATTGGGACTTGCTGCATCCTACCCTATTCTCTGTTAGGAATAGATCAATCTATACCTATGTAAATCAATCTAAACTCACCAAGAGTTCCTGGATCTTGGGATTCGATGAATCAAGAAGAAAATAAGTAAAACAAACAAATATGAAAG
>JAUPMG010000006.1:3152010-3171973 GCA_031762675.1 Pachysandra terminalis | reverse complement strand
ATTTCCCATGATTCTTTACACATGAATGAATTCATGTATGTTGGTTGATGTTTGTGTGTTCATGAGCATCACTTTCTTGTATGGTTATCATATTGAGATGTTTAATGTGGATATTATATGTTTAGGGTAATTTATTGTCTCAGATTTGTGTTCTTGATGATTTTCTTGAAATTTCTTGTGTGATTGGTTAAATGCTGTTGATTGATATTATTGATGTGTTTTCCCTTGTGATTAACTCCCTTTTGGACCTAATTTGACCCAGCAATGTGACCTAGGTGGTGAAGATTACAAAAAACCTAGTGATGGGGCGAACTGGGGCAAAAACCCCAAAATCGCGTCTGTCGGTGGGTGCGTCGTTCGTTGATGGCACCTGCCGACGAAATCGGATACAGTACGAACCTGTCGATGGGTAAGTCGGTCCACCGACAACCTGCCGACAGTGACTTATAGTTTTGGATGCTGGGTCGGTGGGCGGTTAGTCCGCCAACCCCACCTACCGAAGACGATCGGTGGATACATCAATGCCACCGATGGATCCGCTGATGGAAATGACCTTAGCCCTTGACCTTAGTCGGTGAGTCGTCGATGACACCGACGACACCCTCCGATGGCGTCGGTGGATTCATCGGTGGTACTAACGGGACCCGCCGACGAATGAGATGATTACCCTTGGACTGGTCGGTGGGTTGTCGGTATACCGACGGACCCGCCAACGGAAATGTAGGTGGGTGGTCGGTGGTACCGACGGCACCCCCAAAGAGACTTTTTAGACTTGGTCGGTGGGTCGTCGGTCCACCGACGGAGAGTTATGATTGGTATTAGAGTTTGGTCGGTGGGTGGTCGGTGGAACCGATGGCACTCGCTGAGGAGAGCCTATTAGACCTTGTCGGTGGGTACGTCGGTCCACCAATGGGACCCGCCAATTGTGGACATTTGAGCAGCATAATGGGAGTTTAAAAAAACGGGTTTATACCCGGACTTGCCCATGGTTATACCGTGTTATTTGAGCTTTTGTACCACACCATTATTTGTGTGAAGCGTGAATTGTAGATGATAACATAATCATGTATAACGATATCGTTTGGGCTTGAGAATGTGTATAGACTAGTGGAATGAAATGCATGACCCGTAGTGTATCACGTATGGATAGTTAATGATTGATTGTGTGTTAGGATGATGAGATAATATAGAATGCCATTCCTACTATTCTATCATCAGTTCTTGAATTTGTAAATGTTATGATTTGACATATCTAGATTGAGTGATGATCTCCACTTGATACATATGTTGCATAGCATGTAGTTGCTTGCTAATGTCATTCATATAATGGACATGCATGCATGATCCGTCCTTGTGAGGACTTTGACCCCAGACCACCTTGGATCCTTTATGAAGGACCATAGGTTAATGTGAGGATACTTGGACTTCTTGGTGAAGTGCCAAATGAGAGACATAGATCTCTGGTGTCCCCAAGGAGGGACTATATATGGCCAAATCAGATATTATTTGAGGGTGAGGGATTTGCAACCCTAAGAACCCATGGATACCTGTATATATACATATCTTACACACACGCATACACACACACACACACACATATATATATGGAGGACGACCGATTGGTTGTGTATGATGTACACGAGAGATATCTTTGTGAGCCCCGAAATTCGTTCCCACGATAAAAAATAGAGGTGGGCATGACTCCCCATGGGTTGTGACTCCCTAAAACTGTGTTGGACACACAAATCGGCGAGGCATCCTTAGCCCGAAAGGGGCCATGTATCCATGATTGTGATACGCGGTGTTACAGTCTGGATCAAGCGTGAGACAACAAACAACACAAGGTTAATAACGTTCATATGTATTTCACGTGTTTGATGAGGCCATCTTGTGTGGTCTATATATTTATTTGTTCATGTCATTGTACGAAATGAATGAACCCCGCATTGATCATGGCATCCCATGCATACTCATGGTTTTCCTGATTATTACATTGCACTTATACATTGCACTTGCTGAGAGCATAACTCAAGCCTTATTTGGCTCCTAGCATTTCAGATGAGTACGAGATGTACGATCAAGACTTCGGCCAAGATTGTTGAGGTGGACTCCTGAGGTCGCTGCGTAGTTAGATCGTTTATTTTATTTATATTATGGGTTGTATGCTTAAGAGTGTTTGAGAGGGAGTGTTCGATTCCGTTTATATTCAGTTGTATTTAATACTGTTCAGATTATCATCTTATGTTAGTTGGAGATTTATGGTGTTTCCACGCCCCTTCTTTGTGCGTGAGGATTCTATTTGGATGTGAGGCTCACTTAGAGGCATTTGATTATTTATATTATGATGATGCTATCTTCCGTTGTGGATTATTTTTATTTATGGATTTCTCTGTGATGTTTGTGGTTTCCACCCTCATTTTTTGTGTATGTGTTGGAGGATCAGAGGGTGAGTGCCAGACTTGGAATCCTAGGGTTATGCTCACGTGCGTGTGAGTCATGCTCCAGAATTCGGGTCGTGACATGGGCACAATAAGATACCCAAGGTAAACAAAATGAAGACTCTCTTGAAATCCTCATCCACGGTAGGACTTCTGAATCATCCCTCTAAAATAGCAATGGGGATTCCTTTTGAAGTGCAGTGGGAAGAGAAGCGAATATGATCGAAGACATGTTTCTCGCAAGTTATTGGTATGTCTTCCCCACTGGCGAATAACCCCATTAAGTCCTCTACTAAACTGGGTGTGACATTGACATCGACATCTTTGATCTTTATGACACATTTCTTGGTGTCAAATTCCCTCACCAAACTCTCGCACAGATCTCCTTTATGGTTGACTTTTGTAATAGAAATTAGTCTTCCAAATCCAAGTTATGTTATACAGTCTCTTTGCGCAGGGGTAAAATCTTCTACCATCCTTTGGAAAGGTGATGGTGAGCAACACATATGGAGTAACCGGAATGAAAAGAACAATCAATACGTCTTTCCAATATGTTGAAAAATTACATGCATTTAGAACTTTTAATGCAATAAATATTACCTCATTTTTCGGCTTTTTGGGATGTGAAGCTTTCTTGTGATATGCATCCCACTGTTCATTGGATATCTCAACATATTTCTTATTCTCCTCATTTGGGAGTACATTTCCATTCATCAATTGCTGATAAATAAGCCTGAAATAATAAGAATGTGGCTAATTCAGTATTAAAATAAAATACATACGTAAATGAAAAACAAAAGCATTGCATTACGAAGTGTTGACATATCAATCTTTCTTTTGGAAGATCCTTACGGCCTAAATTGTACTGTCGAGTATAGTCCGTCTTATAAAAATGAATAAATACTTAGTAAGGCCAAAACTTTCGATTGCGACATTTTGCTGTCAGAAGGTATTGATATTGGTCTTCCCAAAATAACAATAGACTAACCAATACATAACCCATGCCGATGGCGGTCGCCTAGGAAGGGGCTCACTGGAGCCAGCAGCTGTATGGGCGCTCTTGGTTTTTTTGCTGCACAAATATAAAATTATTAAATTTAATATACACTCAACCATGTAAGGCATTATTAGACAAATATCATATATACTATATCACAAGTGCTTGACATACCTATTATTGGATCCCTGGTCAGTTCCGATTATTTTCTTTGATCTCTGAGTAGCCATTTTTTCCCCAAAGGATTGTACCTTTAAAATCTTAGCAAAGAATGGAAAAAAAAACCCATGAGAATGAGTAATAAAACATATAAAAACAAAAATTATAATGTCAGTCTTTTAATGACTATTGTTCAATAACATCCATACCCACTGGGTGGTGCATCCCTGCACACTGGGTGGTGCATCCTTGCCCACTGGGTGCTGCATCCTTGCACCAAGAAGTGTGAAATGGGATTCCCACTGGGTGGTGCGTCCCTGCTCACTAGGTGGTGCATCCCTGCCCACGAAGTGGGCATCCTTGCATCACCAATTGTGTAATAGGATGCCCACAGGGTGGTGCATCCCTGCCCACCTAGAGGTCCAACCCCTCACCACCAAGTTTACAGGAGCAGGTCCAAAGAGTAGTGCATCCTTTCCCACTGAGTGGTGAATCACTACCCACTGGGTGGTGCATCCCTGCCCACTTAGTGGTGGATTCTTGCACCACCTAGTGAGCAAGGGCATTCCCATTGGTTGGTGCATCCCTATCCACTTAGTGGTGCATCCTTGAACAACCAAGTGTGCAAGGGCAGACCCACAGGGTGGTGCATCCCTGCCCACTTAATGGTGCATCGCTGTCCACTTAGTAGTGCATCCTTGCAACAACAACTGCACAAGGGATGCCCACTTAGTTATGCACCCTTGAACCACTAAGTAGGAATGGATGCAACACCCAATGGGCATCCCACTGCACACTTAGTGGTTCAAGGGTGCACCACCTAGTGGGCATAGGTGCACCACCTAGAGTGTAGGATTGAACCACACTTTATCGAATAAATCAATATGAAGAAAAAAAGTTTAGTTTACATGTTTCTAAAATTAAAGAGGGCAGTTTGGAGCAGGTGCTTGCACTATAGTTCACGACCACTACTTTTCAAAAAGTACAATCATTTTTATGATGTTTAGAAAAGCAAAACTGAATTTTATATACTTAAAAAACGGCCCACTAAAACTCAATTTTCCCTTTATGGTGTTTAAATGAAATGCATGAAATACTCACGGGATCGACATCATTGAAGAAGGGGCCAAGGTTGATGATATCTACATCCACATTCTCAATGGGATCTTCAAAATTTTGGGCACAATTTCTCCTTGAAATGACCTGCAATTCGTTCAATTTAGAATTCATATGACGGTGTTTTTAAAACATAAGGTCTCATAACAAAATAACATTGCCACGAGAATGGCTTACCCGACTAAGTCAGTATCCTCCCAAACCCTTCTTCTCCTTCTCTCTTCTTCTAACTGCCTCATCCGTCCAAAATGCCATGCGTGGTGTCAAATTGTCTGACAATGAGCCTCCAATAACCACTCGATCATAACAAAGCATATGTATCACAAACAAGAAGCCTTAAAATGCAAAAAGTGTTTCTAACTAAAAACAATAGTAATAAAATCCATAATATAAGTTAATATTACCTGTAAAAATAGTAGGCAACCATTAATGCCTTTCTTTTTTCCAACCTGAAACTCTTTAACATGGACCAAGAGTTTGTCTAACAAAAATTTACCCCAACTATACTCCCCGATTTTTTTTACATCCAATAACAAAGCAAGAAAATCCGAACTTACATCAAGCGAACTCGATGGACAAACAATAGTACATATAGCGAAAAGGACAACACATCTTAAAAATTATCGTCTGACAGCGGTGTCTTCAATCTCTCCTCCAAAAAAAATTAAGAGTGATACTATCATTCCTTCCTTCAAAACTATTGTACAAGTCCTCTAACTCCAAAGTCTCACCCCATATGTTTCGACATCTAAACCATTGGACAACAATCCCATGAGAAACTCAACATCACTAGGATCAAACATAATTACTTTGTTTGATCCTAACAATATGTGTTTCTCTATCGTATTTACCCTCTCAATCAACCATAAACATAATGCCCTATGCAGCATAGTACATTGTAGGCTTAACAACCCACTAAATCCTATGCTACGTATCAAATCTCTTTGGGTCTCATTTAAATTTAAATCTTGTGCCAACTTAACAAATCGGCCAGGAGAGCATCTCGAAGATATAACACCCTACAAATAAACAAGAAAGAAATCAAATATTAGGCAGCAGATACACAAAGATATATCAGTAATAAATTTATTATAATGGAACGTACCTACCTTTACAAACAAAGAAAATAAAATAAAATAAAACACTTTAATCTTTTTGTGTTTCCTAGTAGAGGCACATGTGGGGTCAACTCCGACATGAGCCTGCTTTTCAGCAGAGGCCATCTTAACATATATCTCATTCTATTCAGCAGGTAAACATTTCTAAGACAAACTTGTCTGGTGTGTAATCTGAATCAAACAAGAAAAAATATGCCTGTTATAACATTGTATAATTATTTATATAATCAAAAATTGTGATGAAGGCAGAACTAACATTTGACAATTTATTTCCGACGCTTGAGCCCTTATTAATTTTCATGTGTTGTTCTACTAAATCTTGGCTGCATTAACACAAGATAAGACAATAGTCATTGAACAAGAACCTAAGCATGCCATTAATTTAAAAAAAAAATTGTACTATAATACAATTACTTGTATAAAATCCAAGCATTCGAAATTCTAGCCTTTTGCGAAGTACTAAGATTTGTCGATGAATCTTTTGACCTGAATACCTTTTTAACCATTGTATTTTATAATGCTGCAAAAAAGTGGCATACAGAACATGAATCAAGTAGAAATAGGAAATCCAAACAAGTGCAACACCCAACTCGAAATAGCAAATCCAAGCTAACCAAGTATCAACCAAGTCAGCACAACAATAGATTTCAACAACAAATAAATACAATTTGTAATTGTATGCAAATAGAAATTTTTTTAATATTATAGTAGTAATATGATATTAGGAATTGCTTTCGAAATCATAAGAAAATATCATCGAAAAATTAGTAGTAGCTTATGCTTTTCAAATAAAATGTTATAGTACTATAATGCGTAATTCCACAAACCAGATAAAATAAATGAAGCAAGACCTTACAATTACGAAATGAAAATTGTAGAATTGCAAGGAAAAAATATATTTAAAAAAAAATTCGTACCTTGGTTAGAATGAGCTTGAAATGGATAACTAAGTCAAGCAAAGCGAGAACCGTCGATGGAGTAGAAAATTCTAACAGGGACAATACCTCCGAACCCAACGATACCCTAATCTCAACAACCAAATTCTAACAAATGACAAAAGCCTAATGCAAATGAATTAATTAAATGAATGAAAAAGTCCAAGATATAGAAAGATCATGAACTGATGAGGGAGAAGAGAAAACACAAAGGGATACCAAGAAGGTAAATGAAAAACAAAATGTAGAGAAGAAGATGGGGATTAAACCTAAAGGGAGGAGGAAAAACGAAGGGAAACATCACAATACCTTAATCCAAAAGAAAATGAGAAATTGACGAGGGAGATGATAAAGAACACGAATGGAAAAGAGAGAAAGAAGAGGAAAAATGTTTCGTTCAATCAAAAAAAGGAGGGAAAAAGACAATTTTGATGTTTTATAAAGAGGGGTATAGCGAACATTTTCCCTCCAATTTTATTATTATTAAAAAAGTGGAAAAACAGACAAAAAAACATTTTGGGAAAGAGTTATCCTACTAGAGTGTAGCAAACCACTCGATTTAACACTTTCAAAAAGTTTAACTAATTTTATTATCATTTAAAAAACATAATTGACTTTAATTTAATCTCAAAAAGTATAACTCAAAACGAATTTTTCATTTTTATTTTTATCAAAAAGTAAATATTGTAAACAGATAACCAAAAGGCAAATATTTGACAATAAATTGTCAAAAGTAGGACAAATAGGAATTATCAAAAATAAAAAATAAACAAATCTCAGTTTCTTTTCATTTCCTCTAAACCCTTTCTTCTCAACGTTTGTCCCACGGTAACTTCAGACTTCAAACTTCAGAGCACCGCAGAAACCTTCGATTTCGATTTTCTATTCCCACAGAAACGGACCACAGCGCCATGAGAGGAAGCTTAGGAAGGATAGCGAACACCAGTAGCAGCAATGGCAGCAGACAAACCCTAATTTGTTCTTCTGCCTTCTCCACATTATCCGGCGGAGGCGGCGGTAGAGGTCGTGGTCGTGGCTCTTCTAGTCCAACATTCCAACCGACCGCTCGTACTCCTGGAAAACCCGATGCTGGCGATGAATCTGACGACGCTTTTTTTCCTTCCGGACGCGGCCATGGCAGAGGTAAGACAATCCCTTCAACCCCAATTATTCCGTCTTTATCTTCGTGGATATCCGGCGTTACTCCGTTCGGTCGTGGCCAAGCCATACAATATCTCGATTCACCCCAGCAAGAACCCCAAGCTCCCCAATCCAAAAAGCCCGTTTTTTTACGCAGGGAAGATTCATCTGAATCAACCTCAAAACCCCAATTCAATTCATCTGAATCAACGCAAAAATCTAAACACGAACCAGTAGAGAGAAATCTTCCCTCGAGTCTCCTATCGACGATATACGCTGCCACCGGTCGGGGAAAACCGACCTCACCACCAGGTCCCAAGGAGGTACCCGCTGAAGAAAATCGACATATTCGACCTCGAGCACCTGGAGTGGTTCCTAGAAAACGGGTTGATGCTGGTGGGTTGCAGGCGGGGAGTTCTATGCATACACCGAGGTTGAGCCGTGAAGAGGCGATCAAGAAGGCAATGACAGTTTTGGCTAAGGGCAATATGGGACGTGGTGCAAGGACTAGGGGGCCAGAAATCCGTGATAGACGAAGGATACGGGAGCGCGATGATTCGAAGGAGGCTAGTTATGCTGGACTTTACCTTGGTGACAATGCTGATGGGGAAACGTTGGCTCAGCGACTTGGACCGGAATTGATGGATAAATTGGTTGAAGGGTACGAAGAAATGAGTGGTAGAATACTGCCTTCTCGAATGGAGGATGTGTATGTCGATGCTTTCCATACGAATCTTATGGTATGATTTTGAATTCTGATCAGTCCTGCTTGAACGAGCTCATTTAATGAATAGTTAAATTGTTATTGAGTAATCTTGAAATTGTTTGATTTTGGCTTGCAGTTTGAGTGTGAGCCTGAGTATCTGATGGGTGACCTTTTAACAAACCCGGATATCAATGATAAGCTTCCTATGCCACTTGAGGATGCATTGGAGAAGGTGAAGCCATTCTTGATGGCATACGAGGGGATTCAAAGTCAAGAAGAGTGGGAGGTACAATAATCTTCTTGTGCACTTATCTATTTATTTTTTCATTTTTTCTACAATTTTTCCAAGATTCATTCCTTTGTTCTTGTTTGATGTTTTAGTGCTATGGGGCTTTGATGGGGTTCTTCTGTTCCTCTTTATGTTTCACTGAATGACTTTTCAGTTGTTACATTAGAAGGTGCCTGCAAGTTTTTTTTAGATGCTTTTGACAAGTTGTACATGTTCATGTGACAAGTTTTTTCTGGCCTATATTGTGACTTTCTCAATCTTCTCTCTAAAGCGATGTTTCATACTAATTGTATTAGGTTTTTTACGTAATTTTTAATAGCCTTTGGCCGGGAATTTGCAGCAGGTTTTCGGACTCATTTTGATGCTTGTTACTTTATAAAATTTAATTATCAATGCTATTAAGTTTCATATTGGTACATTGTATTATTTGGATCATTTGCTTGTGTCGGTCTTCAATTGTTATTAGTTACTTCACCAAAAATTGTTGTTTAATAAACACGAAGAAGTTTGACCGGAGATCTGATTCATACTTTATAGTCCAATAACATTATATATGCTATGTTGCATAGATACGGCTACTTGTGTCGGAGTCTGACATCGGTACAAGGTGTTGGATTTGGCAAACCATAAAAAGTTGGATTCGAGGTCACGACTATATTTCTTCTTCTTCTTCTACACACACCCATGGACCCGGCATGGGCATGTCCATGCCGTGCCAGTGTCCGCATCCATGTCCACACGTATGGAGACGTGATTCGGTAGGCTGATTGGTGTATCCACGTAACATAAGTACACACATATATATATACACACACACACACACACACACAAGTATATATATTGTATAATTTGTTGCTTTGTTTTTTTTTAATGTATAATTCATTGCTTAACATTTTGTTTATGTTTGTTGGATTTAGGCATTTCTTTTATCCATATATAAACTAGAATACTATTAGTGCTAAAAAATAAAACAAAATTAAGTACAGATACAAGATAGGTGCTTCTATGGTAAATGTTGTAATTAACCGTAGTCTTAGCCTTAGTCATCTAATCCACCAAAGGGGATGCCGCTTTGGTACTGAAAACCCTAATTGATGTTCTCAGAACAAGTCTGGCCTCAATCCCCTAATTGAATGTGTAGAGCATGAATTTTTTTTAACAAATCCATGAATTACTGTTGAGATTCAAAGCCCCAAATCAAGCATCAAATATCCTGGAATATATGGCAGGTAGTATATGTAGAGAGAAAGATAGTGCTACCTTTGAGCTGTGAGAGAGCTTCATTATATTTTTATTTTTTATTTTTTATCAGTAAGTGATTGTATTATATATAAAAAGAAAAGAAAAGGTAATTACAATTATACCAAAAGGTCTAAGTATGCAAATTGTATACCCCCCCAACCCCATACCCATCCCCAAAAAAAAACCACCTACTCAGACATTAACCCAACCTGAATTAGACTCCAACAGCATGTCCCAATACCCAGTCCCACCACTATCTAGCTATGAGGAGACCCAGAAAAACAAAGTTGAAAACAATCTTCCAAGAACCAGTTCAAAAGGAGACTTAATATCTTCAAACACTCTAGAATTTCTCTCTCCACACAGTCCAAATCACTGCTCCAGGACACAAATTCCCTAGAATCTTCCCACGCCCTTTATCATTTCTCCTTCCCACCTGCGAATAAACTCTCTAAATGTCTGACCAACTATACCAGCATGTCCAAACTTCCCAAGAATGAAATCCCAGCATCTACCCACTACTTCACACCGAACAAAAAGATGGTCCACAGTCTCCTCATCTCTTTTACATAATGCACACCTATTTGACAGACCACCCACGGCTCTTGAGGTGATCCACAGTGAGAATTTTATCTAGACATCCCAACCACAAGAAAAAAACCACCTTAGAAGGCAGCCCCATCTCCTAAATCAATTTCTCGTACTCGAAAATCTGGTCAGCAACCAAAAGAGACCCAAAGAACGATCTAACCGAAAATCTGTCATCCTTTTCCCAAATCTAGCACCTCCTATCACCTCCATCCCCCACCTTGACCATATATAGAGCTTGCAAAAGGTCCACCAAAGGTTCCACTTCATGATCAAATAAATTCCTCCTGAATTTAGGTTCCCAAGAGACACTCCCACCTTGATTTCTCAAAATGTCCACAACCTCCTTATCAAGGGTAAGATTAAACGATACAGGAAAACAACTCTTTTAAACTAGGACTCTAGGTGGTTCCTAACACCTAATATTATAAAAATAAGACTTTTAGGTCGATCCAAACCTAGGAGAACTTAGAAAAACGTTGGAAGCTTTAGGGAGAAGAGATCTAGTCTCTCTAAACCCTAGAAAGAAGAAGAGAAAAAGCTAAGAGCAAGTGCAAGAAACCAAGAAAACCCAAGAATCTAAGAGGTAAGTACACTTTTCTTGTTTCTAATCCATACAAAATCTATCTCTCATGCTTGGTATGATATTAATAGATCTATTGGTAATGAGGGTATGTAACCCTGTTGATATGTTGTATGTATATGCTAATGAATATTTGCAGGTATGCAGTAAGGCCTATTATTAGGGTTCTTATTGTATGATTTATTGTGAATGATGTAATTTTATATTTATATCATAATCTAATGACGAGAGCATGTTCCTATGATGATTGATTCTTATATATGATATTATATGGTGTTAATTATGTTAGTAAATGTGTTCTTGTGATTATATATGTACATATGTGTTTGTGTATTTATATGCAAGATTCAAGAAGTGGATGTGATCTAGGGTTTAGATCATTCTTTATGAGTCTTTTATGCATGTATTTACATGTTATCATGCATGGCATATAGGTTGGGTTAGGATTTTGGTGCGGGCGCATTGGGAATCGCATAAGAGTCTGGAAAATCTCCCTATCGTCGATGGACTGGTCGGCATACCGACCAGTGTCTGCCAAAGTGCTTCGGTATACCCATGGTTTGAAATATTGTATCGTATTGACTGTATCGGTCGATACGGATCGTGTATCGACCGGGTCGATATGACACACACCCATATGACACGATATGAGTAAAAAAACACTGTATCGGTCGATACATGTGCTGTATCGACCGATGTGAGAGAGAGAGAGAGAGAGAGAGAGAGAGAGAGAGAGAGAGGTACTTGCTGCGGCTAGCATGGTATTTAAACTGGGTATCGGAACGGGGATTGTCCCGGTCCGATACTGAGTTGGATCACCGATCCAAAACCTGGTTCAAACGCTGTTATATTGCCACTAATATTATTAATTACATTAGACTCAACAATGTTTCTGTCTAGCACAGGTGGTAGAGCGCAAGACATCCATTCTTTGTTCGTGGGTTTGAATCTCACGTTGGGCATTTTTCTAATTTATTAACAATCTTAGATTTCTATTAATAATATTAATCACCAAGTATCTACATAAAAACTATCTAGCTCAGTCGGTAGTAAAGGGCAAAGCTAGTAGCCTGGTCGTGGGTTCGAGTCCCGTGCCCTACATCCTTTTAATGTATACTTGGAATCATCCAATCTGTTTGAGATCAGATGATCTGACTCGGATCGAAACCTAGTCAGATCATTTGGATCGGATGATCTGACTCTGTTTTGGACAGAGTTAGCGAATAGTTAATAAAGTAGGGATCGGCTTGGGATCGCGACTCATCCCAAGCTGATTCCGAGTTGAATCGACCGATCAGGACCGGGATCGGCCGATCCTTTACACTATGGCAGCTGGTTCTGCTCTTCCTCTTCTTCTTCTTGTTGTTGACGACTTTCAGGCTTCAGCGAAAATTGTAACCTTGGGCTTAAAAAGCCCTTAAAACTTAAAAAGGATATGATTGGGTACACCGCCAGTGCACCGAATACATATCTGTCACTTATATATAGATATGATTCGGTACATTGCCAGTGTACTGAATGCATATATAGATTAATAACTTAAATAATTTCTATATATATATATATATATATGAACATATTTAAGATACATATATTTATATTTATAAATATTATAAATTTACATTATCATACATACAAATATAACATTCCATGTAATAATATTTTATAGACAAATGAATTATTATTAAATATATAATTCATTTTACATATGAAAGTTATTTAATGTACAATACAAGTAAATTAAGTTTATAAGCTACAATTAAAAAATACACATTGTCAACTCAACATAGATTTGGTCTTTATGCATGATTTGTATCTTAGAAATAAATATTAACTTAAGACAATATTATGAATTTGTAATTTAGTTAATATACATATACATACATATATAATATATCTTTCCATGAGATATTTATGGTTTCTGTATGTTATTTTAGGTTATGTGATATATTATAACTTTCCTTTACACTTATTGAGGTTTTTATTCACTTTCCATGTCCCAACGCGTGTAGCAGTTGGCTTCCAAGTTAATATATATTGTATGTGTATGTGTAGCATATCAAAATCATGTTAATCTATCATATTTTGACCTTATCTTTGCATAAAAATAGGTATTTGTTTTATGTATCCACCATTTTCCTTGAGTATACACCGTATCCATGATTTTTACAGCGTATCCGATACGATACTCGATACGTATCTGTTTTCGGACCGACTGAAGGGTATACCGACACCTCTATCGAAGGGTATGCCGAAGTTTGACTGTATTTGGGTTGGGTTGCCAAAGGTGGGTCGGCATGTCAACGACCCTACCGAAGGCATAAGACCAGTAGTTTAAGTGGGGGCTTTGTTTCACATTGACCTGTGTGGGAATCTGGGAGTAAAATCCCCAGGTTCCTGTGACTTTTCCTTTGTTCGGTGGACTGAATAGTCCATTGGAGGGTCTGTCGACGACTTATTAGTGTAGGTAATTAAGTGTTTAATTTAATTAGCTTACCTAGAGGTCTGGATTGGCTGTAGCATGACTTGGATTGGTTATGTGGACCTATTGACTCATGTTGGAAATTAACATGGTAGGTTTTGCATTAACATAAATTAGGATTAATTTATATTGGGAGATATGTGATTTAGCTCTGTTTGGGCATTGGTGTGTGATCATCATTGGGTTTCAAGGTATGCACACTATGATGGGCTGATCTTGATAAGACTTGGTCATATGGGTGATATCTTTGGGTTAATAGTAGGTGTTTTCAACGTATGCACACTATGATGGGCTGGTCTTGATAGGACTTGGTAATAGGGGTGATGTCCTTGGGTTAAACAGTCATGCATTGTGGGTGTGTGTTGGCACAGGAAACCATGGTCGGGTTCATGGATAGTGGATACTCTTGGTCTTGGATCCGTGGGTTTGAGTCCTTAAATATTGAAAACAGATTGGACAATTGAGACCCGTGGGTTGAAAGTCCCTAAAGCCATGTTGTACGCATGGAACATCGGTGATAATCTCATTCCAGCTGGTTGGCTGTAAAGTGGATGCAAGAGGCGTGATTCCTCGCCTTATAATGTAAGGATCAAAGGTTGGCTACTGGCCGGTATCCATAAGCCCAGTAGATTTGATATGGTGTATTTCCTGGGGGTTCGACACTGCATACACATCATATTCATACGCATTGCATATCTTATTATTTTGCATTATTCATTGGATTGTTAGGTGTTTGCACAATTATTATTATGATACATGTGATCGATTGCAAGATGACACTCTGTTGTTTGATGTATGTTTGAGTGGTCTTGTGTGTATGGTCCTAAGAGATTTGTACTTACTAGCTTTTACGAGCTCACGCATTTATGCAAAACATTCCAGGAAAACAACATTAAGACTTGACTGGTGGTGGCATGTGTTCTATAGGATGCTTGGACTCAAGTGGGATTTTGTCATTTATTTCTGTCATTTATTTCCTAGAGTAGGGATTTAATTTCAGATTTGGTTTTGACTTCCTTTGGTTGTAAAGGAAGTGATTTATTATCTTTTATTGGTGTTTAAAGACTTCCGTTGGTTTTGGACAATAGTATGGTTTATTTTAGTGTTATTGTTGTTTAGCAGTATTAGTTGCTATATCATTGGCCTACACTCGGATTGAGTATAGGGAGTCACACCTTGGAATTCGTTTCACTCATTAAATCTCAGTGATTTCGGATTCGGGATGTGACAAAGTGGTATCAGAGCACTAGGGTCATTGGCCTAGGGTAGACTCTAGGGTAGAGTCTAGAGAAGATAAGACTTGCTTGTTGCATGTGCTATGCAAGTTGTTTGCTGTGTGCATTAACATGTTTGTTGCTACTATGTTGATTGTTGATTGTTAAGTGATTGTTTTCTAGATAGTGGTGTTGGGTAGAGAAGGTGTTTAGGGCTATGGTCTGTCTTGTGGATCAACAGCTTAGGCTATCGGTGTTTATGCTAACTAATATTATAAAAATAAGACTTTTAAGTCAGTTTAAACCTAGGAGAACTTAGAAAAGTGTTGGAAGCTTTAGGGAGAAGAGATCTAGCCTCTCTAAACTCTAGAAAGAAGAAGAAGAAGAGAAAAAGCTAGGATCAAGTGCAAGAAACCAAGAAAACACAAGAATCTAAGAGGTAAGTACACTTTTCTTGTTTCTAATCCATATAAAATCTCTCTCTCTCTGTCTCTCTCATGCTTGGTATGATATTAATATATCTATTGGTGTGAGGGTATTTAATCCTATTGATATGATGTATATATATCCTAATCAATATTTGCAGGTATGTAGTAAGGCCTATTATTAGGGTTCTTATCGTATGATTTATTGTGAATGATGTGATTTTATATTTATATCATAATCTAATGATGAGAGCATGTTTCTAGGATGATTGATTCTTATATGTGATATTATATGGTGTTAATCATGTTAGTAGATGTGTTCTTGTGATTATATATGTGCACATGTGTTTATGTGTGTTTACACGCAAGATTCAAGAAGTGGATGTGATCTAGGGTTTAGATCATTCTTTACGAGTCTTTTATGCATGGGTTTTATGTATTTACATGATATCATGCATGGCATATAGGTTGGGTTAGGGTTTTGGTGCGGGCGCATTGGGAATCGCATCATATTTTAGAAAGTCTCCGTATCGTCTGTGGACTGGTCGGCATACTGACCAGTGTCTGCCGAAATGCTTCAGCATACCAACACCTCTACTGAAGGGTATGCCGAAGTTTGACTGTATTCGGGTTGGGTTGCCGAAGGTGGGTCGGCATGCTGGGGAGGGAGTTAGAGCTAGAGAAGTCGGAATCAGAGGGGGTTGGGTTAGGGGCAATGAGTATGGATGAGTGGGTAGGCGTGGAGGACATTGTGAGATTGTTCAGATTATCGGTGTCGGATCAGGATGGATATCCCATTCCTTTGGCCGAGGCTGTGTGGAGGTTTAGGCGTAATAAGGTTGGGCAACCTTTGGGGTGCTCCTTGAGAGAGAGAAATATCAGGTTTTGGTTGCAATACAACAGGCAGAAAGTGAGGGGGAACGAATCCAATAGCGTTTAACGAAGATTCTTAATTGAAATATTAGGGGGCTTGGGTAAGCCCATAAAAGG
Organism: Pachysandra terminalis; assembly: GCA_031762675.1. Classification (NCBI taxonomy): domain Eukaryota; kingdom Viridiplantae; phylum Streptophyta; class Magnoliopsida; order Buxales; family Buxaceae; genus Pachysandra; species Pachysandra terminalis. The sequence goes on along the minus strand of JAUPMG010000006.1, from coordinate 3,155,551 downwards.
CAGGTGGTTTGTGATTTGTGTTCTTGTGTGAAACCCAATATTGTTTTCTTACAAGAGACCAAAACAGAAGTTATCCGGATGAGTTTGATTAGGCGTCTCTAGAAAGGTAGGAACATAGAATGGGTGTACCTTCCTTCTATAGGTGCATCGAGGGGGATTTTAGTAATTTGGGATGTAAAGGTTATGTCGGGTGAGATGCATAAGGTGGGTAGCTTCTCTGTGTTGGTCGAGTTTGTCGAATTGTAGAAGGTTGTTCTGGGAGGAAGTCAGGGAGGTGAGAGCACTTTGGGACGGCTCATGGTGCTTGATTGGAGACTTTAATGTGGTTAGGAGCCCTGAGGAATGAAATAGAGGTCATACCATGAACCGTAGTATGAGGGCTTTTTCGGGTCTTATCAATGACCTTGGTTTGTTGGACTATCCGTTAAGTGGTGGGTGGTTTACGTGGTCTAACTGCTAGGAGGATGCCTCGTGGAGTAGGTTGGATAGATATTTGGTGTCCGCTAGTTAGGATGATCACTACCCGGCCATCTCACAGGTAGCTTTGGAGAGGACCACTTCAGATCATTTCCCTCTCTTGATATCTTCGGAGAGTTTGAGGAGGGGCCATACTCCATTCAGGTTTGAAAATATGTGGCTGACTTTGGATGATTTTAGGGATAAGATCAGTGGGTGGTGGGCCAAGGTGGATAGGAGATCTTCTGACTGGAAAGGCTTTCAATTTATGAAACCTCTGAAATATTTGAAGAGCAAAATCAAAGATCAGAACAAGAGGGAGTTTGGGCATTTGAGTATCAGAAAAGGGGAACTCGCTGGGGTGATTGGTTGTACATATAGAGTGGAGCAGTCTAGAGTCATCTCTAGTGAGGAGTTTGAGGGAAGAAAGTTGGCGAAGGGTCAGTTAGAAGTGTAGAGGAAATTAGTTGGAGGCAAAAATCCGGAGTGACATGGCTTAAGGAAGGTGATGAGAACATTAGATTTTTTCACAAAGTGGCCAATGGTCATGCCAAGTTAAATACAAAGGCGGGTCTTCAGGTCTTCAGGTTAATGGGGTGTTTGTCGAGTAGACAGATAGGACAGAGGATGCAATCTCAGAGTTTTATTTAGAGTTATGTTGGTCAGATCATGATTATTGTTTTGATGTGTCTAATCTGGGTGGTCATAGATTGTCGGAGGACCAGGTCAGGTGGGTGGAGAGACCTTTTGAGCTTCAAGAGATTAGGGAGGTGATCTGGGGCTTAGGAAAAGATAAAGCCTTTGACCGAGATGGTTTTTCGATTGTCTTCTTTTAGGAATGTTGGGAGATAGTGGAAGAATCTTTTGGGTGTTCTTTAGGAATTTTATGAGGGAGGAATTATTAATAAGTCAATGAATGCCACATTTATTGCGCTCATTGCAAAAAAACTTGGGGCTAGGGAATTAAAGGATTTTAGGCTAATCAGTTTGACTACCAGTTTCTATAAGATCATTGCCAAAGTGTTATCCTCTCGATTAAAGATGGTGGTTGACAATCTGGTTTCTCAGAACCAAAGTGCGTTCATTGCAGGTCTTCAGATATTAGATAGTGTCCTTATTATCGCTAGTGAGGTGGTGGATGATTGCAGGAGTGGTAGAGAAGGATTGGTACGAAAGCTTGATTTGGAAAAAGCGTATGATCGTGTGGGATGGCAATTCATTGATAAGGTGTTGGAAGTGAAAGGGTTCGGGGTTAGATGGAGGAAATGGATTGTTGGGTGTGTCCGAATTGTAGTGTTCTCGTTTCTTTGGAATGGAGGTGTGTATGGCCAGGTGGTCTTGTCCCATGGATTGTGATTTGAGACAGGGAGACTTGTTGTCACCCTTTCTCTTCACTTTGGTGGCAGATGTGTTGAGCAGATTTCTAGCAAGAGGAGAGGAGCTGGGTTTGATTACGGGGTTCCCGATAGGTCGGGACAACGTGTGTATCTCACATTTGCAGTTTGTGGATGACACTTTACTTTTTTTACAGGCGGATGAGGTCCAAATCTATTGGATCAAATCCATTGTTAAGATGTTTTGAGATGGTGTCGGGTCTTAAGGTTAATCTGGAGAAAAGTAGTTTAGCGGGATGAATATGACTCAGGAGAGGGTGGAGGTGTTTGTAGCTGTATTAGGGTGTCAGGTGGAGGGGTGGCCATGGGTATATCTAGTTCTCCCCCTAAGTGGGAATCCGAAGGCGGTAAGTTTTTGGGAACCGGTGGTGAATAGGGTTGATAAGAGGCTAGCATCGTGGAAAAAGGGTTACCTATCGTTAGGGGGGTGGGATTACCCTAATTAAGGCAGCTTTGGCAAATATTCCTGTCTACTATCTTTCTATGTTCAAAGCTCCTGCTAGAGTGTTTTTTTTGGGGGGGGGGGGGGGGTTATCACATCTCCCAAACCTAAAGGTTTGAAAAAGTAACTCTCACCCCATATCCACATGGGAGTGGTTGAGCAATATAGAACATAAGCGAAAGTAACAACATTAGTTCTAATAAATAATTAATAAATATTACAATGTTTTAACTAAGTCATATGAGTTCAACTACAATAAAGACATGTAGACTTCTACCCTTCTATTCTCAATATAGCTGAACACTTCGCTATATCAATCCAGGAACTGAAAATATTAAACAATAAACATAAGCTGAAAGCTCAGATGGATAAGCCCTTCAAATTAGGATATTTACTAAAAAACACATGTTGTGAGAAAATACATAATATCATATAATAAATGAAGAAATAATAGATAATATCTTATAGATATGAGCAATACACACACACATACATAATGCAATTCTCTCCTATCTCACTTCGTTTTGTCTCAATGACTGGAAGTCCACACTACTTGGAATGCCTAACTTTATATGATAACATGTAAGTTAAGTGCATCTTACACAAGACAAATCACACAGAAACATGCACAAGAATATGTAATGCAATGCATGCTGTTTAGCAGTCGTACAGTGTATCTCTACACTCGATCTAATCCTGGTTTGTTCAAGATGTCGTCTTGAACCATCCTCCCCATATAGGGTCATAAACGGGAGATTATTCTACGTGCGCACCATAGTTTCTGGGGCCTTCGACCTAGTGAGCACAATCCCCACGCCTTATTTTCGATCACGGGAACGTATTCCGGGACATCACCTATGAGCGCTCCCTTGTGAACATTACCAAAATATGATCTACCAACATAATTTCACTCGGTCATTTGTCCAACAAGACAAGCATTTGTTGAATGTGACAAGAAATTGGTCTATTGGGGTCGCAAATCCCTCAACCCATATAATATCATAAACCAGTCCATCCGGAACTAATAAATCTCACTCATATTTTAATTCACCGTTACAATTCCCTCTCATAATATATCAGTTCCTCATCAAGGAATCATAATGTCAAGTCAAAATCATTGGACTTGATCAAAGTCACAATGCCCTCATGTAGATTAATACCCTTTTACTAATTGCAATTCACACAACATAGTATATCATGCTCACACACATCATATTCATCAAGCAAACACATGAGACACATTCTCATG
>JAUPMG010000006.1:3131191-3143823 GCA_031762675.1 Pachysandra terminalis | reverse complement strand
ATAATTTAAATGAAAACAAATAATTAATAATAATAATTAATTAGGAAATATTCCTTTAAGGGTCCAAGTCATTACACATATCTTGATAAGAGAATTGTGGATGCTCGTAATGAGATGCACAGCCTTCAAATGAGCCTCCAAACTGATCCCTCAAACATCAGCCTTTCTGATAGTGAGATGGAAGCCCGTAGGAAATATATCTATTTATCTAGCATCTATGAAGCTCAACTTAAGAAAAAGTCTGGCATCAATTGGCTCAAGCTTGGAGATCACAACTCCCAATTCTTCCACAAAACACTGATGGGGCGGTGATCTAGGAATAAAATTTCAAGTATCTATGATGACAGTGGCACCAAGATCATTGATCCTGGACAGATTAGCAAATTATTTGAAGATCACTACAAGAACTCTTTGGGCACTCCTGGAATAGGACATCGTGGCAGTGAAAACTTAGGGGATGGCCTCTTTTATAGAATTCGTGATCAAGGTGACACTGAGGTTACTGGAACTGAAATAAAAGATTGTACGTTTTCCCTCAAAGATGACAAAGCGCTTGGACCTGATGGGAACACCCCTCATTTCTTCAAGCTAGCCTGGCATATTGTTGGGAATGATGTCCTAAATGCTATTGGGGACTTCTTTAAGACTGGGTGCCTCCTTAAACAAGTTAATCATACCATTCTCACACTTGTGCCTAAGTCTTCTAATCCCTCTAATTTGTGTGACTACAGACATATTGCATGCTGCAACACGATCTACAAATGCATATCCAAGATCATTGCCAACAGAATTAAAGGTCTTATTTGGGATCTGGTGGGTGATTACCAATCGGCGTTTATCCCTAGCTGCAGGATTGCTGAAAATATCCTTTTGGTACATGAGATTTTACATGAGTATCACCTGAACTCTTGGCCTCCTAGATGTGCAATCAAGGTGGACCTGCTTAAAGCCTATGATTCTGTCCACCGGGGATTCATGCCCTACTTGTAGAGTGGAATTTCCCCAAAAAACCTTATTGCCTAGACTATGGCATGTATCACTACTCCATCTTTCTCCATAGCCCTTAATGGGAGCCTGGTGGGACACTTCAGAGGTGCCAAGGGGACCCTTTATCCCCATACCTTTTTATTCTTGTTATGGAGGGACTAACTAGATGTGTTAAGAGAAGAACCAGCCATCGAATTTTTCCTTCCACCCGCGATGTGAGGCTATTGGGCTAATCATGCTTTGTTTTGCTGATGATCTCTTTTTGTTTAATAAAGCTGATATGGCCTCAATTGACCTCCTCCAGGAGGCTCTCGAAACATTCCACTCCTTATCTGGATTACAGGATAACACTAGTAAAAGCCTGATTTTTTTTTGCTGGCACCAGTGATGAAACCATGAACCTGATTTGTAATTGTTTGGGGTTTGGCGTGGGCTCCTTACCTATCAAATAACTGGGTCTCCCCTTATCTCCACCCGATTAAAAGTTGTGGACTGCCATCCAATACTGAAGAGTGTCATGGTCAAAATCCAAGGATGGAAAGCTAGATCCCTCTCTTATGCTGGCAGACTTACCCTCATCAAAGCAGTGCTTCGGAATTTAAGAGTCTACTGGATGTCTATATTTATTCTGCCAAAGAAGGTGATCAAATCACTTGAGAATTTATGTGCCAAATTCCTGTGGTCTAGTCCTAAGTTATCAAAAAAGATACATGCTGTCTCATGGAAGAACCTTTGCAAGCCCCTAAATGAGGGTGGTCTCGGCATCACTAACCTTGCTGAATGGAATAATGCTGCCATCCTTAGATATATATATGGATCATTGTCTCTCATACACCTTCTATTTGGGGTAGATGGATGGTACACTACCTCATATGTGACAGAAACTTCTGGGCAATACGCATTCCTTTCAGAGCTTCTAGGGCCTGGAGAAAGATTCTTGGTCTAAGACCCTTGGCCAAAAGATTTGTTTTTCACCACATTGTCAATGGAGTACACACTAGCCTCTGGAGGAATTGGTGGCTTGGGGACAAACCACTTTGTGATATGATTTCCCCTCGACAAATATACAACCAGCAAATGCACATGGAGGACAAGGTTAGTGTATTAATTCAGCATGGTAATTGAATCCCTCCCCTTAGAGATATTTCTGTGCTGCAAAACATATGGAACTTTCTTCTTGTCACACCTCTGTACTCCTATAAGGATACTGATCAAGTCATCTAGACAACCTCTAAGAATGGATTATATTCTCTCAAAGAAACCTGGAACAAAATTAGATCTCCAAGCTCTATGGTGGTGTGGCATAAGCTTATCTGGCCAGTTGAATACATTCCTAAGCACTCCTTTATCTCTTGGCTTGCTATTCTTGGTCACTTATCAACTCAGGACAGACTTATCAGATTTGGTATCCCATCTCGTAACAAGTGCATCTTATGTAACAGCATGGAGGAAACACATGAACATTTGTTCTTTAAATGCCCTTATTCTCTAAAGGTATGGTCAGCTTTACTCTCTAAATGTGGATTTAACAGAAGTATCCTTGATTGGGACCTTGAAGTCAATTGGTGTGCCTCTACCTTTTCGGGGAAGAATGCTGTGAGCTGGGTGTGTAGATTCGCATTTTGTGCCACAATCAATCACTTATGGAAGGAAAGAAATGCTCGGACATTCAGGAACTGTTTCTCTCCCTATCAGAAAATTATCATAAGCATTATAAATGATGTTCTATGTAGAACATTGAGCAAGTCATTGAGATGTGATGACTCCCCTATTGTGAGGGAATCCTGTTATCGTTGGAACGTGAAGGCTGAGTTCCTTCTCCCATCCCCATCTTGGTCCCGTTGGCAACCCCCTCCTCTTGGGTTTCTTGCCCTAAACACTGATGGGTCTTGCAAACCTCATGTTGCTAGAGCTGGTGGATTGATCCGTAACCAGGATGGAGATTGCCTCCTTGCATTTACTACCTCCAGCTCCCCTAATTCTGCTGTGTTTCATGAACTTGATGCTATTGCAAAGGGACTGATGATTGCTTTGGACCATAACTATAAGTACTTGGCTATCCAATCTGATTCTCAGACTGCTGTGAACTTTCTTATGGATCAATCTAGTACTTCTCATCTTTGGCAGCTCAAAGAACTAATCCATGACATTAAGATGAAACTGGGCAACTTGATACTTTATAATATCAGTCATATAGGCCAAGAATGCAATCAGGCAGCTGACTATTTAGCTTCTTTTCCTTCTCTTATGGATGAAATTCTTGTACTTTCCTCTGATAGTTTGCCTACAGAATTATTAGCCATTGTTGCTAATGATGCGCGTAGGAAACTATACCCTAGATTGTTACTTACTTTCTTCCTCCCCCACCTTTTCCTTCACTTTATTTAATGAATTACTTACCTTCCAAAAAAAAAAACTTCTTATTTGTAAATCCCACTTGTCCATATGTACTTCCAATTAATTTCACCTCATAATTTGAGTTTCAATCTCCAAAGGCATTTGCTACATGGAAAAATGGACTTTCTAAATTTAATGTCTTTCTTGAGCAAGATTTTAAAAATATTAAAAAAAATTGACGAATAATATGACAAAATTTATTACATGTCTTGATGACGCTTATATGGGCTAATATATTATCCATGTCGCACATTCAAGGGGTTCTCTCGCAAGTGAACGATTTGGATAGTTCTTATCATACTTAACACGATGAAAAAAAGCCATGTCTTACTAGACAACTAAACTTAGCCATTTCCCCTTTTTGATTTATTAATCTGACTCAAAGAAAAAAATTTGTCTCCACCCGTGGGTTGAAGGGTTCAACGACTTCAAAAGCCATAACCCTAATAGCTGGAATGGGTTGAAAAACGTGAACCCTAAATTTGCCCATTACCAAGTGAGTTTGTGTGGGTTGACGGGTTGGTTGTGCTCTACATTCAAGAGGTCTGATATTCAATGGAAATAAATCGTCTATGGCCAACCCCGAGGTATTTATGTGGTGCCAACATGTAACACAACAAATCCCACACATTACTTGTTAGATGGCTTGAGATATTTACCTTCTTAAGAATGTATTTATTGTACCACGTGTTGGCATTACATTAATGCAACTGGGTTGGCCATAGACATTTGTTTTGTATGTTCACTCTCTCTCTCTTGTTTATTTATTATTATTATTACAAAAAATTATATTTTGACATTGAGGTTTTTGACAATTATAGTTAGATCTTTTAAAGTTTTTGAAATTATAATGGTGCCCTTCATCGAAAACCTCAAGAGGGTCGGTCAACTAGTGACATTGAGTCATTGACTGATACACCCCTTAAAAATCGTTCTTCATCAATCATTTGATTGATTTTTTTTTTTTTTCTCTATTTAATAAATGATTTAAGTGTGACGTTAGAGCATGATGGCTCTTTAGTCTAGAGACTAAGATGAATATTTTAGATCTAAGGCTTATCCACTTTATCTAAAAGTCATTCAATTCTTTATAAAATATATACCAGTCAGTGATTTAGTGTCAATAATTGACCAACCCGTTGAGGTTTTTGACGAAGGATGTTATTAAGATTTCAAAAACTTTAAGAGGTTCAACTATAACTTTTATAAACCTCAGAGGATCAAAGTATAATTTTTAATTATTATTATTATTATCATCGTTGTGAAATGTGATTTTTTTTTTCCGTTCAGTCTGAACTTAAAATTTGAGGATTCGTTGATATAAGCTCAAAACTTCTTTGTACTCAGTGAAGCATCTATTTTCTCCCTTCCATCTCTTTCATCTGTCGCTCCTGTAGAAGTTAAAAAAACAACTAGGTCTTTCATTGCGGTCTGAGTTTAGTTCTCTCCATTCCTTTAACGATTTTCATTTCTGTTTAATCACGGAAAAAGCTTCCAGGAATTCTATCCTTGTAGAGCGTGTTTGATCGAAACAAGTAGTTTTGTAATCTAACAGTCTAAGGTTTCTTTGATGATGATTCATTCTCAGCTTATAAACTCTCACAGCTTCCTTGCTCATCCGTTTGTTATTTTTAGAACTGCGTTTATTGCTTGAATATTTTTTTTTTTTTTTGAAACTTCGTTAATTGTTTGTATTAGGGTTTCATTATTTTTTCTTTTGACTTTTTCCCGAGTGTTCCTGTTGTTCATATATGTTGATTTTGAGTCTGAAATCTGATATCGTGGATTTTCTTGATCTTTTGTTATAGGAAAGCTGTTGAATGTGTAGTTGGAGGATAAAATCTTTGGAGGTAGCAGCTTTTGATGGAGTCGAGAAGATCTGGGCAAGGGGATGGGTCTGTTTTGAGGCCAGTACGAACGAGTGATAGGCTCAAGAGACGGCCAAAGATGTATGGTCGAACGTATCTATATTATACTCCAACCATTATTCGCACCAAGAAAAGCAAGACCAAGAGACGGACGGCTGCTTCTCAGATAGCCAAGATGTTACGTCCTGGAAATCGCCCGGTGCGGAAATCTAATACTAATGTATGTTCATGTGTTTTGAATTTACTGCATATGCGAATATGGGTATTGAATTACTCAATTATTTATTTAGCTTTTTCCACACTTTTCAGTAAAGTAATTTTCTCACAATGCACTTCCAAAGTACTTTGATCCCAATAAGAGAAGCCACAGAAACGAGTTCTCTGAATCAAATCCTAAAGAGAGAAATCACTCCCAAATTATCCAAAACAAGGTTTATAGAAATCCCTAAAAGTAACCCTAGAACAAGACCTTAAAAGAAACAGTTTCCAAAACAACCACGGGAGCCAATGTCTCAAAAGATTCGAGACATACTCTAATGTGAGGCATCTTTGTCTGATGGCTAGAAACATTGGTTTGGCCTGCAAAAAGTGTGACCATAAATATCCTGTTGACAAATTTATATCTTGATTAGCAGAGTTGCTTTCTTTTAAAGGCCTATCCTTTATATGCTTATCTTGATTATCACCTGCAAACTATAAATGAGATACTAACACCCCATCCGACCCTACTTTAAAGCTCCGAATAATTCCCTCCTGCTTAGCCATTCTAAGAAATATACTCAACAGATTCCCAAACAAAATAAATAGAAAAATGAGAATGTCACCAAGATTGTGACAAGTGGTGATAAGCACAACCCATAACTATTTCTAACGGTTTTACCTCTTAAAAATGCCTATTTCAAATGAATAAGAACTATGGTAAAATAAAAATAATTAGATTCTAAAATACATAAACGAGACATAGGGTTCTATGTTTTAGGGTTCATCTCTTTCTTTTAAGGTTTGAACTTTTTTAGGGTTCTTATTTTTATTTTTGTAAAGTTTAATATTTAAGGTTTAAGGTTCATATTTCCTTTTAGGGTTTATTTATTGGAGTTTTAAGATTTTAAGGATAGTCACTTTCTTTTTAAGGTTTAGCCTTTTCAAATTTTTTTTAAGGTTTAATATATAGGGTTTAGGGTTCATATTTTCTTTTGGGGTTTCAGTATTATAAGTCAATATTTATGATTTAGGATTTTAATATAATAAAATTTAATACTTAAAATTTAGGAGTTATCTATTTTTTATATTTCATAGATTATTATTTTTCTTTAATTTTATTTCTAACGGTTTTTTGTTTTTGAGTTCGAGTAAAACTCGTCACGGTTGCCAGTTTCTCAAAGCTACGTGGAGTTATGTGATCAAGTGGGGGACCTATATAGGTCCCCTGCGGGTGACCTCATCACGACTCAAATAAATAAGAGAGAGAGGAGAAGATCCCCCTGACGCAGACCTCAAGAAAACTCAAAACAATCCCTGAGATGGTTCATTAATGATGCGATCCAACTACTCCATCTATCACAAAATCCCTTCCACACTACATCTAGGAATTGCCAATCAATTATATCATACGCTTTTTCCATGCTCAACTTGTAATCCTCTTCCTATTTGATTCTGTTTTCTACACATTCATTGGGGGCAATCAATGCAGTGTCTAATATTTGTCACCCATGAATAAAGGCTCTTTGATTTTATGGTACAACGGCAATAGCATTTGTTACTTAATTAATATTTCCATTCCTATAAAATTCAAGGAAAATTGTCGTTATCTTCTCTTTGATTATGTAAAACTTGACACATCCTAAACCTGAAAATCTCATAGGAGTCCCCAAATTTAAGATTTAACTCTCACTCCATATCCCTATGGGAGTGGATAAGCAATACATTACCAAACCATTGAATTTATTAAGATAATTATAAGTAGTATTTTGGAAAATAGTATTATTATGAATAATATCCAATCAAAAAAATCATCAATCAGAAAACAACAGAAATAAAATATAACTATTTATATGCTTCAATCAAACCCTATTAAACTACTCAAATATGGTCCTAATGATAATAACTCCTTAAAAATATAAATCTAACTAATCCTATTAGTTAGACCAGCCTCTCTTGAACAAATGTTTGTTTTCTTCCCCTCTTTATCATTTATATAATTCATCATTTATAAAGAAAAAAAACTAATCGTATTATAATTTGTATTGAAATCATCAACAATAATCTAATAAAAACTAAGTTCTTCATCATGTCCTTGTCCTCCCTCTTGATCACCAAGGTCCTGCTGTCCATCATTTATCGGTCTTGAAATATGTTGCTTCGAAAGCATAAGCTACACTTAGCTTAGTATTTAAACGAATAGAAACAATATTTTGGATTGAAGTAGGGACAATGCCACTCTCCAATGGTATTGCCATAGAAAAAAACAGAATAGTTAGAATATGCGATTAATAACAAAATATGATAATGATGTGCAATGCAATGTGTTGGTTCAGTTATTAATGTATGCAATGCATGCTCATGCAACAATAAATATTTCACCACATGTGATTCATGCACAATAATATGACATACAAATATGCATGTTGTTTGGCATTCAATTAGTGTATGTTCCACAGCCGATCTTAATCGTACTACCTAAGAAGCTTCACCTAGAACTCATCCCCAATACATGGCTGAAATAGTAGGTTATTCTATGTGTGTATCATAGTTTCTAAGGACCTGCGACCTAGAGAGCTCAATCCTCTCACTTATTTCCGATCATAGAGACAACTCCCAAGGCATCACCTAGAACTTCCTTTGACAACCATACATTAGCCGATCTACTAACAGTTTGACTCTTATGATTTAGATATTGGGTTTCACTAATGTGAACTGACCCTTACCTATCATCTTTCCACAAGTCTCTTGGGATATCCAAATAAGGTCTATCCCTCACCATGGGAGTATACAAAAATATTGTTGTATTGGGATGTACGGTCCCTCAACACATGCAAATTTGTCCATTCGGAACTTCCTCACCAATCTTATAATTTCCAGATTATAATCTCTCATTATGTCCATAAATTCCTGCAATATGGAATTATGGAGGTCAAGTTAAGCATTTAGACCACATACGAGGTCATTATAAAAAATAAGCATATGCTGTGCAAGTGTAGAGAACCGTGCACATTAACTAATCAAGAAATATTGTGTACATGAGTGATAATATTTCAGATATATATATAGCATAATCATGATGAGTTTAGAGTCCAAATATGTTAAGTTCTCCACAAAAGGTATGTATGCACAATTACATCACAAATTCATCAAATTAGATCAATTATGTATTAATTGGATCAAATAAAATATACTAGCAAATATTCTGGTCAATTTAGTATACACATCAAAATACAAAAATAATGCTCTAAGGGAATCGACATGCTAACTTGGTGTACCGGTTCACCCGGCGAGTGGCAAAATTAGTAGATCTTGGGGCTCTCTTTGTTGATCTGGGAGAGGTCTTTATTGATTCCGAGAGTAAGGACCATCGGATTTGGAGCTCTTGTAGTAACGATGTCTTCTCAGTGAAATCATTTTTTTTTCTGTCATCTGACCTCAGTCTATCCAGGTCTCTTTCCCCTTTCGCCGTATGTGGTTACCTTTCCTGCCCCCCAGAATTAAGTCATTTATTTGGACCGCAATCCTCCATAAGATCAATACTTGTGATTTTCTTCAGAGAAGGTGGCCGTCTCGGATGATTTCACCCCATGTGTGTTGTATGTGTAAGGAGGCAGGGGAATCAGTTGACCATCTTTTTTTACGTTGTTCTGTGACTAGAGAGGTTTGGGCTTCCCTCTTGTGCCGACTTGGTGTTGGGTGGGTGATGCCTGAGGAGATTGGTGAGTGTCTAATCCAGTGGAGGTTCCCTGGGCTAGGTGAGAGGCAGATTGATGTACTTGGGTGTATGGCACGCAACACTTTAGGTTTTGTGGGAGGAGAGGAACATGAGTGTTTGAAGACAGAGCCAGATCAACCAGGCTGATTATCAACTCTATTTTACTTATGGTTTGCTCATGGATGGTGGTTCTTCCTACTTTTAGAGGGTTCTCCATGACTGATATATTGGTAGGATGGTTGGAGGTGGCTAGACCATCTTCACACACGTTGCGTGACGGTGAGTGAAGGTGTTGAGGGAGTATTGGGTGACATCTTCTTGATTTTCAGTGGTGAACTTATCTTTTAAGATACGCGGCTTTGTTGTTTGGCTTTTGTTTGTTTCACTTTATGTAAGCTTTTCTGGATTTTGGTGCTCTTCTTGTGTGCCCCCCCTTTTCTTTGTATTTTCACACCCTTTGACGATTAATGAAATTGTTGTTAATTACCAAAAATAAAATAAAATGAGAAGTTGACATTCTTCAAACGCCCTTTAATCCAACTACACCATTTCCATCTAAGAACAGAATCAACGCATGCCCATTCAATCTGGTCATAGGTTTTTCCTAAATCTACTTTGAAAGCAAAGTCCGATTCTCTTTTTCTATCCTTTTCCTCGTTGCATTCATTTGCAATCAAAATGTTGTCCGTAATTTGTCTACCTTGGATAAATGCACTCTTTTTGACACCATTGACCCTTGTCAAAGTTTTGGCAATGATCTTGTAGACACTGGTTACCAAACTGATAGGTCTGAAATCCTTAACTTTTGAGGCCACTTTAATTTTGGGAATCAACACTAGGAATGTTGCATTCATGGCTTTATTGATTATCTCACTTGTCTGAAATTCTGTAAAAACCTTCATAAGATCCATTTTAATGATATCCCAACAATCCTGAAAAAAAGCCATTAAAAAACCATCAGGCCCTGGGGCCTTATTCCTATCCATCTCCCAAACCGCCTTTTTCACCTCTTCTTTTTTCAAGTTCTTTGACAATATTCTCTGTTTCTTCCACATTCAGTTTGGGCCCATCTAGCATCGAAAAATCAAAATTATAGACTTATTCAGATCTGTACAGATTTGAGAAAAAGTTAGAAAGCTCCCCTTCAATTTCCTTTTGATCTTCTGAAAAAACTCCATTTATCTCCAAAGAAACCACTTCTTCTTACTTCTGAAATTAGCCATCTTATGAAAAATTTTTGTATTCCCATCCCATCCCCTCACCTTAGATCTTTGTCTCCAAAGCACTTCCTATTTTTTCAAATAGCTCTTCAATATCCACTTTCAAATTCCTCATAGTCTCTCTCTCACTTTGACCAAGAATCCTAATTTCCTCCTTTCTATCAATTTTATGGATCTCTTCCAAAATTCATTCTTCCTCTCCGGTAACCAACCAAATACCTCTTTATTCCATCTTTTAATCTTCTCTTTCAACCTTCTCAAATATTTCAGAAATTTAAATTCTTCCCATCCTGGCACTACATCCTTCATCCCACACTCTTTCATCTCTTGCTTAAATTTTGGGTGGAGAAGCCACATATTTTCAAATCTAAAAAGTCTAGGATCCCCACTCATCACCTGATCCGTGGAGATAAGTATAGGTGAATGATCAGATATTGGTGTAGGGAGGACTCTTTGGGTTGTTTTTGGAAATTTTTCCACCCATTCGGGATAAACAAGGACTCTATCCAACCTGCAACACACCGGGATCTCCTGAAGGTTTGACCAAGTGAATCTCCCTCCTAAAAGAGGAAAATCTATCAGCTCACAATTACTGATAGACTCGGCATATCCTTTCATGCTTTTTGTAACTTTATTTGTGCCTGATTTCTCATGAGTGTACCAATTCCACAATTAAACACCATGGTTCCCTCCACAATCCTTTTACTTTAATCAATTCCTCCCAAAAGCCATCTCTCTCCTTAGGCTTATTCGGTCCATAAATTCCTGTCAAAATCCACTAAAATCCATCCTCGACATTTTCAAATTTATTTGACACTGAAAATCTACCAGTCCGCACTTCCTTACGATTGACCACATCAAGGTCCCAACTAATACAAATTCCTCCCGAATTTCCCACCAAAGGTAAAAACTCCCACTCCTTATGTTTCCCCCTCCCAATTGACGGGCTAATCTCTTAGAAACACACTCCTTTGTTTCCTGAATCACCACTATATTCGCTTTTGTTCTTCTCCATAACTCCTTTGTTGCTCTCTTTTTTTCATTCTTCCCTAGGCCCCTCACATTCCAACTTATTATCTTCATTGAGTAACTTTTTCCATCTCCCCAACCCTTAGATTTCTACCTTTCTTTCTTTTGTACTGTAAACTACATTGAGGACTCCTAGTCTCAGATTTTCACCCTTAACCCCTCTCCTTTCTTTCCTCTCTCTAAACTCCTCCACAGCTTCGGTCATGGGGATAGGTTCCCCAAACGTGCCTTTAGATTCAATCTAATAATCATCGGCTAACTCTAGGACTCCATCCCACTCGCTTCTAGAAGAACTGACACCACCATTCTCATTTTTTCCCTCACCCAAATCTGAAAGCTGTATATTCTTCTGGCACACTTCTCCACATTCACCCCACCCATCAGAACAGAAAATGGCACTGAAGATACGTGGAGATTTCGTTGTGGGAACCATTCTGCAGAAGTACATTATCATGAAAGCCAGGTGAGAAATCAATCAATTGACTAACTGAACTAATTTGCTTACCTGGGCATTCCGGTTCAGGCATATGATCGAAATTTGTGTGGATTGTAGATGATAGAAGAGGCAATGGTTCGAGAGTACAAAAACCTGAGATTTGTGAGCACGGACTTAATCTTCATCGAATCAACACTAGCTCTATCTTACTGAAGGATTGCTGATGTACTAACCCCCCAATTTCACTTGTATGCATATGATCCGTTGAGATGGACTTTGTGAATGAGTCTGCCTCAACTTCTGAAACCCCCTTCTTCATTTTCATTTTCCACTGCCATCGACCCCAAAGAGGAATCATAACTCACCAACTTGTTTGCTGAAAACCCTTTTTCAGTTTCTTCACATCTCAGCAACTTATTCACACTACCACCCTCGATTTTATCATGTTCAAAGCCCTTGTCACCACCCATACACAGAGAGATAGGAGACATAGAGCGTTCAACTGTATTAGGGAAGAACACACCTTCGGGTGTTTCCACCGGACCTGAGCTACTCAATGTTCGCAATGTCGGCGACATTTGGCAAAATGTCGGCGTCATTTCCCCCTCAGAGACATGAAATCTGGGATTTAGATTTCGTTTTCCCGGGGAAATTTTTCAAAAACATTTCCCCTGTCTCTCAACATGGGTGACATGGGGGAAACTTTTCAAAATTTTTTGAAATTTTTTTAAAAAATTGAATAAATATTGTATGTTAATAATATTATGATGTATTTAGAC
>JAUPMG010000006.1:3110864-3123097 GCA_031762675.1 Pachysandra terminalis | reverse complement strand
TGGAGCGACTAACAGGATTGACGCCATTGATGGAGCTTTGCGTCGTCCTGGTCGGTTTGATCGTGAATTCAATTTTCCTTTACCTGGTTGTGATGCACGTACTGAAATATTAGATATTCACACGCGCAAATGGAAGCAACCTCCTTCGAAGGAGCTAAGGATGGAACTTGCGGCTAGTTGTGTTGGCTACTGTGGAGCTGATCTGAAAGCGCTGTGCACAGAGGCTGCCATTCGTGCTTTTCGTGAAAAATATCCTCAAGTTTACACTAGTGATGATAAGTTTTTGATAGACGTTGATTCCGTTAAGGTTGAAAAATATCATTTCCTAGAAGCTATGTCAACAATTACTCCTGCTGCTCACAGAGGTTCCATTGTGCTCTCAAGGCCATTGTCAATGGTTGTTGCACCATGTTTACGAAGGCATCTACAGAAAGTCATAGATCATCTTTCTGATGTATTCCCAACTCTTGAAGTTTCTTCAGATGTGAGCAAGCTTTCTATGTTTTCCTATGGTTCTACACTTCCTCTTGTTTATAGGCCTCGGCTTCTGATATGTGGTGATGCAAGTGCAGGCATGCTAATTATCTTAGAACCTCTGATGTTGACATGTGGGCCATAGGGAGAAAGAATTATAAAACTAAATTTACTTACTGCTTTATTTTAACAGGATCATCTTGGGCCAGCGGTCTTACATCAATTGGAGAAGTTTCCTGTTCATTCTCTAGGACTTCCTTCTCTTCTTTCAGATCCTAGTGCTAAGACACCAGAGGAAGCATTGGTACATATATTTGGTGAAGCAAGGAGAACCACACCTTCAATACTCTATTTACCCCAGCTCCAGCTTTGGTGGGAGAATGTGAGTACATGCTAAATTTTTTTAATTTTGTTTGCAGTGGAACCTTACTTGGATCTGCATAGAGTTACTAATAATTGTTAAATTATATAATATGTACTCTTTCAAATTTCAGGCACATGAGCAGCTCAAGGCAGTCCTGCTGACTCTTCTGGAGGAATTGCCATCTGACTTTCCTATATTATTACTTGGAGTAGCCACAGTTCCACTTGCTGAACTAGATGACATGTCTGTTTCAGTATTTTCTCACCGTAATGTGTATGTTTTACAAATTTTCTTATTTTATTAGTTGTAACAGCTACCTTGTCATGAGATTCCCAAGTAAGAATTGTTATGTTCCATGTATTTTTTTTCCTTTCCTTGCTCATTTGCACAAATTATTTGTTCTGATTGATTTACTTTTTGGAGTTCCACAATTATCTATACATACGTACACTGCTAGTGAAGTGCCTGCTGTCTTATCCTTCTAAATGCTTCTATTTGGCTATCAGGTAGTGATTATCTAGTGTGGATTGAATTCTGAATGAAACAAACAGATTTCTCTTGTTCTCTCCTTCATTATCATCATTGGCCACATCTTTTTACACTTTTTTGATTGCTTTGCTGTCTATTTTGAATCATCTATTTAAGTTCCTATGCTTGAAATAGTTTCGTGTGTTTTTACACATTTCCTTACCTTGTTGATACACAGTTAATACAGTTTGTTACTCTATGAGAAATTGAATTGTATCATCTCCGTTATTACCTTTCTGATGAAATAATAGTGACTTTGGGAATATTAGTTTAACTTCTTTATTTGTGATGAGCTTTCCGAATATGAGAAGGATAGAAATAATATCCATAAATCATTGTAGCACTTTGAACCATAAAACAAAATCATTAGGTTTTGAGTCAAGGTTATATTTCCGCTCATTCTTCTCCAGGGACGCTCTTGGATCAAACATCATAATTAAGCATCTGTTCTGTTGGTCGCTGGCTTAACTTGAATTTGACCCATGTAAACTTCTATTTGTCAAAAAAAAACTATTATAGTTTGTTATTTCTGTCTTTTGTTACTTTGGGTTAAATAAGGTGTGGTGGTTCTTGTATGTTTTCATGAAGATCTAATATGTGGACTTGCAAACAAAGCTGAAATACCCAAGTAATTTGGATTGAAGGACTAGCAAAGAAAGTGAATAAGACATTTTTCAGTACTTTCATTCTTGATCTCTTTGACATAACAAAGAAGTAGAACATGGGAGCTCATGGAGAGAAACTATCACAGAACAGTACAATGAAACCTAGACACCAAAATAAAGGAACTAAATTGTTGAAATTGGCTTTAGGAGATCCTTTCTGGCCATTTATAGTTTTCTTTAGGTGATCAACATGAGTTGGATATGGGGATCTTGAATACTAGAGTGCTTTGCATGCAAATTATATATAGATTATGGTGAACAAAGTGACTGCAATTTAATGCTAGATGATTTTGTGTAATACATCTTTCAGAGGTCTCCCTGACCTGGTAGGTCTCACATTGAGCTGTCTGCATGGGCGCAACGGTGTATTCTCTGAAGACATTAATTTTTTTGATGCTGGTGATGACTCCCCTGAGATTTTTACAGGGCTTTTAAGCATCCTTCATAAGAGATTGGGACTAGGGAGTGGGATATGGGTCTTCTTATAGCCAAGTTCCCATGTGGAGCAGTGGAGGAATTCTATCAAGTTAGAACCCAAGGAAGCTTGTATTGCTGAGTGCGTATGATTTCCAAGGCTGAAGCCATCAATAAACAAGCCCCATATTTGCTGATGTCATCAATTTTAAGGGCTTGTAAGCAACTAAATGCTGATAGTGAAAGGCTGAAGCCAAAGATAGTTGTATTTATTACCGCATTGCAGATCTATTAAGTAGTTCAGGTGACAGGTATGGCCTTTCGACAGTCTGAACTTGCATATATCATCAATTGAAGGGGCTTGTAAACAACTGAATACTGCTATTAGGTGGCTGAAGCCAGTTACTGTATCTGCTACTGCATTGGAGCTCTGTTAAGCAGGTCAGATTATAGGTATTGCCTTGCAACAATCTGAATAGTGATCTGTCCTCAATTCAAATTTAGTGGGAAGGCAGGAGCTAGAGGCAGAGTGAATGGAGTGGTTAATTACTACTGAAATCTAACAAGGAATGGGGCTCTCTTCCGCTTGGGGTGCATGTGAGACATCCTAGAGTATTATTTATTTATTTATTTTAATTTTTGGTGCAAATGAGGAGCCATAAATGTGTTAGGGGTGTGGTGATGATGGGAATTTTACAGAGCATCCCATCGTTGGTAAGTGTTGAGACCTCTCTATTGAGGTATGAATTATCATTTTTTTTTTAAGTTTTCTATCAGTGTGTGGAGCAAGCTCCCATTACAAGAAGGCCAAAAAGAAGAAAAAGAAAAAGTAAATAACTGAACAGGGTTGTACAAAAAACGTCACACAATAAAGTCAGTGTTCCGATCTCTGTAAAACTTTGAGAAATTTAGCCTGATGAACTCTTTGGAGTTAGAGGACCAACAGAATTAGTCTAAGATTGTAACTATTCTTATCTACCAGATTTCTGCTCGAATCCTCAAATATCCTTTGGTTCTTTATCTTACACCACAATTGCAAGAAGGATCCACAACAAAGAAACCTTCTTCACAGATTTGGTATTTTCTAACGACTAAGTTAGAGACTTCTTGGCACGGCCCATCGACACACGTAAAAGTAAGACTAAAGTACTGAAGCAAAGAGGTGGTAGAGGAGAAGATAACATTCCAACTCTGCTGTCTTTTACACAGAGAGAATCTGTTAGTGATTGTCCATTTCCTTAAGCTAAGGTGGCCAACTGTGGGAATCTTATAAAGTAGAAACAGTTGAATAAAAAATTCCAACTTGGATTGCATAGGGACCCTCAATGAAAGTCTTTAAGGGAGGTAACTCAGAAGGGTTTAGGGGGGGAGGAGGGAGGATTGCCATGAACATTGTATCATGGAACAAATGTGGATTAGGGAATGAAGTTATTGGTTTGGTTGTGGGATACTTTATGTTGGAAAACGAGGTTAGTTCTATTGATAAAGAAATAGGTGGATTTGGGTCTTTTGCGGCTCAGATTCCTATCTGAGAAGGACCAGAAGGTAACCACCATCCTGTCTGCTGGTGCAGCACGTGGTTTAATTGTTGTATGCAATCCACTTTTTGAAAATTTTTATCAGAGGGCAGCTATTTTATTCTGCTAAAAAACAAATCAAGTTCAAATGCACTATTTGGAGTAATGGGAATTAATTGGTTTTTGGGGAACAGTCGGAAGAAGTTACAGATTGTTGGAAATAGCATGATGCATGACCATAACATGCTTTGGTAGTGTTATGAAAAAGGGCAAAGTGGCTGACTTGGGAAGCCTTTATATGAAAAGATTTTTGGGAAAATGACATGATTGATTCTCCCTTAAAAGGATTCATGATTCTCTTGGTCAAATAATCCAGAGGGCCCCTCTCTTTGTAGTTTTGGAGAAGTGTCTTTCTTTAGTCAGTTGGGAGGGGCACTTCCATAATGTGATCCGAGAAGCTGCTGTTAATATTCTTACTATAAACCTATCTTCTTGGAGGCCAGAAACAAGGTTGCCTCTCCTCATGCATTTAAGAATGTGGCCTGAATTTCTGGTCTTCAAGTCATCAGGGAACAATAGGGAACTTACCGTATGAAGTGTGGGAATTACCCTGCCATAGAAGATCAAATGCTTTCTTTGGCATCTTATCTTGGAGTTGGAGATGACCCCTGTTTGAAATCTTCTAAAGAAGAGAGGAAAACATATTGACATTGCATTGCCTTTGTGCATGGAGGAAGAAGAGAATCCACCAAGGTTTCAAATGTCGCTATCGCTAGATATATCACCACTAAGAGAAAGCAGAAATATCTCTCGATATATTGAGGGGAAATATTGATGTCGCCCCAAAAGTTAGACATTGGAGAAACCTTCGGAAAAAAAGGGAAAATTTCTAATAGAACTTTAAGTGATGCATATTTAGACATTTTTATACCTAAATAATTAAATAATATTATAAAAAATAATGATATTAACCAAGTGATGCATGTATAAGTAAGTGAGGGTGTCAAGAAATAGTCAACGAAACATAAATAGAACATTTTATATTTAGAACATAATAATAATAATAATAATTATAATAATCTATAATATATAACGGCAAAACCTGTCTTGAAAAGCGTGCCAAGGTTGTATTTTAATATCCAAAACCAGCCTTGCAAAGAATGCATTAACAGATTATTTTTAAGGTTGTTTTAGACATTTTAAGCAAACTAATCCGAAAAGGTGTGAATGGTGTGGTTATTACTTCCTAGAAATAGGGAAACTACTCTCTTAAGAAACTGCTCATAATTAAAAACCATCCATTTAATTAAAATATATTATCTTATAATTATTTATAAATATATCCAACATATTTGAATAAAAATTAATAAAATAATAATTGTATAAAACTAATTGAAAGTGGATATCATTGGAAAGAACAGGGCGAGAGCTTTCCAACAAGGCCATTCATTTTACAAAATAATACATAGATTAATAGACATTTATTTTGAGAATTATATATACAAAAAAAAAAAATTAATGCCTAAAAAATGGAGATATTCACTTATTGTTTTTATTTAATATTTTTTAAATTATAAACTAATAATATTTGGAATTAATTTTTCTTAATATACGTTTGAAATTCGATCTCTTAACGGTTACCGTTATCTGTTATCTATGATCAATGCTACATATGCCACCCTCCAGTAATAATAATAATAACATTATCAATAATAATGATTATGGTGATGATGATGATAATAACAATAACAACAAGAGCAACAACAACAACAACAACAACAACAACAACAACAACAAGAGCATTAGTAATAATAATAATAATAATAATAACATTAATAATAATTCAAAATATGTGGCTCAATACTACATGCTGTTCCTCATGGGCTGAATTTTTTTTAATATTTTTTTCAGAAACTAGTTTTTACTAATAAAATCATGATTTTGCGAACTGTTAAGTACCTGACTAGTTTTCCATGACAAATCTATTTATTTGAAATTTTTTCATGTTTAAGATATTTTAAATTACTTTCCAAGTTTTCAAGTAGAAATTAGGGTCTTAATATATAATATGTAAGTAGTTATTTGGTAAAAAGGTTGACCAGATCGGTAACACGTTAATGATGTAATTAGTTTATGTATCAAACATTTGAAACCATTAAAGTTTGTTTATAAAAAATGATGTACAATTAATTAACTTTAGAAAATAATTAAAATTAATCTAAACTCAAATTAACTTATTTTCCGGCTGATGCATAACGGGATTCCAATGTATGCATATTATCATTAGAATATTAGAGGATCAAACATTACATATTTAGGTTAAAATTCTAAAAATTTCATTTCCTCAAACGTTTTGGGGTTTCAATCTCTCAAATTTACAAATTCATAATGGAATGCATGTCAATCCATCACATACGAGAATTGCCATACATTTTCTTACAATTTAATACAAACTGAAACAAAGAAAACACAAAAAAAAGTGTTAACTACTTTCACTTACTTTTAGCAATTTTAACGAAGAAAACGTCAAATTTCAACAATTATATGTCAAGACGACTTTTGAATTTAAGTGTTCACAAATTGACAAAAAAATGATTTAAAAATTAAATCTCAGGTGCTTAGAAAAAGATTCAAGGATTTAATCATTTTTATGAATCAAAATAAGGGGAAATTGCCCCTATTCGACCCTTTATAATGACCTACACATGCTAGCAAAAGGGAAATATCGCAATATATCACCAATATTGTGATATATACCTCGATAAATTATAAAATAAAAATTATACCCTGGATTTATATGGCCTCTTAGGGAAAGGGGATATCGCTCGCTATATCATAGGATATATCAATATTTAAAACCACCTTTAATATGGAAGTTTGGAAATTTGTAAATGACAAGTTGGGTCTAAACCTCAGCATGCAATGAACCTCTTAAAATGATATAACCCAAACTATTCGCTGAACTTGGCAGTGTTATGGAACCCAATTTAGGAAAGTACTTTCCTGCTATATTATTTGGCAGATCTAGAGAAGTAACCAAGCAGTTTTTTTCGAGAAACCGGGGAAGGGAGCCATCTAATCAACAGCAATGACGAAAACAAAATGGAGATGTATATATTGGATGGTCTCCATTACCACTGGGCTTTAGCACAATAAGCACTGATGGTGCTACCTTTTCTATAAACAGTAAATCGGGATATGGAGGTGTCTTCTGGGGAGATGATGCGGGTGTTGGGCTGCATTTTTAAAATTGATTGTGTAGATAACCAGTGTGGTAGCCGAGATCTGGGCAATCAAATGAGGATTTCGCCAAGCAATGAGGAGTTAGAAGATTGGAAATTGATGGTGACTTGGCCGATGCTGTCAGGATATGTTCTGGCTTAGTTGAGTCAGCTTGGTATCTTCAGAATAGTTTGGATAGTTCTAAAAGACTTGTGAGGTCTTTTGAAGCTATTATACTTTAACGTGTATGTACAGAGGCTGATGCAGTTGCCAATATCTTGTCAAAACTAGCTAATGGGAAAGGCATGCATCCCCCTCCAACCTCTGGACGGGGAGCATAATCCTGGGAATTGAAGCTGGTTGGCTCATGTATACACATTATCCTTTTGCCAAGGAAAAAAGGTTGGTGGCTTTCATATTTTCTTTCACAATTTAAGGTTCTCATGGGGAAGTTCTGTAGTTGGAAGTTGGAACATAGAGATCCTTGGCACGTTGGTAACACAAAGGACTTCGAAGAGCTTGAGGCTTGTAAGTTGTAGGAGGACACAAACAGACTTTCGACCATAGATAGAGACATAAGAGATTCTCCATAAAGAATTCAGCTGGAAGCAGAGCTGCATGAGTTGGGGTAAGATGGCTTAATGTAGGTGACTGGAATATATAAAATAACTTAGATTCTTTTATGCAAAAGCTAATGTGAGAAGTGAAAGCAATGCCATAACAAATGAAGATTAGGTATAGGGTTATTCTTGATGTTAAGGAGATCGAAGGCAGATAGTATCCTATGACAAGAAGCTGTATTCTTGTACATACATACATACATACATACATACATACATACATATATATATATATGTATGTATGTATGTCTGTGTTACTACTATTAAAAGAGAGCAATTCTTAAGTTTTTTTTCATTATAAATTATGAAAAAATTTTAATAACCTTTTTATCCTTACTAAATATATTTAATGCATGAATAATAACTCTAAATTCTATGAGTAATTATCTTCAACTTTAATATATTATTGTCTTTTCTTATTTCTTTCTTTGTTTTTAACTAATAGAATTATTGCTTTTTTCAGTACATTTCATGCATGGTTTTAAATTTTGTCAAAATTCAAGTTGGTGGTACAAAATTAGGGTGTAATTCGCTGAATTCCCCCATTTACACCATCTCAGCGAAATATGGTGAAATGTCGCCGAGATGATGTAATTTCGGCGAGATGATGATTTTTTTTATTTATTTATTTTTTTTTTTTGTGCTCGTGGAATGTAAATGAATTCCTCGTTTCCAAAAATTTGAAAATAAAAAGGTTGCAAACCCCTGATTTCTTCTGAATCTTCCATTCTTTTATGATTTTAAACACTTTTGAAGAATCTTCTTTAAGATTTAAGCTTCGGATGGCTTATTGGAGGTCCTTTCTTGAGCCGACGTGAGGTAAATCTGTTTTTTTTCTTCATATTTTGCATATAAAAAGTTAATCAAATGACTTCAAATCATTATATAATATGTAACAACACCCAATCTATCAATGGGTGTTGTTACTTTGATTTTAATTTTCATACTATAATATATAATTATATTTTTATATACATTCATGGTTTGTGTAACGCTATGTTGTTCGATTGATCATTGATCTATGACTTTATGATGAATGTTGATTGCTTCACTTGAATTCATGCACTTGACTAAATAGGGTCATATTTTGACTTCGTTCTGTGTATATAAATAATGAGCCATTTACATGTGAATTTTATTTTTCCCTTACAAATATAGCTACAAGGTACTCAGCCGAGTGCATCATACTTGCCTATCTATGTGTAAATGTATATACATGCATGTGTGTTTTGCATATTTTAGGCTTTTTAGGTGTATTTTAACCTCATTTAAACCTTAAAAAAATTGGAATCAAAATTCCTTTGAAAAATATACGTTTTTCCATTTTTTTCCAACCTGGCGAAATATTACACCATACCGGCGAAATATCGGTGGCTTGTCGGCGAAATTTTGCTAGACAGTTCTGGCGAGATGTCTGGCGAAATCAAAATTTAGAACCTTGATTTCGTGACTAAAATATCCTTTGTAAATTCATCTTTGATAGCATGCTTTTAAAGGGTATTAGAGAAATTTTAGTAATTAACAAACTCTAGGGAACTATCTATTGGGACCGACAATTAGGACTTGTGTTAAGAATTCGATTCTCACTACTATTAGAACTCTCTCCCTTCTTTTCACTTGTTAAACACCTCCAAAATACACTCAAAACTCTAAAACAAAAGAATACTATTGTAATGAAACAACATAACAAAAAAGAAATAGATAATCTCTAAAACTTCTCTCCTTTAATTACACCTATAGTAAAACCTTTATATAGGCTTATTTATAAATTTTAAGCACACCAAAAGACTTCTAAACTATTATTTATACATAAAAAGACTTAAAAACACTAGGATACACTTTGACGGATTTGCAAAATAATTATAATTCTAATGATACAACTAAAATAAATATATTAACAAATCTTATAAAAAGAACTAAGAAAGAGTGGGATCACAATAAAATATACTTATTTGAGTATAAATTAAGAAATCCCATAGAAGAAGAAAGAGGTGGGACCCATAGGCTATTAAATGTAATAGTCATTATTAAAAAGTTAAATTTTATTTAGTAATTATAAAATATGTTAAAATGTATCCGACCGTTCTAATCTTTTGCATGAACATTCTCATAAGTAGGACAAATTAAGTGGTGGATCTTAATTTTTATATGCATTTGCCACATATATTTTAGGGCTTCAGACTTATTTTGGGTTCTTTAGATCCCCCATCTTAGAATTCCTAAAATACTTATTACATAAATTAATTATTTTGATATCAATATATATAAAGTTTTTATTTAATAATTAAAAACTAAAAATAATTACGAAAAAGTTAGACCATGTAAATATATATTAAATGAACAAAATAAACTTATTAAAAATGAAATTATAGTAATTTAAATATAAAACGGAACTAAATTATGGCATGTCAAGAGATAAATATGCCATTTACCATCTTGATCAAATGAGTTTAATGATTTCATCTAACTATATGCCTTTAGATGGTAGAAAAATATTAGAACTTCGGTTAAAATCTAGATCAATTATTCTAATCTTTTTTTCTTTTATGGCAAGTCCCATAAATAGAGCATTTTCAATGGTTGATCTTGACTTTTTATACATAGACAATCTATTAGATTGTAGGACTTAAAAGAATCTTATTTTAAGTTCTTAAGCCGAAACCTTAAAAGTTTCTTGTTAGTATTTCTACATAAAGTTAGAAGAGTTAACTTATAAAAAATAAAATATGATTCAAATGAATTAATTGAAGGTGAATTGATAAAATTTAATTAATTTTACTAAGTGAATGAATAAAGAAATTTAAAGCTTTATTAATTTAAAAATGTATATAATTTCAAATGGAGAAGTATGTTGTATGAATACTCAATGTTTAATGTTATATTCTCCTTACTGTAGATTTTGTTGTTGATACTTCATTTTATTACTATAGGTTTTATTATTGATAATTTATTTTAGTTACTATACTACTAAAATTTTGGTGTAACTTTTTATTAATTGTGAGATATCAAAAAAAGGTTTACTTGCCTTTTATATTTTCACAACTATCACATGCAAAGCACGTCCATATTGGTTATTCTTCAAAAAGGTATAAGCTACCCTTTCCAAGGAGGATGGAGCTTATTTGTTTTACATGAAAGCTGGCAAGAATTTAACTTTGGAAAGGAGTTCTTATCAGATGTCAAGGAGCTATGTGGCAATCGAATTTTACGCCATCATGGTTATGTATTGGAGTTCTACAAGGCTTATTTATTTTATTTTTTTTATAACTGATGAATTGTTTAAAAAGGGTAAAACAGATAACGTACAGACACCATTGCTTTGCTTGAGAGAGGACTCTTAAGCAATGGAAAGAAAACATAAAAACTTACACCAACTCGATCCTCATAATCCCATACACCAAAGATCACTCCCTCACAATACAAGTCTACACACAATGAGGCTAGTGATGCGGGAATCCACTCAAACATATCACCCCTCTCCCTCCCTGTCCTGGCTAAAGACTTCGTTACCTGGTTGGCCCCACTTGACACGAGTTGGAACAAGGTATTCCAACCCTTACATAAGGATCAAGCCAGACGGATCAAGTGAGTAAACCTTCAATCACACTGCCTAATGCCTCAACATCCATGCCATAATAGGATCCGATGAACCCTCCATGATCAGATCATCTTATCCTTGAGCTTTAGCATGTCTCAACCTGACCACTAAAGCCACCAATCCAGCTCTCACCACCTCACCCTCCCCTCCAGGACCAAAGTAAGCAAGTAATGTAGCACCCCCATTGTATCGAAAAATACCACCAACACCAGTAGGACCCAGTTGGTCCAACGTTCAGCCACAAAAGTTTATCTTAACCCACCCAAGGCTCGGAGGAGAGTCAAGAGACCAAACTCATACCACCTATGGTGCACAATTGCTACTCACTGTGATCAAATACCACTCTCATGATATCTGCCGCTGAGACTCCAACAAATTGACTCCTCACGGATGCTTAGGAAGCCACGGACACCATAATCCCCTCAATCACACACGATGTCGAGGAGGAGACGTCTTGGAAAATCCTCAGGTTGTACTCTCTCTAAATGTGCCATATCGCAACCTGAAAGATCAGACGATACATAATATGCCCCCTCTTTGCTAGACCTGGAAATCTCCACTGATCTAGCATCTGACAAATACCTCATGACATCACCCAAGACCTCCCAATGATACTCACAAAGTGTAATAACCCAAGTCAATTAGGGGAGTTTAGTGTAATTAGTAATAAGTTTAAGGTGTAATTAGTTAAAAATTGAGGACCAATTTATATTTTTTAGTAAAGGCTAATTAATTGACTTTGACCAATTGTGATTGGTGGGAGCACAATAGATTACCTACTGTTCATCACACACAATTATAATCTCAAAATTAATTTAATGGCTGGGATTT
>JAUPMG010000006.1:3073396-3092084 GCA_031762675.1 Pachysandra terminalis | reverse complement strand
CTACTTAGAGGTGTAAAGGGTGTTTAACACTTCCCCCCCCCCCCGAAGCTCTTCTCACACTCACTCCCCCCGAATTTTGGACTGGGAATCGTAGTGGGTCCTCATGCCCCATTAAACTTATATATATGTACAAAAAATAAATAAATATCTACGTAATCCGCACATTCCCATGCCAATAAAGCCGTGTTTATCGTTGCGGTCAGGGGTACTTAAATGTAGATATGGAAAATGTCAAAGGCAAGTAGCTGGAGGAAGAACCGACACGTTTCAGGATTACACTTACTACAACCCTCACCAAGTTGGTACCACGGGACATCAACTCGTTAAGTTGATGCCCCTCCCCAAGTTGGTACCGCGGGAGATCAACCCGTTAAGTTGATAGTCCTCATCAAGTTGCTACCGTGGGAGATCAACCCGTTAAGTTGATGCTCCTCACCAGGTTGGTACCGCGGGAGATCAACTCGTTAAGTTAATGCTCCTTACCAAGTTAATACCACAGGAGATCAACTCGTTACGTTGATGCTCCTCACAAGGTTGGTACCACGGGAGATCAACTCATTATGTTGATGCTCACCTCGCCAAATTGGTACCACGGGAGATCAACTCGTCAAATTAATGCTTCAGGAACATCAATTCGTCAAGTTGATGCTACAAGGATGTCACCACGTCAAAATGATTCCACAAATGACATTACCATGCCAAGAAGATACCACAAAGACATTCCTTGAAAATCACATGAATAGTAATGCTATCTCATTGATATTCCACGACGATAAGCCGGATCCCCTCGACGGGAAGTCGATATCCACGAAGATAAGCTAGATCCTCTCGACTAGCAGTCGATATCCACGGCGGTAAACCAGATGCCCTAGACAGGTAGTCGATATCCATGGCCGTAAGTCGGATCCCCTCGACGGGCAGTCGATATCCACGGCGGTAAGCCGGATCCCCTCGACGAGCAGTCGATATCCACAGCGGTAAGCCGGATCCCCTCGATGGGGAGTCGATATCCAAGACGGTAAGCTGGATCCCCTCGATGGGCAGTCGATATCCAAGGTGGTAAGCCGGATCCCCTCGATGGGCAGTCGATATCCACAACGATAAGCCGGATCCCTTTGACGGGCTGCCGATATAGAGGTGTGCCTCACATTCATCAAAGAGATGCATCTCGGTGAGCATATATCTCCATTTAAGGAGAACCCCAACAACATAGAAGGTCACACGAACCTCCGTCTAAAAAGACCCCAAAAACACTAAGGTTTGAGAACCTTGAAGGTGCTAAGACTAGATAGCCTCAACAACTCCAAGACTAAAACAACTTCTACTACTCGTACTACTGATTGCTGTCACCTACATCATGGCGTCACGAGCATGACATGCAAGGGGGAATTAGATATGAAAGGAATGGAGGGGTGTAAGGTTCATTAGCCCCTTGATGTGTCATGGATTATGTGTGGTGTCATGGTTCTTCAATGGCAAACATGTAATTTGTGAACATGCCTCTAAATTGGTCCACTTAAGAGACTGGGGTAACCAAAGCATGTTACCCTGGGTTAGCATTTTAACACCGTTACTAACGGTCTAACGGATTTCTAACCACCGTTATCTTTCTCCAAACTACTATAAATAGTAGCTCATTTCTCAAAAATGGGGCTGGAGAATTTTCTAACGGGTTAGGCTCTGAAAATGTGACTCTGACGTGTGCTCACGAATTTCTAACACCTTGACTACTATTTCCCTTGACCCGACCCGACCCGACCCGACCCATGTTCAACGGTCGTTCTGCTTTACACCTTGACTACTATCTCTTTGATACGGTCGTTAATCAATTTAGGCTTCTGTCAATCAGTAATACAACCGTTGGTGACTTTTTCACGAAACACTCTTTACATAAGTATGTAGAGATGTATATGGAATCATTTTAGAAGTATATAGAGATGTACATGGAATCATTTCAGAAGTATATAGAGATGTACATGGAATCATTTCAGATTACTAAAAACCTGATCTTCCTTTACATTCTTTTACTTTTCTGATATTTTCAATTTTAGGGGTTTAATTTAAAAAAAAAAATTCTAAAACTGATCAAACTGGTGTAGTGACTGGTGAACCAGAGGGCCAGTATTTCTTCCTTTTTCTTGTTCTGTCACCAGTTAGTTTCAACATCAGATTTAACAGAGGAATAAACAAAAAAGTAGCATAATCTAATAACTAAAAGTTTTTCCTGGATAATATTCCGCTGTTCAGATGATAAGATAGTCACTTCATGGAAGCAAGAGCACCAACCTCAATGCCGCGGGAACCTATTCGATTGCGAGAAATAAAATTGAGTACCAGAGTTGCAAACTCATCAGGTACATCTTCCTGGAACAACAAAAGATATAAAATGAACCAAATAATTTCCAGGTAACCTTTTTAAAGAATTGGAATCAATCATGTAAAATTACTGAATTATACCTGTATAGGATGCCCAGTGTTTCTAACCACCACCATTTGAAACTTCCCTTGCATTTGGCCTATTGTGAAAGATCTGTTACAGTGAAGTGCATATAGTAACTAAGTACACTAACTGAACATTTGCTAATATGTTTGTAAGTATAGCTGTTTGATTTCTGCTCTTTTTCAGATATACAACCCCCCAGCAAATCAAAAGAAATCAACTTTCTGGTCATCAACGTTAGCAAACAGTAGCCCATCAATAAGAAAGTATCAAAGAGATGAGTAGAAGCCAGAAATATAACTATATCTAGATTTATGTACACGAAAACCAACTATAAAGTTGCTTTTCCCTGCTAGCTAAGAGAGTTCATTTATAAAAATGGATAGAAGTCCATCAGTGGCATCTACATCTTCGCGAACACCATTGGAGAAGCAAATTATGGGTTAGATGGGAGGACTACAAATCTCTTTCTAAACATATGATATTTTTTCTGCTTTTTAATTAGGTATCCTTTTTTTTCGGTCTTCTCATTCACATTGAGGATTGCATATATTGCTTATTATTGTTATGAATAGTTTTGTCTTTGTTTTCTTAAGGATTATCTATTTAAAGGCAGCCAAACAACCTTATAATTTCCACTGGGATAAATACTTTTGGGCGAAATTTTTTCAGATCTGCCTCACCATCATTAGTTGACTGCTGAGCCAAGACCATTTTTGTCACATGAAAGAATGACCTAACCAATCCAGACTGTCCATTTGACAGGGAACCCTCTGGATTAGAGATGTGGACAATATTTTAACCATACAAATCCTTAGAGTACATATTCATTAGGGTATGTCACATATATTAATGACCTTCCAACTTTTAAATATTTCTTAAGGTTTTATATAAAGAAAGACATTAGTTTTAGGTGAGCCCTTTATGCCACTTGGTAAATGTCTTTGGGACTGAAATTTGGTATCTGACCCTAAGGTTGGTTGAGAATACACGTGGAGAAATGAGATTCTCCAGATAAGCTTCCACGTATGAGTTACCTGCTTCACCAGGTTTCTTTGTCTAGAGTGTTTCACCACAACCGTGACTTATACTTCTAAGTATCCTCTCCTGTCTTTTCCTTGAGCGAACCCTATGTGACTATTATCAACACTGCACCAGATTCATATTAGATCAAGTTTTGATCTCCAATGGTGGACTTCCAGGATCTATTGCAATCCCAAGTATTATATAATATAAGAGAAAATGATAACACAAGAACTAAGATTACATAGAAAGATAGTATGATGGTAAAAGTAAAAGATCTGATGCATTCTTTGATGTACAATAACATTAATAAGCAAAAGTTCTAGATTTGTTTAGGTATGTGCTTGGGAGAGAACCTGTCCAGTCTATCTGTCCTGCTAATAGCAAGAGCTTTGGCACAGGACAGGACAAAAACTTTTCCGAAAGGCCTTCATACCTGAAATATTAAGTAAATATATATAAGATCGTAATCACACATCGAGTGAGAGTCCTTTTTGGAACAAAACATAATAAAGTTAAACCCTGTCCCCCAACCAATATGCGTACACACACAAGAGAGAGAGAAACAACTTTATAACAAAACAGAAACTAAACCAACATTTTTCATGGAGCTTTGGTACATAAACAATAAGATAATAAAGGCATATTCACATTCGAACCAAGAGAAAAGGAAATATCAATACTAGGGAAGTTACAAGACCTAATAGGGTAAGAAACAAGTTCAATCAGCTTTAAGAATATTTATTTTGGAGATGCTACCCAATATTTCAGAATTTTAAGCCTCACTATTTTGAGAGTGGAGAAAGAAAATAGAATAAGCTAGCGGTGATTGTAGCCCTAATTAAAAGCAATACAAAGGAACACATACCTTCATATGCACAAAAGAATAAAGAACCTATAAGCCGACATTTCTATAATGGTGTATGGGCGTGCTTTTCAAGGAAGTGGGTCACATGTATTTTCAAAATATCAGGATCTTCTAATTGAATCTGAGATGAAACAATCTAAAAAGTTAGATACATGATAAGCACAACATAATTAAAATGTAAAGCAAACCTAGGTTGTCAGGGCTCCTAGAGCCTGACACATCATGGACAAAAGGACCAGTATTGGGGAACAGATTGGTTGCTGCCTGTATGAGTATGTACTAGCAGGTCTTTACAGAACCAGTCCCATCCCAATGAAAGGAGGTCTGAACTGTTTATCGAATTGGGTTTTATGTTTGAAAACTCATAACAACGAGAGAACGTAACATCTTGCAGGCAAACTTATAATTACAAGCCATTTTTGGTTTTAAAGGTTTTGAAGAAACCATTAAAACGACAATAATTATAATATTAAAATAACAAAAACAGAATGCCTTCTTCCAACTAGTTGGGATCGGCAACAAGATTCTTGTCCCACTATCTCAAATTGTCAAAATCCATCTTCTCAGTCAGATAATGTAATAAAATCATTTTTTTCATATATACACACTAGTCAATGGGCACGTGCTTTGCATGTGATAGTTGTGAATATATAAAATACAATTTATTTAATTTTTTTATATCACGCAAATAAAATATTAGTGATTTGATAATAAAAACTTAACAATGTTATTCCCAAATTTTAATATCACAGTAAATAAAATAATTAATAATGAAATATTTGAATCTTAGTATTATTCAATTCATTCATTAAGTAAAAATACTTAGATTTTATTAATTCTATCTTTAATTCTTTGTTTGAACTTTATTTATTTTGTATCAGTTATCCCTTCTAACTTTATTTAGTAATTTGGTATTTATAAAGGGATACTAATAAAATCATTTTTTCATATATATACACACACACTAGTCAATGGGCACGTTCTTTGCACGTGATAGTTGTGAATATATAAAATACAATTTATTTAATTTTTTTATATCAAGCAAATAAAATATTATTGATTTGATAATTAAAACTTAACAATGTTACTCCCAAATTTTAATATCACAGTAAATAAAAATAATTAATAATGAAATATTTGAATCTTAGTATTATTCAATTCATTCATTAAGTAAAAGTACTTAGATTTTGTTAATTCTATCTTTAATTATTTATTTGAACTTTATTTATTTTGTATTAGTTATCCCTTCAAACTTTATTTAGTAATTTGGTATTTATAAAGGGATACTAAGGTGAAACTTTTGGGTATAAAAACAAAAAATAAAATTCTTGATTCCTATATTTTAATGAAGATGCACCGTTGAATAGGTCTTATTTATGAGAATATCTATACAAATAATAATAAAAGACCTAGTAGATAAGATTAAAATAAATGATAACATTTATGATTCTTTTATTAATTAAATTCTTATGAAGTACTATAAAATTAATTAGTATATAAAATTAATTGCTTTATTTTTCATCATTTTTATAAATTTAATTTAAAAATTGTAAAAGATGAAATAGTTTTCTAAGCTCTAAAAGATTATCATAGTATCGAATTACAAAAATCATTTGATCAAGATGATAATTGACATATTTGACTTCTTTCTCTTCCAAAATCTAGGGTATTATTATATTTAGATTAAAAATTTAACTTTTAATAATATTTATTGATTTATATTTAACATAATTTTTAGGAGTCTAGATTTTTCTGAAATATTTTTACATTAGTCATTAAATAAAAATTTAGTATTCTTAATATTAAAATAATTTATAGATCTAATAAGTACTTATGGATTTCTGAGATGGAACATCTAGGGGGGTCAAAAGACTCAAAACTAAGATCGATTACATAATGGGCGCTTATGAGAATGTCTATGCAAATATCAGAATATATGGTTACATTTAAGATATTTTATAATTGTTAAATAAAATTTTCAATTTTTTCATAATTATAATGACTCACATTTAAGAGCATATCTTTCATTTTTAATCTTAATATGATTTCTCAATTTATATCTAATAAATATATTTTAGTGTAAGCTAGTCCTTTCTTAAATCTTTTATAGTGCTTGTTAATATAAAATAATTTTAGTGCATTATGTACCGCTTTAAATTGGAATTCTAATACTTTTAATAACTTAAAATAATTATTATATTTAGAGATTGATTTTTTCCAACATTAGAAGACTTTTAAATTATTAATAGTTATAAACTATTATTTAGGAAAACTCGTCAAGAAAGTTTAACAGATTTCTAATTATTATTATTATAAATGATATTCTGGGTGTTTCCTAAAGTTTTGAGGTCTTTTTATGTCTGTATATTGTGTTAGGATTATTTTGGTATGCTTAGAACTTATAAATAAGCTTATATAAAAAATTTATTATGGGTGCAAATAGAAGTAACGAATTTTAGAAATTTTCCTTTCATTTTATTACTAAACTATATATAAAAAAGTTATTTTATTATAATAGGGCTCTTTTGTTTTACTTCTGTTTAAGTGTTTTTTTTTTTTTTTTGGAGAGATTTAACATATATAAAGAAGAGAGAGTTCTAATAGAATTCAAAAAGGGTAATTTAGTCTAGAAATGAACCAAAGAAAATCAAGATCTTTTGTTAAGTAGACAAAGGAAAAATATTTATATATAGAATTAATTTTAATAGTAATATAAATATAGATTATTATTATTATTATTATTATTATTATTATTATTATTATTATTATCAGAGTCTTTTTATACGTTATTTTTTGGGTTGCTTTTATCGTTAACGAAATATGTTTGATTTAAACTCATTAACTCATAGATAAGTTTTAGGATAATAATAGATAAGTCTAAAATGAAAGATAAGATAGAATAAAGTAGGATACTAAAAATAAAGGTATTTTAGTGGAAAGAAAATCGAAAAAATACTTAATTGGAAGAGTAGTTTCTAATTAGGATACTAAAATATAGGGGATGGATAGAAAAAGAATTTTCTCTCTATTGGAAGAGTAGTGTCTAACTAAGATACTAAAAAATATGGGATGGATCTAAAAAAGGTTTTTGGATAGGATAGTAATAACGTGTAACTAGGAGTGGCAATGAGCCGGCCATTGACTATATATAAGCACAATGCCGGCCCGAATTTTGGGCTTAATAATGTGTAGAAATCCCAGAATTTCCGTGTAGAAATCCAAGACTTTCCATGTAATTATTGTCCCTAATTAGTAGCATATTAGTTAGGGATTTGATTGTGTGATTATTTTTCATAAGATTAGGAGTTTATACTTTCCTTTTTTAGTTTCCTTTTGTATTATATAATAGGATACACTCCTTGTAAATCGATAAGAAAAGAAATACAGAAAAGAAAGTTCTGTTTTCATGGTATTAGAGCCTAGGGTTTCTTAGGCAACTAGATGTTAATGTCTAGTGGTTCGTCTTCTTCTTCTCAGACCACCGACAACCAATCGGAGGCCATCTCTACCTTGGGTTCGAATGGAATCAACAATTCTTCATTTCAACTCACGGTAGAAAAATTGAATGGGAAGAATTACCTAGAATGGGCTCAATCGATTAAACTTGTAATCGACGGAAAGGGAAAGTTAGGATACCTTACCAGAGAAACAAAGAAGCCACCCTCAACCGACTCTTCTCTGCAAAAATGGCAGTCGGAGAACTCATTGGTGACAGCGTGGCTGGTAAACTCGATGAAGCCTTCCATTGGAAAAACGCATCAGTTCCTGCCAACGGCAAAGGAAGTGTGGGACGATGTTTGAGAGATGTACTTGGATGTGGAGAATTCCTCGCAGATCTACGAAATTAAAACCCGACTATGGCAACTCCAACAGGGAGAGAGGGAAGTGACGGAATACTACACAAAGATGAAATCTCTGTGGCAAGAACTCGATCTAAGCTAGGAAGAGGAATGGAAGTACTCCGAAGACTTGGTGAGATACCAAAAAAGGCAAGACAACGAAAGGGTGTTTGAGTTCATTGCTGGGCTGAATCGCGATCTCGATGAGATATGGGGTCGAATACTAGGTCAGAGACCATTACCCTCCATCCGTGAAGTCATCTCTGAGGT
Source organism: Pachysandra terminalis (assembly GCA_031762675.1). Taxonomy (NCBI): domain Eukaryota; kingdom Viridiplantae; phylum Streptophyta; class Magnoliopsida; order Buxales; family Buxaceae; genus Pachysandra; species Pachysandra terminalis. The sequence goes on along the minus strand of JAUPMG010000006.1, from coordinate 3,083,644 downwards.
TAGGCATGAAGAAAATCATAGGAGAGTGATGATGATAGAGGCTGGGCCTAATGGGTCTAGTGAGTCGTCAGCCCTAAGTACTAAGAGTGGACCAGACCTAAACAATCAAAAAGAAAAGAGGGAAAAATTGTGGTGCGAACACTGCCATAGACCCTGACACACTAAAGAAACGTGTCGGGATTTACATGGAAAGCCATCCGGTTGGAAACCCAGATACCCTGGAAAGAATCGAGGATATCAGGCTTCACTTGATGATCAGACTAAAAAAGGGATGGAAACAAGTAGTAGCAATCAAAAATCTCCATTTAATCAGGAACAAATGGAGCATTTCTACAAGCTTTTCTCCAATTTTCAGCCATCAGGTCAATCCTCCAATAACGTGTCCTCGGGTTCATTTGCCCACAAAGGTAATTTTCTGACAGCTTTGAGTACTACCTCCAAAACAAAAATTCCTTGGATTATTGACTCCGGAGTATCTAATCATATGACTAGTATTTACCATATTTTTTCCACATACTCACCTTGTGCTGGCAATATCAAAGTTAAAATTGCATACGGTTCACTTTCACCTATTGCAGGAAAAGGAAATATTAAACTCTCTAATTCAATAACTCTTGAGTCTGTCCTTCATGTTCCAAAGTTGTCATGTAATTTGTTATCCATTAGCCAGTTGACAAAAAATCAAAACTGCTCTGCTAAATTCCTTTCTTCTCACTGTATTTTCAGGACCTATTATCAGGGAAGACGATTGGCAGTGCTAAAGAGTGTGGGGGGCTCTACTACTTTGATGAGGTGACTATGAGTGGATAGCCTCAAACTGTAATTTGTGATTCTGCATCTGTTTCTAGGGATAGTGAAATTATCTTATGGCATTTTAGAATGGGTCATCCCAGTCTCCAATATTTAAAACAGTTGTATCCTTCCATTTGTTCAAATAAAAGGATTTCTGATTTTCAGTGTGAAAATTGTCAACTCACCAAACATCAACATACTTCATTTCCCATGTCTAAATATCAACCATCTAAACCATTTGCCATGATCCATAGCGATGTTTGGGGACCCTCTTGTATTCCTAATCGAAATCACTCAAAATGGTGTGTAACGTTTATTGATGATCATACTCGAGTTTGCTGGGTTTACCTTTTGAACGAAAAAACTGATGTTCATGTTGTGTTTAAAAATTTCTACTCCATGATCCAAACACAGTTTCAAAGAAAAATTCAAATTTTGTGAACTGATAATGGCAAAGAATATTTTAACTCTATTTTGGGGGACTATCTTCAACTAAATGGCATTATCCACCCAAGTTCCTGTGTCGACACTCCACAACAAAATGGGATTGCCAAACGGAAAAACAGATACTTACTTGAAGTAGCCCGTGCCTTGATGTTCACTACCAATATGCCAAAAATGTTTGGGGAGATGCTATTCTCACATCAAATTTTCTCATCAACAAGATGCCCAACCGAGTCCCTTCTTTCAAAACTCCTCTTCATGTCCTAGAAACTTTGTTTCCTACCTCCCACATACACTCTAAACTTTCTCTTAAGGTGTTTGGGTGTACCACATTTGTCCATGCTCATCCACATAATCGGAGTAAATTAGATCCTAGAGCTATAAATTGTGTTTTCATCAGATATTCCCCTACTCAAAAAGGCTACAAGTGTTATGATCCTTCAACAAAAAGGGTTTTTGTTAGTCTTGATGTTACATTCTTTGAAAATACACCCTTCTTCAAAAAAACTTCACTTCAAGGGGAGAATGAACATGAAGATCGTTTTTTGGACTTTGAAGCTTCCCTCTCACCCAACTTTGATGTTTTTGATGTTTCTCCCTTGCCTAGTTCAAATATTGAACCTACCTTTCCTTCTCATTCTACTATGCCATGTACAAAAGGAAACTTGAACTCAGGGGGAGATACGGAAAAACAAGGTAATAGGGAGATGCTTGTTTACTCAAGGAAACCAAAGTCCAAACACAGAGAGAATCTCACACCTCAAGCATCAAAAGAATCTGATCTGGTGATAGTTCCGAGTATCCATGAGTCACCTACTAAAACAGGTATTTCTGATATTGATTTACCCATGGCTCATAGAAAAAAGCCTTGATCATGTACACTATATCCTATTTCAAGATTTGTGTCTTACAATAATCTGTCCACTGTATTTAGTGCTTTGACCTCTAGTCTCAACAATATAGAAATTCCAAAGAATGTACAGGAGGCTCTGGCTATTCCCGAATGGAGAAATGCAGTAATGGAAGAGATGAGTGCACTAAAGAAAAACAAAACTTGGGATGTTATGGAACTACCTAAGGGAAAGAGACTGGTAGGCTGCAAGTGGGTGTTCACAGTGAAGTATAATGCTGATGGAACTCTAGAACGGTACAAGGCCCGTCTAGTTGCCAAAGGCTTTACACAGAATTTCGGCATTGACTATGTAGAGACATTCGCACCAGTAGCAAAGCTGAATACTGTTCGAGTTCTCCTATCTTTGGCAGTAAATTTAGATTGGCCTCTTCAAGAACTCGACATTACAAACGTCTTTTTGAATTAGAAGAAGAAGTTTACATGGAGATTACACCAGGTTTTAGTAAAGGGCATGAAGACAACAGAGTGTGCAAACTCAAAAAGTCTTTATATGGTCTTAAGCAGTCCCCTAGAGCGTGGTTTGACAGATTTGCCAAAGTGCTTAAAAATTAGGGATATCGACAAGGTCAATCAGATCATACAACGTTTTTCAAGGAAGCTGAAAATAGAAGAAAGACGATTCTAATTATATATGTCGATGATATAATCCTAACCGGGGATAATGTGGTCGAAATGGAAAGACTGATGAACATTATGGCCAAAGAATTTGAAGTAAAAGATCTAGGACAGATGAAAGACTTCTTGGGAATGGAGGTTGCTAGATCAAAGAAAGGGATTAGTGTTTCTCAGAGAAAGTATGTACTTGATCTACTGAGTGAAACCGGTATGCTTGGGTGCAAGCCTAGTGATACTCCAATTGAAGCAGGAAAAAGGGCAGAACATGTTGGGGAACCGGTTGACAGAGATAGATTTCAGAGGCTAGTCAGGAAGCTGATCTATCTATCTCACACCAGACCTGATATCGCATTTGCAGTGAGTATTGCGAGTCAGCACATGCATTCACCAAGGGAAACCCACATGGAAGCAGTATATAAGATACTTAGATATCTTAAGGGCTCACCAGGTAAAGGATTATTCTTCAAGAAGAGTGAATGTAGAGATGTAGAAGCATTCATGGATGCGGATTATGCAGGATCAGTTGAAGATAGAAGATCCACTACAGGTTACTGCACTTTTGTATGGGGAAATTTGGTGACTTGGAGGAGTAAGAAACAGAATGTAGTGGCTAGAAGTAGTGCAGAAGCAGAATTTAGAGAAGTTGCACAAGGGAAATGTGAAGTTTTATGGTTGAAGAAACTCTTGGAAGAGTTGCTAGTCACAATAAAGTTCCCTATTAAACTCTATTGTGATAACAAAGCAGCGATTAATATTTCACTTAATCCAGTGCAACATGACCGAACCAAACATGTAGAGGTGGACAGACATTTCATCAAAGAAAAGGTTGAGACGGGTCATCATTTGCATGACTTATGTTCCTACGAGAGATCAAACTGCAGATATATTCACTCAAGGACTTTCAAGACAAAGTTTTGATGATTTCATAGGCAAGTTGGATATAATTAACATATATGATCCAACTTGAGGGGGAGTGTAGAAATCCCAGAATTTCCGTGTAGAAATCCCAGACTTTTCATGTAATTATTGTCCCTGATTAGTAGCATGTTAGTTAGGGATTTGATTGTGTAATTAGGAGATTCCTTCTCCATAAGATTAGGAGTTTATACTTCCCTTTTTTAGTTTCCTTTTGTATTATATAATAGGATACACTCCTTGTAAATTGATACAAAAAAGAAATACAGAAAAGAACGTTCTGTTTTCATAATGTTTGCCCAAGCCCACCCATACTGTCAATTGCCAAACCGAGCCCGCCCATGGTGTGACTTATTAGTGGGGAAAAATTAATACTTAGTGTGTGCCTGTTGAGATTTGAACTCAGGTCTCCACAGCCACAACATGGAACTCTCACCACTAAGCTACAACAATAGATGTGTCGAGTTTAAGTGAAATATTTATATTACTCAGTGTTCACATCCTCTGGCCAAGCCGGGCCGAGCTAATCTAGGATAAACCCAAGCCTGGCCCAAAAAAGTAATTGTGCCTTAAATTTCAGCCCGGCCTAGCCCTACGGGCTACAAACCTTTGCCCAAGCCCGCCCAAACATAGGGCCGGGTTGGTCGGGCTAGGCGGGTCACCCAGCCCATTGCCACCCTAACATGTAACGTGTCCAAGTATAAAAATATAGGGTATTTTGGTCAAAAAGGAAGTATGGTACTAAAAATAGGGGTATTTTAGTCCAAAAATTGTACTAAAAGATCCTTAAAAATACAATTTTCTTTTAATAGTAGTATAGATATATATTCCACTCATCCTTTTAGAATCTTCAATATGCATCCCTTGCATCTTCTCAAAGGCACCTCCCTATGTTTTTGTATAACAAACCCAAACCATCTTAACCTACTTTCCCTCATCTTATCTTGTAATTGGGCTACTTCTAGACACTCTTGGATATGTTCATTCTTTATCTTTCCTACTATTTTCACACATCCATATCAACATCCTCATCTTAAAATTTTCTTTGTTGCCCGACATTCTGCTCTATATATCATAGCATGCCTAATAGTTGTCCTACAAAATTTGCCTTCTAGATTGAGTGGAATATCCCCCTTTTAATGGATGCTAACAATAAGTCTAATTTATTACTTGAGTGGAATATCCCCCTCACGTAGCACTCTAGAGGTGTCTCTCCACTTGAGCCAATTAAGTCTAATTTATATGCAACATCCTCATTAATATCCCCCTTTTAATGGATGCTCTCTCTCTCAAACTCAGAATGGATTAGTGTTTTTGTCCAAAACAACGAATTAGGATTTTTGTCCAAAAATGATGAATATTGGATATTTTTTTTTTTGTTAGAATTCGACTAGTATATCACAATCCTATTGGCCGGTCAAGTCCAATACCAATATATACCAGCCAAGACAAAATTTATTTAATTGTTTATTTTTTTTTGAACTACACCCCTAGCAATGAACAGACACTTGATAATACTTAAAACCATGTGATAAAACTAAGCACCAAACAATGTTCTAGCCTAAGCAAAGAGGAAATAATTTTTCAAAAAATATTAATACATAAGCAATATAGGATATAAAATCTAAAAAGTTCCAATATTTGAAATGGCCTCTAAGTTAAGTTCGTTAAAGCATCAGGTGATAACAAAAAGGTTACAAGTCTTGGTCATAGACAAGGTATAAGCTGTACCACAGGATTGCCTAGCGCCTAGAGGAGCAAAGTTCATTTTCCTCTCAGGGTAAAGCGGCGCATATAAAAGGGCTGGCCCCTGTCAAAACTCCAGTTCCTTTGCGAACAAAGTTCAGAATAAACAAAGGTTCATAGAACGAAGTGAGTGTACAACTGGAGCGCAGCCACACGTTTTTGTTCGTAATGAGGGAGAGATAGAATGAAGTTCTTCAGGAAGTTTGAGGCAAAGTGACGGACTGAAATGTGTGCTTGCATACCTAGTGGAATGTACATTGACATTTCATGCATACATGTTAGATTTGATGTTTAAGGTTGCTTGAGCATGCATCATATAGATTATAGGTTATGATAATTAGAATGTTAAAATGGAGCACGACAGATTTTAACATGTTTAAAGATGGTAGAATTCTCTATTTACTGGACTGTGATCTCACTCCTTGTCATTTTCATGAAAGAAGCCAATAGGGTGACATTCTTGAGATATGTGCGGAAGAGGAGACTAATTTGTTACTTATTTTCTTTTATAAACCAATGAGACTTTCAATTACAGAATGCTTATTACTTTTAGATGGATTTTATTAGTGTCAAAGATAAAGAAACAGTTGATAACTTTAGTTGGCAATGTAATTTAGTTGGGAAAATTACATTCTGATTCTTGGTTTCAAAGTTTTAGACTTCCTACTACTTCAAAGTTTACTAATTCCCTTGAACTGCCTCGTTGTGAAGGGTTATAAAAGGTGTTAAATAATTTATTTAAAAGCCAAAAGTGGTCCCATTTAAAAAAGTTACAGACTTAACCATTTACTAACGAGTGCATTTCTTCTACGATGAAAGCGTCGACGCGTGGCTGTTTCTTCCTCATGGGCAGCACGCGGAAAACTAACAAACGAATGTCGGTCAGCAAGTTTTTTGGAAAATAAATAAAAGAATATAAACTACAGCAAAAGCCTCCGGTCTTCTTCTCCGGAGAAGACCAACACCCTCTTACGAAAATCCCCTCCCATCTTCTTCTCAGTCCCAATCCCAGGGAATTATGGTATTCAACTGGTCCATATAACCTTCAATGAAATGTGAAGGTGCAAGCATTTGTACCTTGGAAATGCTATGTTTAAGAGGAATAAAGCTTCGCATCGCCGAGATAGGAACTGTTGCAATTCAGATCTGTGCCTTCTGTTTTATTTTCACTTCTACATGTTGTTTTGATTATTTATTTTTACTAGACACTTTCTCTTATTGTATGAAGGTCCTTCAGTTGTGATATTCTTACATGAATTTCCAGAGATTTGGTATTCATGGCAGCACCAGATGATCGCAGTAACCAATGCTGGATTCCAGACAATCGCACCCGATTTACGTGGTTACGGATTGTTAGAGAAGCCCCCAGAACTGAAGAAGGCATCTTTCAATGACTTCTATGAAGACACACTTGCCATCCTGGACTACTTCGAGATCCCTAAGGTTGTATGTTACTTTACTCCATGGAAGATTTTCAGCCTATTAGACCCAACATTGAACTTGTTTTGATTTAGATTTTCATTTATCTTAGTTGAATTGATTACTAGCTTAGAACTTAGAAGTAAGTTATTTTGTTCATCGCTGTTTCCTTTTTTTGGTCAGTGATGTGCTAATGCATAAGTTATGTGCAAAGACGAGAGGGTTTTGCCCGTCATCCCAAGTCCACTCGTCGTGTTCCCTTCGCTTTGTAATGGTTGTGGTTGAGATGCTCTCGCTCAAGCTACAAATCTTTGATACTTCAGAGATCTCTTCCGTTACGTTGACCGGATCTTTTTTCTCGATCTTCTTCTTATCCTCTTCAAACTTGGGAAAAGGGGTTCGTTTACTTCATTCTCTCATTCCATCTCCGGAAAAACTGGTTTGTTAGCTTTACTCTGTTCTTCTATCCACTGGATTGAGTGCTAGGTTTCTGAGAGCACCTCCTTTACAGTTTCCTCATCAAGTGAAGGTGGTGGAGATTTACTGTTGGCTCCACTTGCAAATGCCGTTGTTTAGGAGGAGCTGGACCATCATCTTCAAAATCCTTGTTAGTACTATTGATCAGTAAATCATCAATAATTGCGATTTAAGCACGATTAGTCTGATTGAGCCACTAATCGTTAGATTTAGTTGATTTTGAGGTAGATAAGGTCCTCTAGAGTCCGGGAGCGTTCCAACCGTCGCCTAAACCGGAATCGGACGTACGGACGGCGCTATGTCGAATCCAACAAGCATGAAGCAAACATAAAAGGAAAATACACATGATTTATGTGGTTCGGCAAAGGTGATTACATCCACGGATTGTGCTTAGGGCGTTCATCATTCTCATTCAAATGTTGAGATTACAATGGTTTACATGTGACAATAATACAAATCATGAAGATGGAGAGGGAAGGAGAAGATAGAAGAATGGTGGTGATCTTGGGTTTTGAAAGAGGTCCCTACTCTCTCCCTTTTTGCCTTCTAAATTGAAGAATAGAAGCCCCCTGTGTATTCTTTTTCCCTTGAAGAAGAAACTCTCCAACCTCCAGACCCTCTTTCCACTGTTCTTCGCCCCTTTTGAGAATCAGGTCCCCCTCCCCCTTTGAATCCCCTCCTTTTGTTGTCCTTTATTGCTTGAAGAACACTTGACAAGGCCACTTCTTGTCACATCACACCAAAAAATGAGTAAACATGAGTCAATAAAGTGTCAAACGTGGGACCCACGCATGTGATGATGTGCTACCCATAAAGGGGTGCCAAATGTACATCACCAATGGTGTAGTACCACATGTACACTTAAAAATCTGGGGTCATCATTAGCCCCCTGCGCTCATGGCTCTTGAAAAAGGGGCATGAGCACAATCTGACAATGACGGCAAAAACATTAAATGGATTAAGTTTACATCCATGTACATGAAGTCCGATGTATTGGGGCATTGTATTTGAAGTGGGATAAGTATAAGCAAATGTGCATGACTTCGCATGAATCGGTCATCTCAGGGTGACGAGCCCAGATAAATAATTATACAGAGTGGGATCATAAAGTTGCCACTCAGCATCGTTGTGGAATCGTAAAGTTACCACCCAACATTGGCACGGGATCATAAAGTCGCCATCCAATGAGATCATAAAGTCACCATCCGACCTCGGGATAGTTACATAAAGTCACCATCCGACCTCGGAATAGGATCATAAAGTCACTATCCGACCTCGAGATAGGATCATAAAGTCACCATCCGACCTCGGGATAAGATCATAAAGTCCTTACCCGACTTCGGGGTAGGATCATAAGGTAACTATCCGATCTTGGGATAAGATCATAAAGTCACTATCTAAACTCGGAATAGGATCATATTGTCTCTATTATGTCTTGGGGTTAGATTGTAAAGTCTTCACCCGAACTCGGAGTAGGATCACATTGTCTCTATTCGGTTTAGGGGTTAGATCATAAAGTGTTTACCCGAACTCGGAATAGGATCATATTGTCTCTATCCGATCTTGGGATTAAATCATAAAGTCTTTACTCGAACTCGGAATAGAATCATAGTGTCTCTATCCGATCTTGGGATTAGAACACAAAGTCTTTACCCAAACTCGGAATAGGATCACATTATCTGTATCCGATCTTGAGATTAAATCATAAAGACTTTACCCAAACTCGAAATAGGATCACATTGTCTCTATCCGATCTTGGGATTAGATCATAATGTCTTTACCCAAACTTGGAATAGAATCATATTGTCTTTATTCGATCTTGGGATTAGATCATAAAGTCTTTACCCGAACTCGGAATAGAATCACATTGTCTCTATCCGATCTTGGGATTAGATCATAAAGTCTTTACCCGGACTCAAAATAGGATCACATTGTCTCTATCCGATCTTGGGATTAGATCATAAGGTCTTTACCTGAACTCGGAATAGGATCACATTGTCTCTATCCGATCTTGGGATTAGATCATAAAGCCTTTACCCGAACTCGGAATAGGATCACATTGTATCTATCTGGTTTTGGGGTTAGATCATAAAGTCTTTACCCAAACTCGGAATAGGATCATATTGTCTCTATCCGATCTTGGGATTAGATCATAAAGTCTTTACCTGAACTCATAATAGGATCATATTTTCCTTACCTGGAACTATCTTCTCCCTTTGAACAGGTGGTTACCTAAATGACAAATTGCCGATCTCGGGGTGGGTTAGGCCACCGCATTCAATAGATAGGGGATTGTCCCTACACCAACGGGATTTTGATGGCTGCTCAAGTTAGGTGCCTGGGAATATGTGTTGTGCATCAAATATAGTGCTAACGGATTTCGAGGCATGGCAGTAACCCTCTTCTCTTCTACTCTTCTCAAAGTCTAAATTTCCAACCGTTAACAAACATGCCCAATGCATCCTTAAAACAACTAAGAATGCATGAAAAATATCATATTGCAAGTGTAGAAGTTGTGAATAAATGAGCATATCATTCGTTAACTTTGGTAAGAAATGACCAAGTTATACTCCCCATATGACTCTATATTCTACCTTTCTCAAATAGTTCCATCACAAGAGAAGATGAGATTTACAATTAGGCAAGAGATTTAAAAATGAACAAGAAACTCCCCACCTAGCTCAAATATGTGTGTGTGTGTGTGTGTGTATATAAAGGATCCTCTCCATAAGTGTCAAATTTCAATCCCCATCCAGCTAACCAAGGTTCATTGCATAAATAGAAGAAATAAAGAGTGGGTGGGTGGGGGGGGGGGAACCAAAATAAGAATCATCTCCAATATGTTGATCTCGCATCCAAGAATGTCAGAGAAAGAATATCCTGTATATAGAAGCAATATTTGAAGCCTATTTTGCTAGTACATCAAA
>JAUPMG010000006.1:3048261-3073296 GCA_031762675.1 Pachysandra terminalis | reverse complement strand
TCCCTTAAGGAATCGCGGATAGGGTAATACCCTCTTTAAAAGGCCGAGGTGAGGGGTGAAACTCTCACCGGATCAGAGTCGCTCCCTTAAGGAATCGCGGATAGTAGTAGGTAACTATCACAGTGCAGGCGGTGACGAATGACGGTCAGGGTAGTGGTTGAGACATGTGGAAACATCTCGTCAAGCATGACCCTCGATGACCGACACTTATCACTTGGACTATCTGCTCCAAAGCTTCTTAGCTATAAAGGCCTATACTGCCATTGGACAAAGGATGACTTTTTCTGGTTGGTGAAGAACTAAGAGAGCCTTTACTGAAACCTTTGGAGTTCATTGAAAGCTGGACACTTAGTCTCATCTGCATAGTCCTTCTCTTTGAAGATTCCTAAGAATCTTCTGTCCCTTTCCCCTCTATTCGATTCTTCGATTCCTGTCTGGTTTTTCTAGTTCAAGTTCTTTGGTATTAGGAAACCTCACTTTGGAACGGCCCCTGTGGTTTAGGGCAGAGTGAGACGGGTATATAGACCTAAGATATTCGAGATCGGTGAGCTAATCAAGTTTAACACGTGTTTCCTGTGATTAAGTGATAATCCTCACTTTATCTACCGATTTTTACAATCAACAATATTAGGATTAGCTAATTTCTGAGTTTTTCTTTGTAAGATATTTAAATTATTCATTTTTTTTAAACCAAGACTTATAGATCATCTACAATAAAAACAGCTCGTAAACCAATAACAGCTATATTTGCTACAGTATAACATTCTTTTTACCAATTTAATCCCTAGTTTTAGGGTTTTAACTGTCGAGCCATCGGCAGGTTCAAATCTGATCCAAAAGTTGGATCATCGTTAAAAATATGTTAAAAATATATTGGATTGTCCGGACCAGTGGTACCAGTCCTCGGACTGATTGTACCAATCGATATCGGACCGATCCAAGCTAATACATGTTGGATCATTCATTTTTATAAATAATAAAAAAACTTTGGATCAGTCCGATCCAATCACATTGGTCCAAATCGATTGATCCATTTCGAATGGACCGGTTCAATCCAAAGCCACTTGACACAATAATTGTATCGTGGCTTGGGAACAGACCAGTCCTGGCCGATCCCCGTACGTTCCGGTCCTGACCAATCCCGGTACAGACCAGCCGATCCAAATCGGATCGGTCCGACCTTGAAATCATGCCTAGTTTCGAAAGATATCTACAATAATCATTTTTGAAAATATATATCTTAGACCACTTTCTACAAATCTAACGGCAACAGAGGCACAATCACCATAAAAAGATACAACAACTTCACCGTAGAGACAGCAAACTGATCAATCTCATGTACCAGTACGATTGTAGGAAAAAAAAAAAACTTGTTTAGGAGGTTTTCTTTCTCGTCATTAATATGAAAGTTCAAGGGCACTTGGGCTTGCCCTTGTTGGTCCTCTTGTCCCTGTAACAAGGGCACTCATGCTTGTTCCCGTAGGTCCCAGATGGAACGCATTTGCACTCCTCGCAGCAGATCCCGCAGTACTTCAAACACCGATCAACCACTCCTGCTCTGGCGCACCTCCCTGAGCACTTGTCATTGCAGTAACCTTACACCACAAACCCACCAATCAATTAGTACTCCGTAGTCTATACATGATCAGAAACAAATAAATAACCTAAAAGTAAAACACCTCATATGGGTAAATCAAGCTATCTAGTTGCCCAATTAGAAACAAGAACAGCTCTTACTTGAACCAGCCATGGTGGTTGGGATGAAAGAAGAACTCAGAACAAGCGACATTAGTAGGAGAGTTGCGTAGACCAGCTTCATCTTTTGTATTTGCTCAAGCAGATTCAATGTATATAGAGTATGAGGACGCTTGAAGCACTGCAGTGGCAGAGAGAGCTTAACAGGTTATTTATAGTGAGAGAATCAATAAATTATGTGTACAGTACAACACATTTGTCAGGTGGTTTTGGTAGGAAACCGGTGCTGGTTTAGGCTTTTACCTCTCTACGCGGTTTCTGCTGGCCCCCTTCTTCATCACTGCACTGTCTATAAGTAGTCAGCAGCTTTCACTAAAAAAACACAAGTAAATATAACTATTCGGAACGAGACAAAATCTTCTGTTTCATTTGGTGGAATCATCTTAGTAACAAAGGGTTGCCAGGCTGTATACATAACATTTACAGCTTTGGCTGGTTTGTGCAGTCACACTTCCATAATTCTGAGTAACTTTTAAATGGATTCAATGTTACAAAACTGTACAAACCAGCCATGGCTGGGTCAAACTCAGTCATATCATAGATGATTTGGACTCGAATCCAAATCTCTATACCCATGACATCTCATAAGATGTTGACACGCGTCCACATGTAGGTCCCATTAAGAAAAGTGATCTGCATTTTTAAAATCTTAAAAGAACGGTGAACTTAAAACTGCCTTTTATTTTAACCAGCTTCTACTTTTAGAATCCTGCATTTTTCGTGGGCCCATCTAAAACACGTGTCAACCTCGAAAGATCCTCGTTCGATGGGTGTAGCATATAATTATGTCCTGGCTAGGGGTGTCAATTGGTTCGGTTTAAACAAAAACCGAAAAAAGCTTGTTCGGTTTAGGTTTTTTTTTATTTTTTTTTATTTTGGTTTAATATGGTTTTGAAAACAAAAAATCAAATTAATACGGTTTGATTTTCAGTTAAGGCTTCGAATAAACCGAACCAAACAAAAAAAAAACTGAAATAAATTATATATATATATATATATATATAGATATATATATATATAAACATCTATATGTATTTGTTTCATATAGAAAATATTATTAATTTTGTCAAACTGAATTGAAATACCAAAAATTTTTATTTCTATTTCGACTTGGTTCGGTTTTTGGTTTTTTTTCATTATATTTCGGTTTGGTTTTCGGTTTTCTAAATCGATTTTTGGTTTAGTGTAATGTAATTTGGTTTGCTTTAGGTTTGACCACTAAACTGAACCAAACCAACCGAATTACACCCCCTACTTGTGGCATGACAGTGATTGGACCACCTTGGCTTGTACAGGCAGTTTTATAATTGTGGGTAAATTCAAGTGCATTGGTCTTGATTTGGAGCCTTATGATTATAGGTATGGCAGTGGAACAGGTTAAATGAGTAATCAGCCCATCCATAATGGTTCAAAGTTAGTACCCCATAAATTAGGTTCGATTCGGGTTTGGGTCAATCCCTAACCCACCCAATTGCTATTCAATGACATGTTATATATAACCATATATTTACTTTAAAAAACAGTATTCATTTATAATTTATTTACTGCCGGGTCAAAGCGTGCATATCACGTGAGCGGTAGGGGGTCTGTACAAACACCATAAAGTTTAAAATTAGGGAGCATCCAAAATGTGGGTTTCAAAGCCCATACTTAAAAGTATGGCAGGCCCATGTAAATCGGGTCCACTCAATACAAAATTGCTCAAATCATGTAAAGTGATTTTGAAGGATCTGATTCGTAAAATTTCCTCCTCCTTTTTTTTTTTTTAAATATTATAGGCAATGGTCAAGTAAGATGCACGTGGACTTGTTTTTCTTTTCATATATGTTAGATGGGCCCACGGAACGAGAGTTTTTAGGTCGTGTAAACGGGTTTTGGATAGAGGTGTCAATGGATGCATTAGGTTCAATTGGGATATGGTCAACCCGAACTCGTCTAAACGAGAGATGGTTTGGGCAGCTGTTCATTATTTGGACAGGTTTAGATTGAAATTCGACTTAAACCCGTTAAAACACCAAACGGCTGACGGATCGGATCCAATTTTTCCCACTCTGATGTTGATCCAGCCCAGGACCTTGGCCGGGTCAATGCCCAGACCGTCTCAAAACATTGTTATCATATATTTTTAATTAGATAATTTCTATTAAAATAAAATAATAATAACTTGATTTTCCAAAATCATGCACAGTATTAACATGCAGGTGCAATTCTACTACACAGGAATAGGCTAAGAATGGTAGTTAAAATCCCATTATAATTCAATATTGTTTCAGAAACGTATAGAGACAAGGTTGAATTGATTCATGTTGATCGGGATCAAACAATAATAATAAACACAGTAAAACGAAGTTCAGACAATGCGCAATAATAATAAAAACGAAGATCAAACAATGCACACAAATATACATGGTTCGGCAAAACCTACGTCCACGAAAGAGAATACTATGTCTAAAACAAATTAGGGTTACAACATATACTCCTACTCGATATAAATGGCAAATCCCAAATATACTCTTACCATACCGTAGGGGCTCTACCCCTGTACCCCCAACCTCATTGTATTGAGAGACCCTAAGGTCCCTTCCCTTGGGATCTAGATACTACTGAATATGAGCCACCCACTATCTATAACAATTCACTTCGCCATTCCCGAGAGTCTGAGACCTTCAGTTTGCTGGGGAAAAAAATATATAAAAAAACCTCCTCTCCTGTGCTATGATTCTATTGGTCCATCTATAAGTGCCTAGCCAACTGTTCACACAGACAGATTATCGAGGGAGCACAGAGGATTTCGTCTCCATTTCTGTCATTCAATCCCACAATTCAGAATGTATAAATTTAAAACAGCAATGATCAAGTAACATATTCAAAGATTTGAGGCCTACGAAGTCATCTTTCTGAAAATTATTAACACTAACATCACAATGGAACAACATTTAAGTGTTAGGCAGTAATAAGAAGGATGATTCAAGGATACAGCAATGAAAAAAAGTGTATCAAGTCTCAATTTTCTTTTTCCTTTTCTCAAATATCCTTAAGGTAGACTAAAATAACTATTTCTTTTTGTCTTTCATCTTTCAAGGATTTAGTAAAAGAAAATATGGGTACTATGTGTTTATAGGCCAAAGCTCAGATATGAAAATTACTTACATGTATGTAGATAGCAGTGTGTATATATACACATCAAACTCCCATCCTTGGCGCAACAACCTCGCACACTTGATGCATTAACCTCCCATACTTGATGAAGGATGAGAACTATGGCCACCAGAGTATTCTTTATCATGGTCATCGTATGCTAGCAAATTGACCTGAAAATATACCATAGTAACCTAAGCCATCACACAGAAACTTCGGAAACAGTCAACAACACGCCAACATATAAAAAGTAAAAAATTGGCATTAGGCATACCTGGATGATTTCAGACATTGAGCTGGGGGGCATATAAGTTGCTAAGACGCTCATGTGGAAAGCCTGGATTCAGAGCATAAAAAGAAACTGTTGAGATTTTCCAGTCCTTGGAAGAACCATAATTGAATAAGAAACACCTACACTTTCTCAAATAACTACGGTATTGTAAAATATAAGGAACTCACGCACATCATGTCGAGAATTCAAGAGGTTAGGTCTGCGGGAGATGATATATTGGGGATAGTACCAGACTAATAAGGTGAGGTGATTTGTCCTTTAACTTGAGACAGCTCAAATTGGTTGTCTATGAGAACAAGGTTTTAAATTTCTATATCACCAAACATTTCGGAAGACTTGGCAGAATATATCGCCAGGTTGGAGAAATATTGGGGAAATATTTCGCAGAAATTTCAACAAAATGGGGTAAAAGGGGGGAATTCAGCGAATTTCACTTACATTTCTTTTCGCTGGGGGCCATTTTGGTGAAATTTAAAACCTTGTATGAGAGTTTCTTCACAAAAATGCATCAATAACAACAGAAATTGATAACTCACCCTAAAAGGATCAGCCCTCAAGGACTGCACAAACATTATATCTTCTGAGCTCATACCCTGAAAATGAACAGCAGTCACTAATTCCATGATTAACTGTCAAAAATCTAATGAATAATACATACTCGTAAATATATTCATAGAATGCAATTGCAATGCAAAAGCAGATATTTGTGAGAAATAGCAAGTGATTTCTCATGAGATTTTTCCTTAATGAAAAATGCCTATGCATGTAACATAACATAGTCAATGACAGGTAGAGAATGTACACCAATGGTTTCTCAACTCATAAGGAGACACTAGTTGCGATACAAAGTTGTAATCTAAGTGTTGCAGTTAAATTTCCAATTAAAAAGGGAAAAGAAAGGGAAAAAAATAAAAAATTGTTTACCTAACGAATGCCCCTTCAATGTCGTAGAATAATGAACACATAAACATGTTAGCCTTTCCTTTTTGTACATATATTTAAGAACGCAATTACAATGCAAAAGCAGATATTTATGGGAAAACAGTATGTGATTCTCATAAAGTTTTTCCTTCTGGAAATAAGAAATAAAGAACCTGTTATTAATGACAACAATTTTTTTCTTAATGAAAAATGCCCACCTAACGTAACATGGTCAACGACAGGTACAGAATGTACAGTGGTTGTGCACCAATGGTTCCTTAACTCATTAATAGAAACTAGTTGCTACACAAAGATATACAAAAGTGTCACAGTTAAGCTTCAAATTAAAAAAGGAAATAAGAAAAAAACCTTGTTTAGTTCACCAATGCTCCTTTAATGGGTAAACTCTGTCTGGGCTAATGTCTGAACTCTGAATATGTTGTTTTATTTTTGGGTAGGGTTTGGGATTGGTTTGGGGTATACAGTTTGTATACAGTGATTTTTTGGTATACTTGTAACTACCTTTTATATATAATACAATTACACTTTACTGATCAAAAAATAATAGTCTAAAATATAGTACTAAATGATATGCTAGCAGGAAATGCTAGCAGAATAATGAACACATAAACATGCTAGCCTTTCCTTTTTGTACAGTTAAAATAATAGCAATAAAAAATATTAGCACTATTTTATCATATAAATGAATATAGTGCTTTAAAAGGCTTTTGAAGTTTATGCCTTAATGCATGCCTTAAGGCCCTCAAAGAAAACGCTTCTTGACAAGGCTTAAAGGCATACAGCACCCAAGGCTTTGTACCCAGCTGAGGTGCACTTCTCAAAGCTGAGGCTCCTATTATTTCTGAGGCATGCACTTCCTACATTAACCAAAGTTAGATTCTTATTACAGAGCTGTAACTTGAAGCAATGCCTCAAAAGGTGTGCAAGGCTTATGAAGGCAGGGCGAGGTTAAGAAAAATGCCTTGAGGCTCAACCTTATAGGCTCAAATCCTGTGATATCCTTTAAGTGTGAGGCTCATGTGAGGCTTACACTCCACACCTTGAGGCTTGCCTTCTATTGAGGCTTATACCCCAGGCATTAAATAAAATTAGGATGTCAAATTCACAACATGAAAAAATGGCAAACTTAAGTTGTTCTTTAAAAAAATGAACAAAAAAGTAAACACTAGTTTGGCAATTCCTTGCCTCAATTAACTTTGTTTCCTTTTACCATATGATTGAAGAATCCTATGTATGCACATACTTCAAAAGTCTGGAAACTTCATCAGATATTAATGAAGTTCATAAATATTCAGCTTTAATTTTTTTTGTATGATGAAATGCTATTTTTCCTATTGTTCTTATTTTTTCATGTTTTTATCCTATATGTTACAAATTTATTTATTGAACATCTATGCTCGTCAGGCTTAAGCCTCATGCATTGATAACCTAAAATGCCTCGTCCCATGCCTTAAGTTTTAAAAGATTAGATAAGAATCATTTCCCTGTTTTCATTTATTAGAGCTAGCACTTTGTTATTATATTTATAACATATGAGATTTTACAACCATTTCCAGGGTCTGTCACTTTAAGTGTCACCTTGATAAACTCTAAAGATATAAAGAGACACATCTTAAATTGTAGTTCATAGCAGGGATGGAGCCAATATATATATCTATCTATATATATATATATTCAACCAAACGTATCTTTCTTTTTCCAAATACATAAACACAAATACATACATCTACACACGTGGATAGATGATTTAAAAAATCTACTTGTCCATATGTTCTACGTGATCCAGCTTCACGTATCAAATTTATGCCCTAAACTTGGTTGCTGCATTGGGGAAAAAAACATCCTTTAATCTAATTTTCTTGTAAAAACACCTAAAAAGTTTTAACAAATTTAGCAGCTACGGTTAAACATACACATAATATCCTTGATTAAATAACGACACAATAGTGGTGGGTCCTATTTGTGATTCTGAAAATATCTTGCGACATAAATGAGAGACACTGGACTTTTCCATGTTTTCGCATAGTTTTTTTTCCCACAATTCTGAGAAAAATTCTTAAATAAACCAATAGCATAACTGTGATTTAAGATTCTTCCCTTTACTTTAGACTCTTGAAATTGGGTCCGAGAGCCAAAGTTTGGTTTCAAATTCTTCCTTTTCTCTTTAATTTTTTTTTTCTAGAAAATACCAATTCCACTCCTCATTAAGCAGAATAACTAGTGATATCCGTTAGTGAGTACCATCTCGTTGTATAAAGGTAAAGATTTTGTTGTATAACTTATTGTATAAATATATTTAACTGCAAGTGTGTAAGAGCTAGAACACAATCCACAAAAATATCATAGTAATTGTCTAAGATCTCAAACACAAAAATCCTGATATTCATGAAGTTCGTAAATATTCAGCTTTAATTTTTTGTATAATGAAATTCTATTTTTCCTATTCTTCTTATTTTTACATGTTTTTATCTTATATGCTACGAATTTATTTATTGAATATCTATGCTGATCAGGCTTAAGCCTCATGCATTGATAACCAAAAATGCCTCGCCTCATGCCTTAAGTTTTAAGAGATTACATAAGAATCATTTCCCTGTTTTCATTTATTTGAGCTACCACTTTGTTATTACATTTAATACATATGAGATTTTACAACCATTTCCATGGCCCATCTCACTTTAAGTGCCACCTTGATAAACTCTAAAGATATAAAGAGACAAATACTAAATTGTAGTTCTTAGCAGGGCGGAGCCAAGATATATATATATATATATATATATATATATATATATTGTCAACCGAACGTATCTTTCTTTTTCCAAATGCATATACACTCAAACACATACATCTACACACTTGGATAGATGAATTAAAAAATCTACTTGTCCATATGTTCTACGTGATCCAACTTCACATATCAAATTTCTGCCCTAAGCTTTAGCTGCTGCATTGGGGGGAAAAAACATCTTTTAATTTAATTTTCTTGTAAAAACACCTAAAATGTTTTAACAAATTTAGCAGCTCCGGCTAAACATAGACATATAATATTCTTGATTAAACAAAAACACAAAAGTGTTGGGTCCTATTTGTGATGCTTATGAGTAACACTGGATTTTTCCATGTTTTCGCAGTCTTTTTTTTTTTTTATCAAAATTCTTTGAGAAAATTTCTTTATTAAACCTATAGCATACCTATGATTTAAGATTTTTCCCTTTACTTTAGGCTCTTGAAATTGGGTCTAACAGCCGAAGTTTGGTTTCAATTTCTTCCCTTTCTCTTTAATATTTTTTCTTGAAAATACAAATTCCACTCCTCATTAAGCAGAATAACTAGTGATACCCGTTAGTGAGTACCATGATTTTGTTGTATGACTTATTGTATAAATATATTTAACTGCAAGTGTTTAAGAAATAGACCACAATCCACAAAAATATCATAGTAATTGTCTAAGATCTTGAACACAAACCAAAAAGACCATTTGGAGCCTTATGCTTTTATTTAGATTGTAAATGATTAAGAATAAAACATATTTCCAATACAGCATTCACAAGACTAATAAGTAAAAGTTTATCATTTTTATAAAGTAAGGGAGAGACTGAAACCAAACTTTCTTTATTTTAGTAGGACTAAATAACCTAAATTATGGGGAGAGTTTGATAATACTATATAGGGTGAAGTTAGGAGAGAACTTTTCCTTTTAATCTTTCCACCCTTGTCCAGTTGTGTCCTAGCCATGGGCAGGTACTTAGAATGCAAGAAACAATCTTGGGGGGCACTTCCTAAATAAGCTATAAGAGAATTAATGGGGTGGGCCATTGGATAGGTAGAGGCATAAGAAACTTATAAACTTTGAGATACCAAGGACCCTGCCCACCCCCTGGTTCCTCCCTGGTTTTTCAATGATCTATTTTTAACCTTTTGTTGCAAGTGTGATTTATTGCATTGATCGATGAGCAAGCACCAATTGCTTTGTAATACACATATAAACATAAAATATGATGATTGAACCACAGATTTGCGTACACACAACACATAGACAAGCACACAAAGATACAGAGAAAATAGGATTTTTATTGCTTTCTGAATTTTCCTGAAATTTCTTCTCATGTCGTTATTTTTTTATATGATGAAGGCTTACGAGGTTTAAGCCTCATGAATTGAGTCTTAATCTTGCACATTTGGAGGTCCTAATGCCTTCACCTTAAAGACACTGGATGAAAATCATGGAATATAGATACGGATCACAGAAGTTAATTATACAAAGGAAAAAAAAAAGTAATATACATGTTTTGAAAGGCAAATTTATATCTTTTTTAATGCCCTACAGAACTTGAAACATTAGAGAAAGCATGCATATACAGAGGCCAACATGATATGTTCCTCATCTCATTTTATTACATTACATCACTTGGAGTTGGGAGTCGCACACACATATAGCTACCACATGGCATGTTTCTCATCTCACTTTCATTGCACCTGTGCATGTGCAGACACATGTAGCGACAACATGGTGTTTTCTCCACTTAAAAGTTGGGAGTTAAACATAAAAGCCTCACTGAAAGTTTGAATTACCTCAAGAGTTATATCCCTAAGCCGCCTTCCAGTTTGAGCACAGCAAACGCGCACAACTTGCTCTTCACAACTCCCACTAATAACATAATCTCTTCCATTCATGTAATAAGAACGAGTATAATTTTGAGCACTTCCAGTTGGTGGTATCTTAAATTTCTTGTTATGCTTCCCATCTACTGCCAGAAATTGATGAACCTGGCAATAATCCCAATTAGCCAAAAACAGCTACTCATTAATATGCAGTAATTCATGACGGTTATTCATAGAAATCCATAATCTGATTAATAAACAGTAATTACAGATGCATAGCACACGTGAAAGTCAAAACCTTCCATCCAAAGGATACCTCCACTAAAATAACTTCCGAGTCAGATTTTGACAGCATTAGAGAATGAAATTAACCAAATGATCGCAATCATTTAATCAAGAAGAATTTGACCAGGACTTCCTAGGTCAGACCATTCAAATGAGAGATCTTAATCTAACATAAGCATGTGTTCCTGGTAATGTGTATAAGTTTATGCATAGCACATGTGTTCCTGGTAATGTGCTTATGAGAGAGAGGGGGGTTATAGATCTATTCTTTCAGATTACCTCATTATCAACAGCTGATGCAAGCAAATAGTAGTCATCAGGAGAGAAGCAAACCATGACATTTCCTCTCGAGCTTGAAACTGTATAGCAAGGCCTTAATGGTTTTTGTCTCAAGTCCCACATCTTGACATCCTGATCAAATGATGAAGTTGCAAATATGGAAGGAGAATGGTGCGCAAATTTAACAACATTGATATGCTCTCGATGCATATCAGTGAACATCTGCAAGCGTCTCCCACTGCCGATGTCATACAGAGCAACATTTTTAGAGTACCCACTTGCAAGGAATTTTTCATCGGTTGAATTGACATGAACAGATGTCAAATGTTCAAAATCATCAAAAATAACAGTACCAGTACCAGTATCAGTACTATGATATGTCGATGGCATATAATCGACATCGTACAATTTCAAGAAACCATTATCAGAACCAACAATGAGCTGCATTCAACACGAAAATCAAAACATAATCAGTAACTTCCAAATCAGCAAGGATTAAAATGACTATAAAAGCAAATGTTCTAAAATGGTCAACAATTGGGACATTTAGATAATATCTACTATCTATTAAAACTTAATCAGGCCATTCATGCATATGGATGTATCACGCTTAAACTGTGTCCCAAGTAGGAAACCTTAAAAACAGAAACCTGGTTGTATGACCACGTATACATGGAAAATAATGGCACTATCTTCCTGAGTTTCATTGACCATTTAAAGGAATCTGACATTCATGCATATGCATGTATCACGCTTAAATTGTGTGTCCCAAGTAGGAAACCTTAAAAACAGGAACCCGGTTGCATCACCACATATACCTGGTAAATAATGGCACTATCTTCCTGAGTTTCATTGACCATTTAAAGGAATCTGACATAATTGTTATGATAATATGATTAGGTTTCTCGATTTATGGAATTGACCATACCCAAGATGGTAAATACCCTCTATGATATTTGCACTAACAGATACAGACATCAAAACTGAGCATTCCTTCAGCTATACAGTTCCATGAGGTTATGATATACCTTAGAAGGATGCTTCTTGAGCCAACAGAGACCCAAAACGCTGCTTGTTGCTCCCGTGGATGGGATATAACCAATAAGATTCCCATTTTCATGGTTTACAACAACTAGTTCACCATTCAAAGTTCCAAAAACCATTAGACTAGAGTTAGATGGATGATACTCAAACTGCCGGGGACGAAAGCTCATCTCTTCTTCCCCTGAGATGCTTTGTAAGAGTGGCCGTGCAGAAGTTCCCAATTTGGCCGCACAAAGTGACCTGGAGAGGAAATATTGATTCCTAACAGAAGGATATGGCAGTTCTAGCTTTGGCAATTTTTGCAAGTGATCACTACTTGCTCCCATTTCACGCTTCTTCAAGACACTAACAACATTCTCTTTGTGCTGTCGTCCGTATGGTAAGTACTCATAGCATTCTGAATAGATGACTTTGGCAACTTCCCTGTCTGTCTTTTCTATGGGCAAATTGTCTAGAACTTCCAAACAAGGCAATGAAGTTATCATGTACTCTCTATAATGTTTCTCAAAGCATATCGGCGAAGGATGATGTGAAATATACTTCTTTAATGCAATATCTGCAGCATTCAAGCTATCTTGGCTCCATGTTGCACCAGAAGAAACCTGTAAAACAAACCACTTAATCCATCATCAGGGGTTACATAACATTGAAAACTTTCCCAGTCAAATACCTAACATAAAAATCTTATGAGCATTAATGTGTCTTTACCTCATTTTGCAGATCGTCTGGTCTATTCAGCATAGGAAGAACATTAGATAGTAACTCGACCAGACTCATTCCTTCCTGGTGATTTGAAAAATTCACTTCAATATCTGATGAAGCCTCAGTTGTGTTCGGAACCGCATAAGATGTCATCAAGTTATGAAAAGAAAACAAGTTCCTTAATGTCTCTTCTGCACCAGAATTTTGAAATGTGAGATCATCAGTAGTAATGGGTGGTACTTCAACACAATGAAAAAAGTCCACCTAACCTGAACCAGTCCTATCAGGAACAATCCGAATTGCTTTTTCAGTGGATGATGCAGGGCATGGTCCAGTGTCGTCGCAACTGAAACAATTTTGAAAACGGAGTTCCACCAAAGAAGGGAGCTTCGACAAAGCAGCACTAGTTGCCCATAGATTAACAATCCTTGTCTCACACAATGAAAGACGCATCAAATTTGGCATGCAAGCAAAACAATTCTCCTGGAAACTCGTAAGTGAAGTACTAAAATCCAGATTAAGGGTATGTAGGTTTATGAACTCCCCAATCATGTTGAGCTTCAGGATATTGGAAGCCTTCAAGTTCAATACTTGACATGTTAAACCTCTCCTGCAGATATCTCTGAGAATGACATCAACAAAATAAGAAAGGAGATATCAGATCATTTAAATATTACCTTGCTGATCTCATATTCTTTCTTTTGAACAAGCCACAATAGCCATGAAAGTTAATGGTATATCCCTTGGCAAAAAGAAAGTGAGAGAGAGAGAGAGAGGGAGCACTGCATGCACCTGTCAGTATATTTTGATAAAACTCCAATTTTTTGTGATAGGGTGACCTGAAAGCAAGCATTTTATGTAGCCTTCGTTTTCTTAACTGTGTGTACACCTACACGAGGTGTAGGACCTTATCCATTAAGATCATATCCCTTATTCGTGGGTACAAACCAAATATCTTTGACCACATCAATGTATCCGATGGCTATACATAGCCATGCTCTTCTTCTTCTTCCTTATTTAACAATTGCACTACTAACAGTATCAGTCAGAAAAGTAACAATGAACATATATAAAACAGAAGTTTCTCTTTGCTTTACACAATGCTTTTCAGCTACTGTTTTGTTCTCATTTTGGATTACTTCATACTACATTAGTTGTGATATCAATATACTATTGTTGTTTATGGAGCTCCTTCTGGTATACAGTAGCGATGTGACTCATTGAGGATCTGCTACATACGACTGTTTACATAGGCAGGAAATCTCCCCTATTCGACCACTTATGATGGTTGATGCACATTAGCAGGTGATAAATCGTTCGATATTGCGATATATCACCAATGTCATGACACATTGCTCGATATCCTGATATAGCCTCCGATAAATTGTAAAATTATAATTACACGAAGCAGTGAGGTTTACCACCACATGTCTCCTTATTCGAATGACGACCCATGGAAACAAAACCCCTAGATTTATATCAGCAACCAGAGAAAGATGATATATCACTCAATATATCAAGAGATATATCGAATATTTAAAACCATGAGTCATGTCCTGTTGCTTAAGGATGTCTTTCACACTCCAGAGATGAACTTATTTTACGAATTTTATCAAAGACTCGACTAAAACCGACCATAGAGTCTGATAATTATGAAAGTACCAAATATGAGATGTTTGTTGAGAAACTTCTAGGCCTGTAATGGAATGGTTTAACTAAATATTCAAATTATGAATGAATCATCTAGTACTTCTATTTACATGTTGTCTATTGTAAATGTTTTGCATGCTCATTTATACCATGTAATAAAAAGGGTAAATTACAGAAACCTCCATTGAGGTATGCATTAATTACAGAGACCTCCCTTCAGCTTTCTGAGATAACACTGTCCTCCTTGCAGGTTTGAAGAGAAGTCGCATTCACCTCCCTTCCGTTAAATTACAGTCAAGTTGTTGAACAAAAAGTGCTGATTACAGCATATATTTATACCTTTTGGACAAAATTATCCCTCCAAGTTTTATGACAGTTAAAAGAAAATAAGGGTATTTAAGTAAAACAATACAAAAAATGTTACTTTTATTAACGGTTGTCTTCTATTAAGGGGGAAAGTGTTATTTTATAAAGGTGAAGGGAGGTCTCCGTAATTAATGCATATCTCAATTGAGGGCTCTGCAATTTATCCTAATAAAAAATATGTGAGTAGCATGAGTAGTTCAGGATTAATTCCTAATTAAGATAGTTATGTTATTGATACATGGGAACCATACAATAAGGCTAGAATAAATAGAAAATCTTCAGATTAAAGCAAATACCAAATTGCTAGAGCTCATTCACTGTGACACGTGAACAAGCTGGAATCTTAATTAGAGGTGGTAAAAGGTACTCCATCATCTTTATAGTTGATTACTCCAAATACACCTAATATTTCATATACCCATACGGGCAGATCTGTACCTCCTGCATTTAATAATTTCATAGTATAACTGCTATCGGAAGAATGCAGAACAGGTATTATAGTGATAGATTCCAACCTATTTATCGTGAACACTATTGTGAGAGAACTGTTGAATAAAAGTACCATTACAATTGATGTTGTAAGGTCAAGGGATAATTTTGCAGATCCCATGGCTAAAACCTCTAGCTAGATAGAGAGAAGGTTTGGCGTACATCTAAAGGAATGATAGTGTTCTAAATGTCACTTTCACTGAAAATTTCGTCACAAGCACCGGGGAAAATAATCATTGAAATTTCAAGTGAGATTTTCGTTTTGGCAGAATATTTCGCTAAATGAAGAGAAATTGTGAAAAATTAGGAAAAACATGGATTTTTTAGTGAAACTCACAAATAACTCAAAATATAGTAATAAATAATTATGCATAATAATGAATACCCAATTAAAGAACTAATATACATTCTGCCAACATTAACGGATATATCAAATGTGTGCTACCATCCAAACAAAGTCAAAATATATCTAAATATCACAAAAAGCAACATGGAAATGTAATATCCAAATACATGTTCAAATACGAGCGCACAAATGACAAATCATATCACCAAGTATAATGTGGACCAATTTAGCAAGCCTAGTCCAATTACTTGCATGCTTAGGCCCAGACTTGTTAATTGGGTCATACCCATGGATTCTCTAGTAAACCCAATTATTTGAGTCCTCTTTAGGTTAGGATTTTATTATTATTTGTTACAGTTTGACTAAGAAAGCAGTTAAAATTAGAATTATCTTGAAAATTCATGTTAAAATTTTATAAGGATAATATTTCATGTTTTAGATGTTACTTTGGATGTATTTTAGTGCTTTTAGGTCTCTTCAAGTATATTTATTAGATTAGGACTATTTTTATGTAATTAGGGTTTAGGAATAAGTCTATATAAAGCCTTTATTATGGATGTAAAAAAAGATGATGAGAATTGAATAAAAGTTTGCACATAATGTGTTTTTGAGGTGTGATTCCTCTTATTTTTCCAGTGATGGGAAACCCTAGGCTCCAAAGATTGGAAGGTGTGAAGCCTCTAGGTGTGATTCCTAGACCATCATTCTCTTATTTCTCTGGTATTGGTTATATTCCTTTACCAACCCTTGGTTCAGATTGGTGAGATTCTAATCTGTTCATGGTCCTGACAGAAAGAATTTGTCAGATTATCCTTCTAGTCTCTCTTTTTTCTATTATTTTTCTTCTTTATTTATTATTCAAGCCTATATTTGAAGATCTACCTGTTGTCCTACATCAAAGAGTCAAGTCCGTTGAAGTTAGAATTCCTAGGACAAAAGTAATATAATTTCATTATAAGTTGATTTACTTTACTTGTGCATTGTAATGCTTTTAATTTTAAATTCTTATATTTTTAATAACACGATTATATTTAACATAAATAGACAATTTTCATTAGGTTTTAAAGTATGAAAAGCAACAAAACATATTTCCCAAGAGTTTGATTCTTATCCCCTTTAAATACAATATTCTCATTTTCAATACACGTAAATGCATCAACATGCATTTGTATCTAAATAAATTCAATTTATTATCATTTCTTGAAATCATCAATGGAGATGTTAGATTTGGATTAAAAACCAAAATGTAACAAAAGATTGAAAAAATTGAAGTTAGTAGGGGTTTATTTGACTTTTAGAAGAACACTAATATTTCTAGCAAAATAAAAAGGTAAAATATCGATGAAATTTCGATAAGAAACAAAATTTCAGCGACATCAGGGAAAACAATGAATTATTCTGGAGATAATATCTCCAAAAGGGGAAATAACAAAATTTTGCTGAAATTCTACTGATCTTTAAAACCATGAGGGATGGGATTGAAGCCCATAGAATAGAATTACCTATGATGGTTACCCAACTTAGGGACTAGAGAACCAAAGAACTGAGTTTAAAAGAAAGAACAAGTCAAAGCGTATTTGATTGTTGCAGGAACGTTATACGATATGGTATACCCTTTCCTAAGATGATAAAGTGCAAGGTATTCTTATATCGATTTAGTAGGATAAGTTTATTGATGTCTATATCTCTTATGAGGGATGCCTAGCTGCATAAACATGATTGATCCTCACCAATGTGTGAGGAAGTAAGATCGCTTCCTATGAGAGTTGGGTCATACTCTCTAGAGCACTCACAAAATCAGACAAAGCACTAGGCAATTACGTGCTGTCTTGTGAACTTATATTGACCAATAATGATTGTCGTATGTGCTGTTGCATTTCCTATATACTCAAGAATGTTAGTTCACTACTTGTCACTCTAAATTTTATACAATATATACACTGCCACTAAGTTGGGGTTCAAGCCTTTGGCACCTCAATTAGGAATGGTATACATTATTTGCCCAATATTTATGTTTTTCTTCATCTTTCACTAAAATAAATGGAGCATTATGATAACTTGAACCCCGGGCATTTTATATGGCCTTTGTTTTCTCAAGTGAGTGTTGTGTGTATAATGTGAGGGGGATTTGTCCCACATTGTCTAGAAGAAAAGGTCCTCGACTGTCTTATAAGTGCTGAGCATACCCCTGGACTAGTAAGCTTGTAAAGAAAAAAGAAGAGACATCAAGCACAAGTAGTGCCATGGAGTGGCTAAAGCTCACCAAGAATATCAAACTAATAAGAATTTATTTATTTGATAAAGGGGTCCTGCTTTGTTATTATATTCTATATGAGTTAAGCATTGACAAGTTCTAGACTATGATTTGGTTAGTGTTGAAAAGCCAAAAGATGTGCTGTGAACTCAGAATTTGATTGATCAATGAAATTTGAGTTGCTTTTTGAGCTCATTTTGAGAATTTTCTCAGTTGCTCATAACTCCTATTTTGTAAGAATGTGTTTGAACGGTCATCTTTTGGGTTGATACCTGTTGAACAAGTTTGTTTATAAAGTGTGGAAATCCCGGATCCCTGATTTTCTGGTGTAATTCGTGATAGGAAATAAGTTAGGGATCTCATTGTATATTGTTAGAAAGGTTTCCTTCTATAAACTTAGGAAGATTAGGAAGATTTTCCTCTTTGTAATATAAATAGGCCATAGATTGTATATCGATTTTTAGAAATATAGAGAATCAATTCTGTTCTCATGGTATCAGAGCCAAGTTTTACGAACCTTAGCAACTAATGGCGGAAACCGCTGTAAACAGCAAAGAATCAGTGTCTTCTGAAACCACCGATAACGAAAACGAAAGCATGCCCACCATGAGTTCGAATGGACTCGACTGCTCATCCTTCCAACAAATCACAATGGAGAAACTAAACGGGAAGAATTTTCTCGAATGGGCTCAGTCAATCAAGCTCGTCGTCGTCGGAAAAGGGAAGTTGGGATACCTCACCGGCGAAACGAAACAGCCACCCTCAACCGATGCTGCGTCTCTGCGAAAGTGGAAGTCAGATAACTCCATGGTGACAGCGTGGCTTGTTAACTCCATGAAACCCTCGATCGGGAAGACGTATCTCTTTCTACCAACGACAAAAGACGGCTAGGATGCCGTGCGTGAAACCTACTCAGATCTGGAAAATTTCTCGTAGATCTTCGACCTCAAAACTCGACTATGGCAGATGAAGCAGGAAAAGAGGGAGGTCACGGATTACTACCTTGAGATGAAGTCGTTATGGCAGGAACTCGATCTGAGTTACGAGGAAGAGTGCGAATGCCCTGGAGATAGCGTAAAGTACAAAAAAAGGTTAGAAAATGAAAGAGTATTCGAGTTCTTGGCTAGGCTCAATCGTGACTTAGACGAAGTGAGGGGACGGATTCTAGGCCGCAGACCACTGCCATCTACACGTGAAGTATTCTCGAAAGTATGAAGAGAAGAAAATAGGAGGAAGATAATGATGAACGATGGCGTCATGGCTGTTGGGTCTACTGGGCCTCCTAAGGCCTCTGCTTTAATGACCAAAGGAGGTTCTATTGGGCCAAATCCGATTCAGCAAAAAAAGAAATTGTGGTGTGAGCACTGCCATAAGCTGAGACACACCAAGGAGACATGTTGGGATCTACAGGGCAAACCACCAAGATGGAAGACAAGACAGTTTGACAGAAATCGAGGTTACCAAGTCTCAATTGATAACCAGTCCGAGAAACAGAGTGAAACCTGCAACGATAATCGATCTTTTAATAGGGAACAGGTGGAGCAGCTCTACAAAATGTTTACTAGCCTCCAAACATCTGGTCAGTCCTCCACTAACGTACCTTCGGGTTCGTTAGCCCACAGAGGTAATTTTTTGAGAGCCTTGAATACTACCTCCCAAATTAAAATTCCTTGGATAATTGACTCCGGAGCCTCAGATCACATGACTGGTTCTTACCATATTTTTTTCCACATACTCACCTTGTGCTGGAAATCTGAAAGTTAAAATTGCAGATGGTTCACTCTCGTCTGTTGCAGGAAAAGGGAGTATTCGGATATCTGATTCTGTAACACTAGAATCTGTCCTTCATGTTCCAAATTTGTCTTGCAATTTGTTATCCATTAGACAGTTGACAAGAAATTCCAATTGCTCTGCTAAATTTCTTCCCTCTCATTGTGCTTTTCAAGACCTATCATCGGGGAAGACGATTGGCAATGCTAAGGAGTGTGAAGGACTCTCCTACTTTGAAGAGGTCAATGTGAGTGGACAGCGTCAAACTGCAATTTGTGATTCTGCATCTATCTCTAGGGACAGTGAAATTTTGTTATGGCATTTTAGGATGGGTCATCCAAATTTTAAATATCTGAGACATTTGTTTCCGTCTATGTTTATGAAGCCTTTTGACTTCCAATGTGAAATTTGTGAACTTGCAAAACATCGACGTACTTCTTTCTCAAAATCCCAACATAATCCATCCAAAACCATTTACCTTGATTCATAGTGATTTATGGGGTCCGTCTCGCATTCTCAACCGTAATCACACAAAATGGTTTGTTACATTTATTGATGATCATACTAGAGTCAGTTGGGTTTATTTGTTGAAAGAAAAACTGATGTTCGTAATGTGTTTATCAATTTTCACTCGATGATTCAAACACAAATTCAAATCTTGCACACTGATAACAGCACAGAATATTTTAACTTTGTGTTGGGAAATTATCTTCAAACAAATGGGATAATTCACCAGAGTTCCTGTGTTGACACTCCCCGACAAAACGGGGTTGCTGAACGCAAAAACAGACACCTCCTCGAAGTTGCTCGTGCCTTGATGTTTACTACCAACATGCCAAAAATGTTCTGGGGAGATGCCGTTCTGACATCCACCAATCTCATTAATACGATGCCTAGCCGTGTCCTCTCGTTCAAGACACCTCTTCAAACCCTCCAACAATATTTTCCAACCTCTCGCCTAAGTCCTCATCTATCTCTCAAAGTGTTTGGCTGTACCGCATTTGCTCATGTTCATGCCCATAATCGAAGAAACTAGATCCTCGAGCTCTTAAGTGTGTTTTTATTGGATATTCTCCTACCAAAAAGGCTACAAGTGCTATGATCCATCCACAAAAAAGGTACTTGTCAGCCTTGATGTTACACTCTTTGAAAACACCCCTTACTTCCAAAAACCCTCTCTTCAGGGGGAGAATCTCAATGAAGCT
Source organism: Pachysandra terminalis (assembly GCA_031762675.1). NCBI lineage: Eukaryota > Viridiplantae > Streptophyta > Magnoliopsida > Buxales > Buxaceae > Pachysandra > Pachysandra terminalis. The sequence goes on along the minus strand of JAUPMG010000006.1, from coordinate 3,052,177 downwards.
CGTTTTTTGGACTTTAATCTCTCTACTTCTGAGCCTGTCCCAAATACTGAACCTACCACACCTCCTAGTTCTAAAATGCCATTTACAGAAAGAAACTCGAACTCAGGGGGAGATGTAGGAAAGAAAAATGACAGGGAGATGCTTGTTTATTCAAGGAGGCCGACATCAAGGTACAGGGAGAATTTTACATCCGAAGCACCAAGAGAGTCAGACCAGGTGATAGCTCCAAGTGTTCATGAGTCCCCCTCTGATACAGGTACATCTATGTCTCCCGATATCGATTTACCTATTGCTTTCAGAAAACAAACTCGGTCATGTACTTCCCGATATCGGTTATGTACTTCCTATCCTATGTCCAATTTTGTGTCTTATAATGCTCTATCTACTAGGTTTCGTGCTTTTACCTCTAACCTTGATAATACAGAAATTCCAAGGAATATTCAGGAGGCTTTGGAGGTTCCCAAATTGAGAGATGCAGTAATGAAAGATGTGAGAGCTTTAAAAACAAATGAAACCTGGGATGTGATGGAATTACCGAAAGGGAAGAGACCCGTTGGCTGCAAATGGGTTTTTACGGTGAAGTATAAGGTTGATGGGACGATAGAGCATTACAAAGCCCGCCTGGTTGCCAAGGGGTTTACACAAACCTACGGCATTGACTACACCAAGACGGTTGCACCTGTAGCAAAGTTAAATACAGTTCGTGTTCTCTTGTCATTGGCAGTAAATTTGGACTGGCCTCTTCAACAACTTGACACAAAGAACGCATTTCTGAATGGTGAATTAGAAGAAGTTTTCATGACAATGCCACCAGGTTTCGGTAAAGAAAGTGAAGAAAATCGGGTATGTAAACTTATGAAGTCTATGTACGGCCTCAAACAGTCACCTAGAGCGTGGTTTGATAGATTTGCAAAGGTGATAAAGAATCAAGGATATCGGCAAGGGCAATCAGATCACACTATGTTCTTCAAGCAAACTAAAGAAGACAATTCTAATTGTATATGTCGATGATATAATCCTAACCGGGGATAATATAGTGGAGACGGAAAGATTGAAGAACATCCTAGCCACTGAGTTTGACATGAAAGATCTGGGACAAATGAGATACTTCTTGGGAATGGAGGTTGCTAGATCAGAGAAAGGTATTAGCGCTTCTCAACAAAAGTATGTTCTTGACCTTCTAACTGAAACTGGTATGCTTGGGTGCAAACCAAGTGACATTCCTATCGAAGCAGGAAAAAGGACAGAGGATGTCAGAAAACCTGTTGATACAGATAGATACCAGAGACTAATCGGCAAGCTAATCTACCTGTCTCACACTAGACCTGACATCGCAGTTGCAGTTAGTGTGGTGAGCCAACACATGCATTCACCAAAGGAAACTCACCTAGAGGCAGGCCGTGTACAAGATTCTCAGATATCTCAAGGGCTCTCCAGGCAGAGGACTATTCTTCAAGAAGAGTGAAAGCAAGTAGAAGTTTTCACAGATGCCGATTGGGCAGGCTCGGCAGCAGTAGAAGGTTCACTACCGGATATTGTACCTTTGTATGGGGAAATTTGGTAACTTGGAGAAGTAAGAAACAGATTGTAGTAGCCATAAGCAGTGCTGAGGCTGAGTTTAGAGCGGTTGCACAAGGTATGTGTGAAGGGTTGTGGTTAAGGAAACTCCTGGAAGAACTACAGGTCATAGTAAAGTTTCCGACCAAACTCTATTGTGACAACAAAGCAGCCATCAACATTTCACTCAACCCAGTACAACATGACCGGACCAAGCACATAGAAGTGGATAGACATTTTATCAAGGAAAAGGTTGAAGACGGAATCATCTGTATGACCTATGTCCCTACAAAAGAGTAAACTGCGGACATCTTCACCAAAGGGCTGTCACGGCAAAGCTTCGACGATTTCATAGGCAAGTTGGATATGATAAGCATGTATGATCCAACTTGAGGGGGAGTGTGGAAATCCCAGATCCCTGATTTTCTGGTGTAATTCGTGATAGGAAATAAGTTAGGGATCTCATTGTATATTGTTAGAAAGGTTTCCTTCTATAAACTTAGGAAGATTAGGAATATTTTATTTCCTCTTTGTATTATAAATATAGGCCATAGATTGTATATCGATTTTTCGAAATATAGAGAATCAATTCTGTTCTCATAAAGTGTTAACACTAATCAACTGGTTAATTACCGATATCCGATTTATCAAATTTATTAGATTGCTTCCAAGAAATTTCCTGCATGTGTATGTGAGTCTCAAACCAATCCTACATCAGATTGGCAAAAGTAAAATTAAAATCAAGGAAAAGAGGTCTGAAAGACTTAGACATCCAAAATTGATTATGAATTCCAAAAAAGTAGCTATGGAAGCTTGACCAAAGTTTATAAAAAGTTTCTTTTATTAGACAGAGACTTTGGCTTGGAGATTTTGGAAGTAAATTTTATCTTGCTCTAATTAATTCAGCTTTGGAAAATTTTAAAACCCTGCCAGATAAGAAGGATTCTTGGACATGGAGATGGCAGTAAGACCCTTTTTATTATTGGCAACATGATATCTTACCAAGCATGTAATCATTACCATGATGCATCTGGCCAAACATGCCATTGGATCTATGAACATCATTTTCAACATCATGAAGAATAAGTCTTGCTTTTAGTAATATTGGAAGGTTTTCAATAGAAATTTAATAAGCCTATGATTGCACAAATTGGATACAGAAGAGAAATAGAGTTTATTGATAATCCCTCAGTGATTATAAGAGATGTTACGATCCTAATGGTTAAGTATTTAACCGATGAGTTTCCATAAGTCTTGGGGCTTTTAGAGCAATGGTTAGGTACTTAACAATTGGTATCAAAGCCAACACCACGTCACAGGTTCGAATCACGGAAGAAACAATTATAGGTTGGATTAAAATGCCATGGTATTATGTATGGGCATGGTGCTAAGTCATTGAATACCGATAGGTGGGTGGAGTCGCCAAAGAGAAAGGGCTACCATTGGGTCAGTGTCGATAGAGTGGGCCGCCGTGGACGTCGGCTACGGATGCGTGGTGGTATGTTACGATCCTAATGGTTAAGTATTTAACCAAATGAGATTCCACAAGTCTTGGGGTTTTTGGAGCAATGGTTAGGTACTTAACAATCCCTTTAAAGATTTAAATAGAAAATGCATAGAAATAAAGATAGAAACTAAATCAACCTAATCTAATCTTGATAAAAAAAATATAATTAGATCCATATCATCCAAATCAATGCAAATCTTTCTAAGTCTTCCACATGTACCAAACTTATGTGTGCTTTCTTCTGATATATCTCTATGTACCAAACTTATGTGTGCTTTCTTCTGATATATCTCTATACTCCCCCTCAAACTCATGTACATTTGCATGAGTTTGGTTTTGATGATTGTATCAAGCTTGTCAATTGCCAAATCACCATTTTTTTTTCATTGCAGCTGTTTAAGTGTATGAAGAGAAAGAACAATACGGGCCTCAATGGGCCAGACCTCAACGAGTCAATAGAAGAGGTAACGTCAATGGGTAAGGACCTCGATGGGCCGAATATCCTATTGGGCAATAAAATGGACCTCCTTGGGTCAATGGTTTCATGAACTTGCCACAAGGGTCACGGGCCTTTAAAAGGGGCTCTTTGGTGTCCCGAGTCTAGTGGCCTCTTTTTGTGTCGCTCTTTTTTCAACCAGTTTCGAGCTAATAGAGTTGGGTCTCCTATTTCTTTTTATGCCCGGTTGGTTTGGTCTCCTCCTGCTCCTCTTAGAGTTAGGGCGTTTATCTGGTCTGCATTGTTATACCAGATTAACACCACGGACATGCTCCAAAGAAGGAGGCGGTACATGGCTCTTTCCCCACAGATGTGTTTCCTCTGCAGAGGCGCGGACGAGTCGGTCGACCACTTGT
>JAUPMG010000006.1:3022702-3035225 GCA_031762675.1 Pachysandra terminalis | reverse complement strand
CCAGGCAGAGGACTATTCTTCAAGAAGAGTGAAAGCAAGGAAGTAGAAGTTTTCACAGATGCAGATTGGGCAGGTTCAGCAGAAGATAGAAGGTCCACTACCAGATATTGCACCTTTGTATGGAGAAACTTGGTAACTTGGAGAAGCAAGAAACAGAATGTAGTAGCCAGAAGCAGTGCTGAAGCTGAGTTTAGAGCGGTTGCACAAGGTATGTGTGAAGGGCTGTGGTTAAGGAAACTCTTGGAAGAACTACAAGTCAGTAAAGTTTCCGATCAAACTCTACTGTGACAACAAAGCAGCCATCAACATTTCACTCAACCCAGTGCAGCATGACCGGACCAAGCACGTAAAAGTGGATAGACATTTTATCAAGGAAAATGTTGAAGACGGAATCATTTGTATGACCTATGTTACTACGAAAGAGCAAACTGTGGACATCTTCGCTAAAGGGCTGTCACGGCAAAGTTTCGATGATTTCATAGGCAAGTTGGATATGATAAGCATATACGATCCAACTTGAGGGGGAGTGTGGAAATCCCGGATTTTCTGGTGTAATCAGTGATAGGAAATTAGTTAGGGATTTTATTGTATATTATTAGGCAGGTTTCCTTCTCCAAAATTAGGAAGATTAGGAAGATTTTATTTCCTTTTTGTATTATAAATATAGACCATAGATTGTATATCGATTTATTCAGAAATACAGAGAATTCAATTCTGTTCTCACATTCAATGACAGAACACTATACGACCTACTAGTACCTAACAAAGAGATAAATAATGGAATGTTGAAGCTCCAACACGACCAGCTTTTAACAAAAATAAACTTCTCTAAAGACAACCATATAAGTCCCGGCATGTATCCTTAAAACAGTAGGTTCCCTCCGTCCACCCCTCCCTCCTCCCTCCCTCTCTCCCAAGTCCCAACACCATCTTCTGTAGTACTGCTGTTTCAACCTTCTCTTCTCCCACCTTGAATTCCTTTCTCTAACTGGGAAGCAAAGGCCGACTCTCACATAACTGGGTTGATGTGTTGGACTGTAACATAGCATTACGTTAGTTTCTTCACTTTGGAGATAGCACACACTAAATTAAACGTGTTTAGGTTTGCTATCCTAGTATCTTTGATATGTCATTTATTTTAGTGGAAGTCTTAAAATTAACTGCGCCAACTTTGGAAATCTATTATAGGTCAACTAACTTCTTCCTTGAATTTAATTTCACAACTTCGACCATGGCTTTAAATTTTCCTTGAAATTTAGCAAAATTTCCCTTTTCAAAGGGCAACGAAATTTCCCTTGCATCAATATTTTTCTTATCTTCAATTGTTTTGTAAATTTTTGAGGAAAGATTGTAGAGAAGAGAAATTTCCCTTAAAATTTTCCTATTCCAAAGGTAAGGAATTTCCCTCAAAATCAATATTTAAACCCATTATTTTGACTCCCAATCTAGTTTTTGGTCTAAAGTTATCACCCGCTTAGTACCTTTGAGTCTCTTGTGGGAAAACCTTTCGGCTTATTTTCTAACTCAACTCATCAAAGAGACACGTCGAATTTTTACTTTTATTGCATTTTCATTAAAGATTTATGCATGACATGATATGTATATACACATACGCGTGTGTGCATGCACAACCATTTTATCATTTATGGTTATACTGTTTTCTTTTGATTTCAGTTTCTTTTTATAAATTTTAGGGAAAAGGATTGAATACCCAAATTTAAAAAAAAAAAAAAAAGATCACATTAAGAGTTAATTATTTTTTATTACACAAGCTATTTATTAATTAAGAACATGTTAGTGAATAAAAATTGTAAATTACCAAAGATTTATGGATTGCAATGAGTAAATTAGAATTTTCAGTTTCATTGTGGTAATTAACAATATGCTATAATTTAGTTTAAAATTTACAAAAAAAAAAAAAAATATATATATATATATATATATATATATATAAGACGCTAAAGATAACAACTAGATAAGAATATGTTTCATCTAATTCAGTCAGAATTTTAATTAAAAGTATTTATATAACTAAACACATTTTCAAATTAAAAAAATTAAATTAAATTAAGAACAAAAACGCATATTGATATGATAATTTTTAAACATTTGAATATAAGTTCAACGACTATAAGTTTAAAGAATGGTATAGTGAACAATAATAAAATAATATGTCCGCAACTATGAGATTGGATGAATTTAATATTTGATTTTACCGAGAAGAAAAATAGCTACGTGCTTCAGGATCCTCTCAAGGAAAGCGCCTTAAAGGAACTCCTAGGGAGATGAATAATTAAATGGAACCACAAGGTTTTAAATTTCTAGAAATTGAACAAATTTCCCCCTAAGTCTACCTTTTCCAGGACACTAACAATTCATTACATCAATATTTACCACATCTTGGAATTTTTCTATATAATATTTTTATGGGAAAAATTGCAAAGCGAACTGTCCTCACAATTTTCCCCAAAATTTCCTTAGCGAAATTTCACTTGAAATTGAAATTCACAACCACGGTAAATTGGTCAAATAAGACATAGCTACTCAAATCTTGATGTCTATCTAGGAGTCTTACCCCTTTATATACAGATACAAGATAGCATCTCCAAGCCAGAATTAAACTAGGAGGATATAACCAAAGTTGTAAATGTCACTGTCGCAAGACATGTCACCGAACCTTTCCGGGGGTATGTCAGCAACATGCCAACATATCGTTGACATGGTGAAAAAAGAAAAAAAAAATAAGAAAGGGTGAAAATGTAATTTTTTTTAATGGAACTTTGTAGGGATCTACCTACGAACTAAATACATTTAATAACCCAAAATATGATAAAAACAATGCATATATAGGGGTGGTGGAGTGCTGACATTAAGCCACTCTTTATGGATATGATGTATTGATGCCTCCTCATTGTGTTTGCTCGTTTCATCTAATTGTATCTTGTCGTGTGGAAAATCTTATTGATTTTAGTGTATTTAAATATATTTATGTCCTATTTAGACTATCCTTTTGCAAATATTTTTTCATTTTGCCCCATGCCGATACATAATCGTACCTCCCCAAGTATATATCATTTATTATATATGCATTTCTTTTGTCATACAATTGGTCATTTAAATGTATTTAGCTCTAAATTAGACTATTACAAATTTTCATTAAAAAAACTATTTTCACCTTTTCTTCAATTGTTTCCTCTTTTTCCACCCTATCCCCAATATGCCGCCGACATGTCGACGATATAAGGCGGACATGGTGGAAAAAATCGTTGGATAGACTTCTGCTTATATTCTGTGTCGCCCCCTCCAAAATTAGAGTCATGTTGGGGCATGTCGCGACATTTAAAACATTGGATATAACTAGGAATTTGTGTCTTGTCATTATGATATAGTACTTGTTTTATGAGGTTTTATTATCTTATGTGACCAAGCCTATTGGCAATTTATTATGTTTTCATGTACAAGTTTCGCCTTGAGATCCATACATAACTTAGTAGTATAGTAATACAAATTGTCATTTTTGTAATATAATGTGACATAAATGTTGTCTTGTGCTTCGTTTATCAATTTCGGAAATTTTATGCAAGATCTTCAGTGTTTCCTTAAACTTTTGTACACTTCACTAATTTTTACAAGACTTCTCACTTCTATAAACTTCCACTAATTCATTCCACTCTGTAACTTATCAAAGTCAGTCCTAATACAGGAACATTTAATTGTGTTCTTTCTATTGATCTCCAAACTCCTCTGACCATGGTTCAGAATTTCATGTTGAAGTAGCGTATAGGTCCATCCAAAAACAAATATGTATTAAGATAATATGCGTGGAAACGAAATAAAAAAACGTGAATACGGTGGATACTCAAGGAAATTCTTGGATACCTAAAGTAAGACTCATTTGAATGCAAATATAAGCTAAAAATATGATAAGTTAATATGAATTTAATATTATAGAAACCATACGTGCATAGGCAGATGGAGACATTAAAAAAGAAAAAGAAAAAGAAAAAGAAGAAAACCTCGATTGAATGTAAAGGAAAGCTATAATATCACATATACTAATAAAATAGAAGAAAACCATTCATATCTCATTGAATATATTGGTTACCTATAAGTTGCAAGATGTAGGCAGTTTCAAGACATATAAGTGTACTTTTAACTAAGAACCAACTCAAAATCTTAAAAACAAAAATTAGAACAAAATGGAACAAGTTTTATTACCTATAAATGCATACCTACAAGCAAAAAGCCTTCTTACTCTACAGCCTCGGAGAACGAAAAATAACAAATGAAAAACAAGAAGAAAAAGGAGAAGAAAAGGAATGGTTTCCATCCAAATAAATACCCCCCAACCCCACATTTTTCTAATTTTTTTTCTTTTTTTGAGATAAGTTTAGTGATTTAAGGGCTTTATTTGTGTGTGTTTTTTTTACTTTTCTGTTCATTTCTCTTTTTTCAACATGCATTCAACATATCAAGATAGTATCAAGCGTATTAAGACAGTATCAACAATGTATCAACCGATACAATGTAAAAAAATTACATATCATATCTTACATGCCATTATCATGCCACTACGGTCAATATATGATAAGTAATAAGTATCGACCGCTACAGTACAATATTTTGAACCCTATCTCTGCTCCACCTTTCCCTCAGAACTAGTACTAAAAAGCCTTATATAGAGTAATTGCTTATCACTCAACCCGCAAGGACAAATGAGCCCCCTCTGTCACTATTTTGTTCCCCAAGCTTAGATATCCTCCAATGTCATACTAACGGCAACAAGATATTTCCCTTCATCTTCCAACACTCTGTTCTTTTGAAGCATGGGTCAAAATATTGTATTGAGGTCGCGTATCGGCCCATCAAGAAAACTTATACATATCAGATACACGTGGAAATGCTGTAAAAATCATGGATACAATGGATATGCATAGAAACTTATGGATAATTAAAACAAAATTCATTTAGATGCAAAGATAAGTTAAAAATGTGATAAATCAACATGAGTGAAGTGAATGTGGATGCTCAGCTTTTCGTGGACACCTTAAAAAAAGATTTGGAACCTTTTAATCCTAATTTCTCCTTAATTTCAGATTGTAAGATTATACTTGGTAAACCTTGGCAGGTGTCGATTTACAATAGTTATAGGGAACCGAATATTTGTGCCGATTTTCTCGCCAAACTTGGGGATGCGGAGCAGGTTGGCACTCTTATAGTCCTTGAGGATCCTCCTCAAGAGCTACAAGAGCTCTTATTTGCTGATATTTTGGGGAGATGTACCCCTAGACTCTGCTGTAAGACTCAACTTATTATAATCTTTCATATCATACACTCACACATGCAATATATATTAAACAAACCGGTATGCCCAAGTACATGGGAACATAAAAAAAAAGAGATTAAATGTTTAGGAAAGATATAATATATCACATAAACTAATAAAACACCAAAAAAATATTTATATGGCATGGAAAATATCAATTAACTACAAGGAAAAATATGAAATCAGTTTCAAGACACATAAGTACACTTTTAGACATCAAGAAAAGGAATCAAAATCCTCGGAAAAATCTTACAACAAAAGGAACAGGTTTTACTGTCCCATACACACATTCGATCTTAAATGTTGATCCTATATAATCAGTAGTCATTTTTTTTGAAACAAATCAGAAAAACCCCTAATACAGATGAACTAATCAATGCATATACAGGATATAGTAAGCATTCTAACATTTATATATAAATAAACATAAAATTTCTAAAATTTGTTTTAATTTTAAGATATGATCAGTATATTAACTGAAATACAAGTTCATAGTATTCATCATAGTTAGATATTCCACTTTTAAGATACAAAATATCTGATCGATCATGCATAATAAACCTAATCTAGGATGATATTATGTATTTTTCTTTATAAATGAATACAAAATGAAATGGTATGATGAATCCATGGGACTAACAGATTATACATAGATTGATTATATAATCCATGACAAAAAAAAAAAGATTAATTACATAACTTTTGTTTGAACTCAAAACTTTTAGTATTAATATTAAGGGAAAATTACACTTTGACCCTCAAAGGGAAAATTACACTTTCACCCCTGAGGTTTCTAACAATTGCAGTCAGACTCCCTGAGGTTTTTGAAACTACAATGACACCCTTAGTCGGAAACCTCAAGGGGGTTGGTCAACTAACGACACTGAATCATTGATTGATATGCCCCTTATAAAGTATCGAATGACTTTTAGATGAAGAGGATAAACCCTAGGTCTAAAATACCCCTCTTAGTCTCTCCACTAAAAAGGGGTCTTACTTTACCATCTTTATCATTTTTACTGCTGTAATCTATAAAACCTAACCTACCGTCGGAAACAATTCTCCATTTTCATCTTCACGGATCTGTTTATTTGTGACGGTGATGTTGTTGGTTCATCTCCTCCCTCTCTTGCAATCCCAGTTAAAGGGCTTAGCTACGAATATATTTGAAATCCAAGATTGACATCATGCTCCAACGTCACACTTGAATCATTCATCAAAGAGGAAATAGAGAAAAACACATGAAACGATTGATGAAGAATGGTGGAATACTTACCAAAACGATCACCTTCATGTTCACACCAGTCAGTGAAGATGAAAAAAATGGTGAATAGTTTCCGACGGGAGGTTAGGTTTTACAAATTACAGTAGTGAAAAGGATAAAGATGGTAAGGTAAGACACCTCTTTAGTCGAGAGTCTAAGAGGGGTATTTTAAACCTAAGGTTTATCCACTTTATCTAAAAGTCATTCAATTCTTTATAAGGGGCATATCAGTCAATGACTCAGTGTCGTTAGTTGACCGACCCCCTTGAAGTTTCCGACGAAGGGTGTCATTGTAGCTTCAAAAACCTCAAGGGGGTCAAAGTGTAATTCTCCCAAATTTACAATATTTTGTTTCTTTTCTTTCATTTTTTAGTATCTTTTCTTTCCTTTTTTTTTTTAAACTATAGTGTATAGAGACAATAATGAGAGCATCGATAACTTATCGATTGTATTGGTAACATGTCGACCGATACATTGTACAAATTAACACGTCGTATCTTACAGCTAAATTTTGTGCCGATACTAGCCGATACATTATATTTATCTAATATATCAAGCAATACGATATAGTAAGTTAAGGTCAGTGCATTAGCAAAACCACACGATCACATAATAAGAGTGAGCACTAGACTATAAATATGAAGTACTATTTATTTATGATTCTCACCACAAAACAGCAGGAGATTATCTCGACCTAACTATATTAATTCACCATCTAGACCCCACTTTTGATCTGCAAAGAATACTCTAACGGCCTTTCACTCTTCATGGGGCTAACTCATTTTTCACATTCACAATCAATAAGCTTAGGGCACCAAGTATCTGGTAGTCTAGCTTTTTGGAGATGTACTGCAAGAATAGCGTTTCAAGCACTTTTTAGTATTATCTTGATAGCCTTTCTACAACCCCTCCATTTAAATTATTGTCAAAGTCATCTTTTTTGTTTTATACTCAGCAATGTCCCTAATCTCAGGCCTTAATTGGACTACGCTCATCAATTTAGACTTGGTGATTGATTCCTCTCAAGTCTTGAGGTTCACCTTTAAAAAATGATGGCCCTAAACTTTGATTTCGAGGGAAGAGCACAAGATTTTGCTTTGTTCAGACCATGATGCTTTTCTATTGCCATCATTATTTGTAGCACCTTGGATCTAAATAAAGGCAATCCACATGCCTCTTCTCCAATATATTACCATCTTTAATTCTACGCTTGAACCCAGCACTTCTTCTGGCTCTGATTGGTGGACAAGAGGTGAAAATTGAAATTCAAATGTCTACTTAATTTACTAGCCTGGGGGGTCTAGAATCAGAATGCTTTTCAATGAGCAGCTAATATAGACCTTATCAAAATTCTTTTATCATGGATCCTTAGCCTTCATTTTCAGCTGATTCTAGGGCATTCCCTGAAAAAAACATACCGTAAAAAGCAATAGGAAGTAGGAAAGGATTAGCCAAGGCAATCACTACAATCAAGTTTACTATTCAAATAAGGAAACAAGTTCAACAAATAGAGGTCCGTCTCATTACATTAAATGCAAGGAAATTTATAGGAAAGTGTTGGGTGTCGCGAATGGTACAATATGGGGAACCAATATAATGTGCTTACAATAGACTGAGTGCAAAGGGGACAAGGCTGAAAAGATTGATGGATAGAAGCTTTCACACTCCACAGAGCGGGATATTGGGAATGAATAGGAATAATGGTTGATATGGACATGAAAGAAAACATTGTAGGCACTAAGAGATTTAGAGATAGGTTGCTAACAATCAAGGTAGTGTTGGTAAAAAAAATAAATCAATAGCAATGTTCTAAAACCCTGACCAGGCATCGAGTCAGCTGAAGGTACAAACTGATTCAACCTGATTTCACTAGTAATTTGTTCCATGCCGCCGCAATTATGTTTCAATAAAAATGATAAAGCATAAGTAAATCTGAACATAACAGACTAAATAGGAATATATGGTATATACAATATAGAAACAAGACCCTTGCTTTCAGATCTAAATAATAAAATATGTTATTGATTAGTGGACCAATAATGTACATGTGTGTACAGTAATCTCAATGAGAAAACAGGGATTCTTTCCAAAAACAAGATGAAGAAGAGAAAATTAGGCTGAAGATATGTATGAGAAACAACATACTTCCGCTTTGCTAGGTTTGCTCCTGCTAAGTGGTAACATATAGGGAAATCCTCAAAGACGTTATTGACTATATATTTGAATCTCGCTAAGGCATTATCCGTTCAGATTGATCATGCAGAAGGAAAACATCAGCCTCAAATTCAATGTTCTGTTGTCTGCACCGTAAAATGCAGAGCAAATACGCCAACAAATATTTTCATCATAACATCATTGAACTCATAATGCTTTTATCTTGGGATACAAATGCTACGGTAAAAAAGTAACAACATATTCAATAGTATAAGAACATGTCCCCGATAGAAGCACTCTCTCCACATTATTATTGGTAAAGGAAATCATAAGAGATAAGTTATAATCTGTTTCTTTATTTATTTCTCACATTTTTTCTACTTTCATTTAAGTTGACAGAACGCAAATACCCAAACAATTCTCAGCAACTCGTCCAGTCAACATCGTTTTCTGGTTGAACCATCAGAGTCAATTATTCTATCACGTTTTGGACGTACAGTGGGATAAAAATCAAACCGACCAGCTAAGGGTCTGTTTCCCAGGTTGACCAGTTAGACTGACCAAGCTAATCTGCATTTAAACATTGATAAGTGTTCTCCACCATCTAACTGATGATTTTTTTTTCACAGATATGGATGGCAGAACAGGATACTGTTGCTGAATGCAACAGTAAATCACTATTGTTGAACGTTGGTTGACTGATCCTTACTTCTCAACCACAGCAAGGTTTACAATTCTTTAACCAAACAAAGAACATAGAACATTAATATTGCAACACGGTAAGATGGTTACCTTTATTTCAACTGAAAATGTTGGGACTTTCCTAAAAACATCTCTCAAACTGCGACGCACATAAACATTAAGTCCTTGGCCCTCTCGTATCATCGGTTTACCTACACGACCATTGACTCCTATAGCCATGTTGATTCCAAGTATCTGCAATAATAAGTGGGATCATACCACAATGTATTAGTTAATGTAATACTATACTTTCTTTTTGGGAATTATGTGATGCTACACTAAGTTATCAAAAGATATCCTACCTCAGCATGAAGAACATCAAGATGGACAGCAGAAGGGTCTTTCTCTGCGCATCCATGCCACCTAAATTCATTTCTCACCTGTAGCTGGCCCAGATCAAGTTGTATGAAACTGCAACAGATACGAAGAAGTTAAGGAAAAAATCTATACTTAACAATTCAGCGGAAAATGCACTAAATATATGTGTATGCTTAATAATTAAAAATGCAAAGAATGCCATTTTCATAATTTGGAAGTCAACATCCACACATCCAAGCAGATACCATCAAGTCTAAAGTTGCCACACTGCCAGCAAAATGTTCTCGTCAAGAATACTACTTACAGAGAAGCACAAGAAGAGGCCAAAAGCAGTAAAATTGAATTAATTAGTGAAACATGTGGGGGGAGGAGAGAGAGAGAGAGAGAGAAGAGAATGCCGAACTCATGGCATGGAGTAGGGATGTGAGTGTTAAATCAAAGATCAGTTTTCTTGAGTGTCAGGATCAGGTTACTAGTATCTATGCTACATGGAATCTTCTGCTCACCTCAAAATATGACATGGGTACGGATCCATCACAAACGTCTCCAGTTTTTATTTAACAGATGTTTCCTCTATTCTAAAGAAATGCCTCCTTTATCTTCATTCAATACTTAATTATCAACTTTAAAATGAATAGAAATTGATATTTTGTATGGATAGTATCATATTTTAGTACTATTATCATAAATAAGTTCAAAATATATAGCAAATGTGCTGAGTCCCCCGTGAGGATGAGACGATTCTGATACCTAGACACACACCCCGCTTTATGTATACGCAGAAAATATAAAACAAGAAAAGAAGTTCTACTAGAAAAGGAGAAAAGAAATTAAAATAACTTACGTGTTATATATTCCACAGAAAAAGATATAATCACTTTTTTTTTTCTTTTTTTGTAAATTTATGTTCTGCACTTAAGCTCTATCAACTTAGAATCTAGCCGATAAAACATCACCCACAAAAAGGAACACATGGAATTCCAAAAAGAGCCTATAAAATGTAACACTCCCTTCCCAAGTCCCCACAAATAAGCAGTAGTCAGATACAAGATCATAGCCAATCTAGAGGCTATTTTTTCCATCTGTTCCTTGCTGAGGGTGAGTTCTTATTGGCTAGATTCTAGTTGGATACAACTTAAGGAAGTGAAGAACATAGACATACCCGCAACACCAAAAAAAAAAAAAAAAAAAAAAAAAAAAAAAAAAAAAACAAAAAAAAAAACAAAAAAAAAAAAAAAAAAAAAAAACAAAAACCCCAAAAAAAAAAAAAAAAAAAAAAAAAAAAAAAAAAAAAAAAAACAAACAAACAAACAAACAAAACAAACAAAACAAAACAAAACCAAAAAAAAAAAAAACATAAAAAAGAAGAAGAAAAGATCATACCATTTTGTATGGAACATATAACATGTAAATTGTTGTAATTTCGTTTTTCCTCTTCTGGTAAAATCTCTGATTTATTACAGTCAAATTTTATTTAGGAAAAGGAAAAGGAAAAAGAATAAACATAGTTCATAGTTCTGAACCTCACAAGTACACTTCCATGATTAGAAGGAAAACGTGGCCAGAGAGAAAATAGAATGAGAAAATATTACGAATAATGAGAAACATAAAGGAGAAATAGTGAACTTCACAACTGGTGGATAAAAAGGAGTAGAACAAGGAAGAAGAGCATAATTAATTAAAGAATTGGCTGAAAATAAACTTAAATCTTATGAATGATAGAGAACAGCAGGAAAAAACCCGCAGTTTCTCTATTAATAAGTCGAGCAGAAAATCAACAGCCTTATAAAAACCATGGTATTTAAGAGAAGGCTGAACATAAGAACTTCTCTGAAATTCAAAAATTATTTCTAAATATACAGATTAAACTCATAGCACTCATGGACAAGACTAGGCCGGATAAGCAAGTTTAGAATACTTATAGAACAACTGAAAAAAGTAACAATATAAATATATACTGGAATATGTACTAAAGTTTATGAATAGCAAGAGGCAACCCAGTTCTAAAGCAATCATGAAACTAGGTTGAATTTTGCAGTTTGCTTGAGTAAACGATCATATATAAAATTGGTCACTGAAATTTGGCCTAAACGACCAAGCAAAAACAATTGAACCAAAACACTTTGAAGCAAGTTGAACAACCCATAAAAATGGGTTAATTGCAAAAATATAGAGTGCTATTCCAACCCCATGTTTTCCGCTTCAACGCCAAATACATGTACAATTCCACTCTTGCATGGAAATAATCTGACAAAAGCATTAATAATGGTATGAAAATACCCAAAACTTGTTCGGCAATAGGTTCAACCAAATTAGAATGGTGTTTCTTTTTTTTCCTTTTTTTTTTTGTTTTGTTTTTGTTTTTGTGTGTAATTTGTGTTGGTGGACCTAAAGTCAACCAAATTTTGATTATTAATTGAATCATCAAAGACTTGAAGGAGAAAAGTGCTTATCAGGTTGAAATTTGGTTAAAACTACTGCATTTGGAAACTCTCCAAATCATTGGAAAAGCTGCTTTTCTGCCCAATATCTGTTGTAAAGTTTATCAGGAATGATGAATTACATATTAAGAAATAAAACTACAAAACCACAATAAGGTCAAATAAGCATAAATACTCTTTGCTCGTTGAATTCCTTGGAACGATAATTATTGGAGTGTCCAGTGAGAGATCCAGCTTTATTGCAGAGGCTCCATCTATCTCATATTTCTGAATTAGCCA
>JAUPMG010000006.1:2979503-2991185 GCA_031762675.1 Pachysandra terminalis | reverse complement strand
ACCTGCATATTCTCTGTTGATATCATTTTGAGTGCCTAGTGTATTACACACTAGACCTAATCATCATATAGAATTAGCCATGCATACATTGTGACACAGACTTTTGATTCAATACCTAGTGAGGTTGGGAGAGAACAGTACCTTGTGTGATATCTGTTGATTTACACTTTATCACCTTATGCACAAATGCATATTGGATCACATCAGAGATTTATCATATCAATTATATATATATCGTTACTTGTTTTTCTCATGTTGGGGTATGAGTAAATACCTTGCATTGAAGGATTTCACATGATGGGACCAGAAGAAATCTGTGTACTGGTTAAGGAAGAAGTGAAAAATATTCTTCAAAACCTAGTTATTTCTCTAGGAGAGATGGAAAAGCCTCAGAAAATGAGTTCGTCGTCGCCATCCTTCAATGCGGCATCAACTAGGGGAAGTTCAGGTACGGCGGAAACTCCAGATGATGGGAGTTTCCCTCTCGCAGTTGTTCGTTCCCCCTCCCCTTTATTTCAGATCCTGGGTTATGACAAGGGTTTCGATCAAGTTCATTCTAAGGGCGCTGGAGGTACTGATTTTTTGAGTTTTGAAGAATCTGAGAAAGGAGTTCTAGACACAAAGTTGGTGAGTTATGAATCCTCATTGGGGTCGTTGTCAGTGGAAGATGAAAACGAGGTAAAGGATTCAGTAGCTAAGGAGGCAGACTCATCCACAGAGTCATTTTTAGCAAGTCGATTGCATACCAGCGACACTTGGGGGGACAGTTCATTAGCAACTACTCAGCCAAACAAAGGCAGTGTTGATTCAGATAAAAGTAAGTCAATTAATCCTGCTCCGTGTTCACAAATCTCAGCCTCGTGTACACCTGATCCATTGCCTCTTCTGTCATCTTCAATCCAAACAAATTTGGATTATATGCCTGATCCAATATGCCCAGGAAAGTAGATTACTTCAGTTAGTCATTTGATTGATTTCTCACCTGGTCTTCTTCATGATGTTGTACTTCTGCAGAATGGGTCCCATAGCGGAAATCTCCATGTATCTTCAGAGCCATTTTCTGTATTGTAAGGTGAAGTGAATGGGAAAAATTGTGCCCAGGAAAATGAACAGCTATTAGATCTGGTGGAGGGAATAAACAAGAATGGTGGTTTTAGATCTCTTAGAAGTGAGTGGGAGGGTATCCTAGAGCTAGCAGAGGAGCTTCAGATCGAAGCCAGAGGCACGTTTTGGGAATCTGTCCCCATGGTCGGAGTCGTGAGGGAGTTTAAAGAGAGAAGAGATAGGAGTAGGGATGTCGGTGAAAAGTCCGCGAACAAGAGTCCTCAATGTAGTCTACAGTACAAAAGAAGGGTAGGAACCTAGGGGATAGGGAGATGGAAAAAGTTACCCTATGAAGATTATTAGTTGGAATGTGAGGGGTTTAGGGAAAAATGAAAAAAAGAAAGCAATAAACGAGTTATGGAGAAGAACAAAAGCAGATATAGTGGTGATTCAGGAGACTAAGAAGGCGAGTGTTTCTAAGAGATTAGTCCATCAATTAGGGGGTGGAATGAATAAGGAATGGGAGTTTTTACCTTCGGTGGGGAACTCGGGAGGGATTTGTATCATTTGAGATCTTGATGTGGTCAATCGAAAGGAAGTGTGGAAAGACAGATTTTCAGTATCGATTAAATTTGTAAATGTCAAGGACGGTTTTGAGTGGATTTTGACAGGAGTTTATGGTCCGAATAAACCTAAGGAGAGAGATGATTTTGGAAGTAATTGTCAAAAGTTAGAGATTTGTGGAGAGAACCATGGTGCCTTATTGGGGATTTTAATGTGATTAGGTTCACTCATGAGAAATCAGGCACTAATAGAGTTACAAAAAGCATGAAAGGATTCACGGAGTTTATCTCTAATAGTGAGTTGATCGACCTTCCTCTTTTAGGTTGGAGATTTACTTGGTCAAACCTTCAGGAGAATCTGGTGTGTTGTAGGTTGATAAAGTCTTTGACTCTTCTGAGTGGGAGCATAAATTCCAAAAAACATCCCAAGGAGTTCTCCCCAGACCAATATCTGACCATTCACCACTACTTATCTCCATGGATCAGGTGGTGAGGGGAGGTCCTAGACCTTTCAGATTTGAAAATATGTGGCTGCTCCATCCAAAACTCAGGAATGAGCTGAAAGAGTGGTGGGATAAGAAGGATACAGTGCCGGGTTGGGAAGGTTTTAAATTTTTGAAATATCTGAAAGGTTTAGAAGAGAAGATAAAAAGATGGAATAAAGAGGTGTTTGAGTGGCTACCGAAGAGGAAGACTGAAATTTTGGATGAGATCCAGAAAATTGATAGAATGGAGGAAAACAAGATGCTTGATCTTAGTGAGAGAGAGTCTAGGAGGATTTGGAAAGTGGGGATTGAAGAGTTGTTGAAAAAGGAGGAAGTGTTTTGGAGACAAAAATCTAAGGTGAAGTGGCTTAAAGAAGGGGGCCGGAAGACAAAATTCTTTCGCAATATGGCTAATTTCAGAAATAAGAATAATGAAATGGTTTCCTTAGAGATTAATGGAGGGTTGTCAGAAGATCAAAAGGATATTGAAGGTGAGTTATCCAATTTTTTCTCAAATCTGTACAGATCTGAACAAGGGTGCAGTTTCGATCTTTCAATGCTAGAAGGACCCAAATTAAATGTGGAAGAAGCAGCGAATATTGTCAAAGAGTTTGAGGAAGAAGAGGTGAGAAAAGCAATTTGGGAGATGGATAAGATTACGGCCCCAGGAACCGAGGGTTTTTCAATGGCCTTTTTTTAGGATTGTTGGGATATCATTAAGACGGATCTTATGAAAGTTTTTAAAGAATTTCAAACAAGTGGAATCATGAATAAAGCCATGAATGCAACATTCCTAGTGCTGATCCCTAAAATTAAAGGGGCATCAAAAGTCAAGGATTTCAAACCTATTAGTTTTGTAACCATTGTGTACAAGATCATTGCCAATGTTTTGGCAAATAGAATGAAAGGGGTCATTGGATCGGTGCATTTATTCAAGGTAGATAAATCACGGACAGCATTATGATTGCAAATGAATGCATCGAGGAAAAGGTTAGAAAAAAGAATCCAGTTTTGCTCTCAAAGTTGATTTAGAAAAAGCTTACGACCAAGTAGAATGGGCATGTGTTGATTCTGTTTTCTATTTTCTGTTTTTTCTGTTCCTATTTCCCCCACTTGGGGAAATTTTGTATTTTCTTTTCTCCCTCTTTTTATAAAATCTTTTAGTATTCATAAAAAAAAAAAGTTCTTATTGGCTAAGTTAACTCGGTATCAGCCATATGTATCAGCTATACAGCTGCAGTGGACGTCTAAATAAATGAAATACCTGTGCCAGTTTCAGTTCTTATTGGCTGAGTTAACTCGGTATCAGCAATAAACCTACAGTGGACACGTCTAAATAAATGAAGTACCTGTGTCAGACATTATGACACAACAGATTCTGGTATGACACTCATAGATTTCGTTTTCTTTATTGGCAAATCACAAATTAATGACTAACATAGAGGTGAACCCTACATTTTCTTGTAAAAACTTTCTACATGGATAAAGCAACACTATTAATCTCTCTAAACCCTTATTTGGACATAAAAGAAGCATTTTATAAGATATATTATCATTTGATCCAACACATCATATGGATTTAAATATTTTCTAAATCATTATTTAAATACCCTGCCATATCCATGAATGTAGTTTCTCAAATTTTCGGAATCCAACATTCCATACCCACGTACATGGTTTTAAATTTTCCATAAATATAGTTTCTCCCAAAATTCATTGAAGGGGACTAAAATATTTTCCTTACCTTGAAGTTTTTTTATTTATTTTTTCATAAAAATACCATTAAATAGCAAAATTACCCCTGAAATTTCCTCATTCTAAAGATGCAAAACTTCCTTCGAAACCAAAGTTTAAAACCATGCCCATGGCCAATATTTTCACCTGTACCAATACTAATCACATAAAACACATTTAAACAATGACAACCAATCTTGGTTGGTAGGGGCCAGTATATGTATGTCTCCTTTAGAGGAAGATTTCTATATTTTGTGTCATTTATAGATGATTTCTCTAGAAAAGAGCAATTTACACCATGAAGAGAAAAGACGAAGTATCTCACATTCAAGCTGTGAACCACAATTGAAATGCAAACTAAATTCAAGCATTTGAGAACCAAAAATGATATTGAATCTTGGGGAAAGTATCATGTGAATTCTGTTTTAAAAAAGGAACCAAATGCAAACCAGAATAAAGTGAAGCAAAAAATAATACCAAACTTTGGGGAAAGCATTTTTGTGTCTGTTGGATAAAAGAGCTGGTCAGCATTACCCAAAATAAAGACATTTTAGAAGAAAATGTTATTGCAAAATAAATTAAATCCTTCTCTAGACATCGTGTTGGATGCTCACCAATGTTGTTTTATCGAAGGAATTTTGGTTGTAATAAGTGAGCATGACTTGCTTTATGCCGTGATGTAATAAGGAATCAAATATGATAATAAAATGGTTTGGTACTTGTAATTATCTTTCAAGGCGCATGATGATGGTGCTATGGAGAATGTGATTCTCAATCATTATACTAATGAATCCCAAGAATGGGTCCCACGCCCCTTTATTGGCATCAATAACAATAGAGAATGCAATTATGTACAACTCTAATAGTAATTGGTCCACCAGAAATTGATGATATTTAGGGACAAGTAATGGATTATTCAAGTGCAAATAACGTTGAGAGCACTCCTCCTTCGAGGTCTCCTTTTCGAGAAAAACTTAAATTCCATAAATCATATCAACAAAGCATATAACACAATAGTTAGGTGAGATGCACAAAAAGAAACGATATTGGCAATTAAGTGTATTACTAACCAAATTTATGACTGATGAGTGGGTATCGAGTAAAAACAACTTTCGAGATCAAAGTTGTACTTGATTAATATTTTTTAGTTTTTGTGAAGTCAATACTCAAGCTAGGAAGGGAATCAAATCCAAGACTTTAATATGCCAACTAAGAGAGACTTTACCAACCAAGCTGGTTGGCAACTTAAGTTGTGTTATAATGTAACCTTACTGAAGCAGCCAATTGTTGCATTCCTTTTCACATTCTAGCACTCACTCTATGCTTATTTTTAAGTTATATTACTTACTAATAAAAATAGAACATTGCATAACAGCATATACAAACCTTTAAAAGCGACATCTTTTACATTACTTGAGACACCATGATATTAGTCTGTGCGATGGAACAACCACAATACTACCAAAAACTCCAACACATTAAGAACCAATTCTTCAACTATTTATCAGATAATGATCTTGCTATGGAATGTAATATTTATACAGTTGATACCCATCCAAAAATTGGTTCATCACACACACACACAGATATATATACATACATACATATATATATATATATATATATATACGTCGGAGTTGATATGTGTAGGTCCATCATTGACTATTGCATGCATAATATTGCACATAGTATGAGATAATATATTTTTTTCGGTATGGGCAGCTAAAAGTACTTTTTTTTTTCAGGAATAAGAAAGTTTCAAGTTGAAATGAGCTACATAATCATTATTTTAAAAGAGCAAGTCAAATGAGATAAGACAGTGGATCTACTCTTCGTATCAAGTACTGCAATGCTATAAATAGAATCAATTTAATTAGTGTCACAAAGGCGCCGTTTGGATGCCAAGAGTTTGGTGATAGTTGGCAAAGTGATATACAGAACAAGTGATGTAATGTGAAAGCACGAAATGTGAGTGGAGGATACTTTTGGAATCGATTTTGGGAACTCCAGCAGCGTGGGTAGGAATTTTTCCCGAGTTTAATGATTTTTCGGCAGCGGATTTCTTCAGAAATTGGGAAATTATTGCTGGGATGTAATCTTGTTTTGATGTTTTGTTGGGTTGTTGGGATACTACTAATGTATACGTGAGTGGGATGTGTAGAAGTCATGTGTGTTGAGGTGTAGTGTGGGTTCTCTTTTTGTTTTTTCTGAGAGGTGTAATGGTTCCCTGCCTTAGGGAACTTGCTGGTCTCCTCTCTTTTTGGTTTGTACATCCTTTCTTTTTTATAAAATTTTCGTAACCTTTATCAAAAAAAAAAAAAATACAAAAGGAATATGAATGATTTTGAATGTTGCAGGGATATTTTTGGTAAAAGAAAAGTTGCACAGGTATTTTTTGCATAAAATGAGAGGCCAAATCAGGCAATTTCTCGCATAACCATGAATTTTTTACAGAATTTGTGGGTTGCTCTTTTTAGGAGCTGTGAGGATGAATGAAAATATCATTTTTTTTGGTCCCCATACTTTGCCATAAAATATTGCTATCCAAATGCTGTCTCGTGGGAAAGTTGACTTTTCCTGTATATTCCACCACTATCTTGCTATCCAAACAGGGCCATAAAGTCATGTGCTTAACACTATTACGAAATTTAAACTTTGTTAAGTACACAACTTTTTAGGGCAATTATCATCCTCCCATTAAGTGAACATGAAGAACTTTGTTCATATGGGAACACTAGATCTCATTCCCCTCACTTGTACGTGGAACAGGATCTGGTGTTCCCATGGGAACAAAGTTTTCCATGTTCACTTGATTGGAGAAAGACACGTGTCTTATAAACTCATCCCTTTTATCATATGACGAAGTTTTCCCTTTCTGTGTTGGTGATTCAAGTGACAGGCACATGGAGCTGCTAAGACACTTGTTATTCTTCCCTGGAGTGAAGAGGGAAAACTTTGTTCCTCATGGGAAAAACCTGATCCGTTCCCCTGTACACATTCTGTACACTGCATTCAGTGTCTGACATGGATATTCACAGAAATCAAGGAACAACTGTAATTACAAAATAAAATTTAACACAAGAAATGTAACATACCACTTAAAATTGTTTGAAGATTTTTATCACATTGAGCTATCTCATCTTCTATGATGCGTTGCTGATGAGACTGCAAACACAAGCAAAGTCACTACAAGTAATCTTTTATGCTTTCTGTAGAAAGCATGGGCATACCCAATGCAAGCGAAGAATGTGAGTTCACGATATGTGACATAATAGAAAGCAGAAAAGAACATCATTTGATGGGTCCTGATGGGACAATCAAACACATACTATAAGCAGAAAACAGCACAGATATACCAGTTTATCTTGTTTCTTCAAAAGAACTCTGACAGCAGTCTGTAACAACTCATTCCCCTCTGAAGCCATTAAAATTTGTATCTTATCAAAATTCGAGCTGGAAGAGGCCAAGAGATTATCGCTTGTGGGCACTCCATCATGGCCTGATGAGCCATTGTTGCAGATATCATTTCCACCAGCACTCTTTACACCTATGCATTCATGGTTACATTTCTTCATCACTAAATCAACCATCTTAACCTGCCAAATCCACCAAAGACTTTCACATGAAAAGGAAATAAAAGGAGCTAGAAAATGGGTAATAATGAAAAAGAAGCTTAGTTTCCTCAACCAACAACACAGGTTGATTCAGTGTCTACGAGGATACTATGAACGTATTGGATATGCCCATGAATCCAGACTGAAAAAAATTGAACCATCCCTTGTCACAAACCATCAAATTTCATACGATTCAACTTTTCTAGTCATCCAAAAACCTTCATGCATATCAGAAATCGTCTCAATTCATGGTTATTGTTCTGGACTGTTGAATTTATATGACACCGTTTTATAAATGGCAATGTTATAAATAATGAAGAAGAGAATATAGAAAAGCATCCCCACTAAACAAAATAGATTAGAGGAAATCCTTTGAGTAAGATAGTCAGCCTTCATATTCATACTCATAAAAATTTCATGAAAAACTGAAACAGAAAAAAGAAAAAAATAGAATATAGTTCAAAGTCGATAATGTGACAAATGGTAACTGCCGATCTCCATGGGTTAAGGCTCTTATCCAAAACACATAAGCTATAAAATAGATGTCCTTCCAAATCCAGGGCGACAATATTTCCTACACAAATTAGAATGTCCATATCTAGACTTCACTAGTGCTTCTACGAAGTTCAAGATGCTTTATATGGACAAAGGCCTAGCGATCCACTGCAACAGTTGTCATGGAATCAAACAACATCAGATCAGATGGTTCGGGCAGCAAAACTGTTATGGATCACATGAAATTGTTTGGGACATTGCACTGTATGTGTGCTTGACATACACACGGTTGGATGGGAGGACGGAGGGATCTAAGTTATCCAGGTCCTGAAGACTTAAGACCACGATGATTGAGGCTTTCTCCAGTTTCAGGCCCAGGACTAAAATCCCTATCGATAAAGGATTTTCTAGAAGGAGAGGGAAAACTAAAGTGAGGTTCAACGGTAAAAATTTTCACAAGAATCCTTCTGTTATCTCAGAGAAGAACTGTGGGAGATTCAAGGAGTCAATGGAGGATGTAATCAGCAGAGAAGTGGAGAAGATACTGGGAAGAAAGTTTAGGGAGCATTTTGGGGATGGGTTGGAGCCTTCGGTTTTAGGCATTGGTTCATCTTCATCCTCTATCCCTGTTACGATTTCGGATGATTGTGCTACGACTTTGACACCATAAATAGGGGGAGTATCCGAACGTTGTTAGGGTATCTCCAGTTAACGAGGCAAGCTTTAAGGCAACTGGAAAAGAGTAGATGAAGAAGAGAAAGCATTTATATTGGACACCATGTGCAACCCACTGTATCGACCTAATGTTTGAAGACATTGGAAAAACAAAGTTTGTAAAGGTAGTTATTGAAAAAGGAAGAAGGATTACTAACTTCATCTACAATAGGAATAACCTAGTTAATATGATGAAAACCTTTATTGATGGTAGGGAGCTACTGAGACCGGGGATTACAAGATTTGCTACCGAGTTTGTAGCCCTTGAGAGCCTACAGATACATCAGGCAGAGATGAAAAGGATGTCTACTTCTGATAAATGGAAGAGATTTGCTTTAAGAGATAGAGACAAGAGGCATATGATGGCAAAGGTATCCGCTTTGATATTAACTACAGATTTTTGGAAGAAGGCTGAGGGTATGCAAGATTATGGAACCTCTTGTGAGAGTCATGAAGTTAGTCGATCAAGATCAGAAGCCTACCATGTGCATTATTTATGAAGCAATGGACAAGGTGAAGCTTACCCTTAAGAGCAGTGTAAAGAGTTATCAAAAGTATTGGGATATCATCGAGGTGGGAAGGACAATTGCATCATGATTTACATGCAGCAGGTATATCATTATCATACATGTAATTAAATTTATATTATTTCCATCATATATGTATAATTATTACTTATATATTGGTCATATTAAAATTTTATGCAACATATTTCCTCAATCCAAGCATCCAATACAGCAACAACCTATCAGATCACCCCGAAGTACGAAAAGGAGTGAAGAATGAGATCCGTAGGTTAGAACCAGATTTGCATAAGCAGGGTCGAGCAATAAATGAAGTACGTAAATTAAATGGTTTTCAAATTATATATATAAGTCTTCTACATTTTGAGTTTGATACTCACCATCACTATATTATAATGTTGTAGCTTAAGCTTTTGAAGAGGGGAAAGGAGAGCTTGGTAGTACATTGACGAGGTCAACATGAAAAACCGATCTCCAAGGTCAGTTTCAATTTAGAATATGGCACGTCTTTTATTTTATTAATCTATTTTAATATTTCTATTCTCACATAGTTTGTGTCTTATACTTTACAGAACAATGGTGGTACAATTATGGTGATAGTGCGTTGACTGTAAAGTCCATTGCAATAAAGGCTTTGAGTCAAAATGCTCATCCTTAGTCTGTGAGAGTAATCGGAGTGCATTTGCCAAGGTCCACACCAAACCACGCAATCAGTTGAAGATGAAGAAGCTGAATAAGCTAGTATTTACTTATTACATATGCGACTACATGTTAGAAATCTGATGGACAGGGATACTAACGATGCATACTTCAGTCCAATCGATTTAAATCATATATTTTAGAAAGACGACACATTAGATGAGTGGGCAAGGGAGAAAGAACAACCGGTGTTGGAGGGTGATGATTTGGGTTGACTTATTAATGATAGTGATGGTGAGGATGGGGCCAATGATGACAATGAGGAGGTTGGACCATCAAGGGCTCACTTTAATGATGATGATGACGATGTGGGTTGATGATGACGATGTGGGTGGCGGCTCGGGTAGTGGCACAGATGACGAATTCCATTCTGGTAGTGATGGAGATCCTGATAATACTACACCTAGTGGTAGTGCACCTAGTACTAGTGGTGGTGGTCCTGGTGGAAGTAGTAGTGGCGGTGGTAAACGAACTCCATTTACCGAGGATGACAATTAAATTGCCACACAGAACACAAGACTGGGGCGCCTTCAACCCGAAGGAGTAGTCAGCGTACACGGCCACCGCAATTTGTTCTTTGAGATGATGATGATGATGATGACGAGACTCTACCTCCATCAGAGACACAGACAGAGCATGTTTATGGCACATTTGGAGATGGGGGGATACCACCTAGACGGAGTACTCCATATGATGACGTATCAAAGAGGATGCAACGGATAGACAGTTCAGATTATCGCTACGGTACTTTTTGACTTCCGTGGTTCAGATGGGAATTACCATGGCTCATCTGGAGGATATTATCATTCGAGCCCTTCAAGTGTAGGACAATATGAGCAGCCATTTGGTACAGAATACCAAAATTATCGCCAATATTCAAGTGGGACGTCATCATATCAGGGGCAACATGATGATAGCAACTCAAAAGATGCAATGGCTCAGCAGTATTCTCTCTTCTTCTTTCCTGATTGTAACGCACAGAGCTGATATTCCTCGCAGACACACAGAAGTAATGATGAAGACACTTAGTTCGACCCACATCGAAATTCAATGTGATATCGAGATCATACATTGTAGTTGCGCTTAAAGCTTAATTAAATACTTGAACTTCAATGTATTACTTCATTGAGTATTACTTCATTAAATCTTTATTTTGGTTAATTATTAATTATATATTTAATATTGAACCTTAATTATTGGTTAGTTACTTAATATTTTGGTTAATTATAAATCTTTAATATTTCAAATCTCTCTCTCTCTCTCTCTCTCTCTCTCTCTCTCTCTCTCTCTCTCTTTCTTTGAGCAAATGAGAGTTAATTTAACCCTTAACAAACTATACATCTTTTTCTTTCTTAATGCAACTTCACTGCTCTTTCGGATTCTCTTGAATAGTCAGAGAAATAATCCCTTTACCCCCATCAAAGAGTTTCTGAGCTCTCATTTCCAACCTAATCATAGATCTTCAGTTGCCATTTGCCAACGTATATATAAAAATTGCAAACAAGAAATTCAAAATGTTCAGCAATTAAGAGGTTCAAGTTCTTTTGATTGCATGCATTTTTATTTTTTTTGATGAATAATGAAAAGATTTTATTAAAAGAGAGAGGAAGGATAGTACATGGTTTCCCCAAGATGGGAAAAAACAAAGCAAAAAACTACAATACACCACAACTCAAACACAAAGCCGAACATATGGCAACCACCAACTCCCAAAACCGGTAACCGTCCACAAATGGATCACAGTCTCCCAACATCGCAAAATATCTGACCTGGGCACGTCCTTAAATTCTGGTAAGATGCTTACCCAAAA
>JAUPMG010000006.1:2968270-2979403 GCA_031762675.1 Pachysandra terminalis | reverse complement strand
TAGGCCAAGCACAAAGCTATTATTTTAAAAATAATAGTAAAAAATATTTAATTTCAAAACACTAGACCAATGGTACAGCCAACGGGTTCAATCCACAACCTTTGTCAAAGCAAAACTTCAATTTATATTGCATCGGTTGGAGGATTTTTTGATCCCCAACCGATGTGGGATTCTGTACAAAGTCGGTGCGCGCAGCAGCAGTTGCGCGGGGCACGCGCAGTAGCCCCTGCGTGGGGGGGGCGCGGCAGCCCCTGCGTTGGTCATGGACGCGCAGCCACTGTGCTGGGCGCACCCAGCAGCCCATTCCCGGGGTGTCCCGTGCATTTTTTAAATTAATTAAATAAATAAATAAATATAATTATAAAATAAACTTATTATTTTTTAAAAATTATTATCATAAAGAGTTTGGAATCTCATCTGGTAAGTGTACGCTTAGTTATCTTTACTTGCACAACTCCGAATTTTTGACTTCCAAATTTTTGCAACCAAACGTTTAAAACACGTACAAATTAAACACCGTATAATTACCGTATCGTGAATTTTTGACCGAATATTTGACGTACCGCTTTTTTGGGTGGCCGAATAATTCTTGAATTATTCCCGTATCGTATTTTTGTCGTATCCCGAATTGCTAACAAGGCCTGTGAGTTGGTATGGATGAAACACTTGCTAGAAGAACTTGGGTTTACTCAGTCCAATCCTATGAACCTTTTTTGTGACAACCAGGCAGCTGTTCATATGGCTTCTAATCCAGTTTTCCATGAGAGGACAAAACACATTGAGGTTAACTGCCACTTTGTCCGTGAGAAGCTCTTACAGAAAGTGATTAATACAGTTCACGTAAAATCTACAGACCACTTAGCAGATTTGTTTACTAAGGCATTGAGTGGGACTCGTGTGAAATATATTTGTGACAAGCTAGGTGCATACGATATGTATGCTCCAGCTTGAGGGGGAGTCTTAAAGGATAAATATGTACATCTGTAAAGTGTCTATATCGTTGTCCCACATCAGTTAAGTGTTAGAAGTATAGGTTAAGTGCTAACCTATAAATAGGCTCCTTGTATTCTTTATTCAACAAGTAAGCTGAATATAATTATTTATTCTTCATCTTTACAAGGTATTTCATAAACCAAGATTACTAGCATTGTTTCAAACCAGAAAATCAACTCAACCCCATCTTCCATCAAGTCAACTTTACTTGCCGACTCATGTGTTGACTTTGAACAGATCAAATGCTAATAATACTATGGTTAATATATATAATACATATATATAATTAAAATTAAGAATGACTATAAGAAAGAAGTAAAATAAATTCACCTCCAAAGAAAATGGAAGAAACTCGAATTAACCCAACTTGAGCTAGGTTTGAATTTACCAAATCGACAGGGTGATTTTTTATGTATGTTTCCATTAAGCTGATCCATTCTACACTAATACAAATCTTTTTAGAAGAAAAAAAATTATCAATTTGAACTGCACTTGTCATCTTTCGTAGGATCCAAGCAGTGTCAGAAGAAATAACCAGAGAAGCAATCTGGACCAGGGGAACTGTCTACAGGAATGCTTTTACCACTTCATCTGTAATTTCTTCCTATGGAAAATCTTTTTCTGGACTCGGGAAAAGAATCTGTTTCACCTCAAACAATTTGTTCCACCCATCTTCTGCCACTGCCAACCCTTAATCTCATGACCAAGTAAACAAAAATCGTCTTCTGTAGAATTAATATCTAAGTACAAAATAGGAAAATATGTAATGTCAATTATTAAAATTGGTAAACATCAATAATATTTTATCCATCACCATGGACAACATATACAACTGTCGTAAACTAGTATATAAATAGTAAAAGTATTTAAGTGATCTCAAGTTTGAACATGTCTTGAGATTGATGTGCTAGTTGTATATTTTCAGAAGATATGGCTTTATAAGAGATGCCCCATTCGCATTAGGATTTGCTTCAAGATGTGGACACCAATGCAGACACAGATTTATCATACCGATCATGACTTATGATTTTGTACTTTGGTTGCTAAATCATGTGGTACTTCGTAAAATCCTATCACATAAACAAGATTTGCACCGCACCCTTCCCTAATATGTGTTTCCAGAGTAATTGGTCCTTCAAAACCTCTAGATTTGCTAAAAAAAAAAAAACCTTGTAGTCAAATCTAGTTTATCTTGTAGACTAGCAGTAATTGGCTAGGTCTTAATCCTTGAATCTCATTCTATTCACGATTGCATGCCATTCTGATAAACATCTTAGGATTCACAAAATTTTGCACCAGTATCATGACACATGTCTCTTAGACAACCTAATTATGCATGCGAAACTATCCATTAAAAAGATAATGCTAAGGGTAAATTTTTATAATCTTTTTATAATTAAATTGAATACGCTAGTATGACAATGATTTAGGAATAGACTTAGCAGTTATAGTTTAATAACATACAAGTTAATCACTTTGAACTTATCTTGTTACAACTTTAAAATCAAAAGTTGAATAATTTTTAACCAGATACCAAAACTATTTTTTTCCTTTTTGGTTAAAAAATACCAAAACTATTTGGTAAGACGTTATTCATTGGAAGTATCATTTTAAAAATATGGGCATATTAAATAATGTATACAATAAGAAAATATAAAAAAGTATTTAATAATACAATATTGTATTAACTTATTTAGTCAGTATTAGAAATAAATGGATCATTGAACTTTTGATTTAAAAAATATAAAAAATGAATCCGAATCGTCTAGTCATGGCACTACTGCCAACTGGTACCGATTTGTAACACCCCCAACATATGGCACCAGTCACCAAGGCATTGTATCACAACATAGAACAAGACTCCTATCAACAACAAATTCAGTGCCAAAAACAGTCTAAAGTTGTTCCCAACAATATAGTAGATGCAGGCAAACATCTTACTACCAAAAGCCCAAGAGATCCCCGGAATCTGAACTGTAGAACACTTACTGAGGGACCTAAACATACCCATCACCATCAAAATCGAGATATACAAGAACAGAAAAATGGCATGACCTTCGTGATTCCAGCCCTGTAAAAGGACCATGACATCAACTCCCTCCCTCCCACAAACACATATAATATTACAAATTGCAAGAATACAAAACAAACCATTATATAAACAGATGTCACTCCCTCCCTCCGACACACACATACAATATTACAAATTGCAAGAATACAAAACAAACCATTATATAAACAGATGTCAAGAGCAAGCGATTGAAGGTTAAATACATTATAGTGGTTAAAAAAATTGAGTCCCCCTCCCACAAACACTTACACACACATAAATATTATAAATTGAAAGACTACAAAACAAACCATCATATAAACAGATGTCAAGAACAAGCTATTGAAGGTTGAATACATTATAGTGGTTAAAAAAACTAAGTTGGTTCGGATGGTCTCAGTCTTCTCAACTCTAGGAGACAATCTCTAGCTTAAGTTAGTTCTGATTCTGTTAGTGCTTCATGTTCTTTTCTTTTTCTTTTGTTTCCTTGTTTCTCCCCTGTAATTCTTTTTTCCTTCTTAATAAAATTTTGTCAAGTTTATCAAAAAGTTAGTTTACCATACTTACAAAAGGTATCCTCCATACAACTTAACCATCAATGTACAAATAACAACCACTTCTGTACCACAAATCAAACATCTTAAATGCTTCTTCAACCAGACCCATGCTCCATAATTGACACCATATACAAGAATGGCTCTACTTGCCTCTAAAACCGATTGTAGTTTTCATTGCATGCCAAACTATCTCCGTTAACTCCCTCACTTCTGCTCTTGCGTGCAAACCATTTCCTTGTTTTTCACACCCTCGTAAGATTTAATTTCAGTAAATATATTCCTAGCTTCATCGGTATCAGATGATGTGCACTCTACAAAGATATACCATTACTATTAGTGTTCAAATAGAACTCCAACTAATTATAGAAAAAAATCATATTAAAACATAGTGGTTAGAAATTAATTGAAACAACATCAAGTAACCTAGCCACTAACAAATTTAGAAAGTTCTATTAAAATTAGGTAATCAAATCCACCGAATAAAGAAGATAAACTTATAGGAAAAAAACAGAACAAAACCCTATTCAAAGAGTCATATGATTAAAACCACCCAATTTATAAAACAATAACAATAACACTAAAAATTGAAAAACAACAAAACTGATAACCCAAACGAACATAAAAGGAACCTATACTTGAATCAAAAATTCTCTACAGAAGATGAAAAAACAAAAAAAAAAGGAAATAAAAGAGAGAGCATATTATTACCTTGATAGAAGGACTAAATGAAAGATTTGATGTTTCCAGCCAGGCAAAAGACAAGAATAAGAGATTTGCAGGATATGAACTGATCTTGAAAGACCAAATTCTGATCAAAAGAGTTAATAGAAATTCTAACAGAATCAAGCCTACATACTCGATATGTCACAACCATTGAAGAGAACTTCCAGAATAATACATAAAGATCTCACACATTATTCTTTTCTTCTTTTTTCGTTTTATTTCATAGATTAAGGAAGTGACGGAGGATTTGCCATATCGAGAGAGAAAGGGAAGATTATATAGGGGTGCTTGGCTTCTGTAAAGTTATTCCCCACCAATTCAAAAGCGAATGACAGTTCAATGCCGAATGTTGTGGTTAAAGAGGTGTCTAATGTCGCACAAACAATTGGACTCCAAGAGGAAACTGTTGGAGGTCAAAAATTCGCAGAGAAAACATATTATAAAGAGAAGGGAAAAGGAAGTTATTAGACCCTTGGTCTATTAGAAACATCACTAAAGAGATCTAAGATATGGTTCTTAGTCTGATTATTTGGTTTCTTGGATCCGTAGGTAGGCAAACAATGAAATTAATTTCTTAATAGGTGTGCCTTTGCTTGGGAATGTACCTTGGGGATGACTCTGCCAGTGTAGTTTGCATTTATGTTTAATGTGTTTTTTTCTGAATTTTTTTATTTTCTTCCCCTCTCAGTGTTTTCCTTTGTTTTCCCGCCTCATCTTGAAAAGGCTCTCTTTTATTTCTCGTTCCTTTTCTTTGATAAGGTTGTCCTTGCTACGATAAAATTCAGAAAGAAAGTAAGGACAACCTTATCAAAGAAAAGGAACAAGAAATATAAGAGACAGCCTTTTCAAGAAGAGGAGAGAAAACAAAGGAAAACACCGAGAGGAGAAGAAAATAAAAAAATTCAGAAAGAAAAACACATTAAACATAAATGCAAACTACACTGGTAGAGTCATCCCCAAGGTACATTCTCAAGCAAAGGCACACCTATTAAGAAATTAATTTCATTGTTCGCCTACCTAGGGATCCAAGAAATCAAATAATCAGACTAAGAACCATATCTTAGATCTCTTTAGTGATGTTTCTAATAGACCAAGGGCCTAATAACTTCCTTTTCCCTTCTCTTTATAATATGTTTTCTCTGCGAGTTTTTGACCTCCAACAGTTTCCTCTTGGAATCCAATTGTTTGTGCGACATTAGACACCTCTTTAACCACAACATCCGGCATTGAACTGTCATTCGCTTTTGAATTGGTGGGGAATAACTTTACAGAAGCCAAGCACCCCTATATATTCTTTCCCTTTCTCTCTCGATATGGCAAACCCTCCATCACTTCCTTAATCTATGAAATAGAAAGGAAAAAAGAAGAAGAAAAGAACAATGAGTGAAATATTTATGTATTATTCTGGAAGTTCTCTTCAATGGTTGAGGCATATCGAGTATAGAATGAAAGTTTTTATTAGTTACACCAGGTTATTAATTTAAGCAAAATTAGTTTACATGAATTCCCCCCATATTATTCTTTGGCCCTTCAGTTTTAAAATTGGTGCAGTTATTTTGAACTCTTCTTTTTTCTCACTGATAAAATTTACATGGAATTTAAGGTGAACTCCTAAGAAGATGACATTTATAATTTTGACTACAATTTGAAAGAAAAATAAATAAAAACATCTGTTAACTTGCAGAGAATAATTAACAGCAAAGAGAAAGATACAAGTACAAAGTACATTAAAATTATCAATCAAGGCCATTTCCATTTTATAACTTCTTAATCTAACTAATATGATACAAATATAGCTCACCTGTTGTTTCTTTAACAGCTGAAAATGCTACTTTCTGAAAGCCAGCTTCGTCAGAACTTATTTCACCTCTCAAAGGCCTTCTAGTATTTCGTTTCTTTACGTTTACATCTTTTGCCTCCATCATACCTGCCAGGTGGTGGCTGGGATCATCGAAATCTTTTTCAATGAGTGACCAAATCCCTGAAGTTATGGAACCAAACAGAAGTAGGCAATTCTTCTTCATGGAGTCGATTAAGAAAACTGCAACTTTTGAAACTGGCCAACCATCTATGCTTGGTACATCTTTTGATGCATCCAAACCTATAGAAATATTGCATGCATCCATGATGACTTTCTCCGCCACTGAAAGCTGTTCATCCAGGTCATCTAACTTGGCAGTATTGCGTCTTTGCATGAGTTTCATATGCACTAACAAACTAGGTTTGGCATTTACAGCTACCTTGCAGAAGGACTCAAAACCAAGAAACTCATGCTGTGGGTATTGTTTCCTGTGGTAGTAGTTGTAAAGTAGAACAACTGCATGCATCTTAAGCAACCCAATAGAAAAACCAAGAAATCAGTTAGGGAGGAAAAATTATAACTACATTATGCATATATATATCTGTGTGTGTGTGTGTGTGTGTGTGCGTGTGTGTGTAGTGTCTCTATATGTATGTATGTATATATGTTATGCAACTAGTGATTAAATATATATATATATATGTGTGTGTGTGTGTGTGTGCGTGTGTGTGTGTGTAGTGTCTCTATATGTATGTATGTATATATGTTATGCAACTAGTGATTAAAGACAGTGCATCCTTACACATGGCCCAAAAACACAGTTGGCTGGAATGACTTAACTGGTTTGCCATTCCTTGAGTGCAAGGTTTTAATTTTCGATTTCACCAGAAATTTCACCACCGAAATGGTGGAAATTTTCGCCAAAATGGAGAAATATTAGGAAAATGTTGGGGAAAAAAGTAATTTAAGTTTGAACTTTTTAACAGTTTAAATGAAAGTGAAATACATCTAAATAACTTAACATATAAAAAATATGCATACTTATGTAGGAAAGTATGGATACGCGCACCATGTAGAGAAAAAATAAAGGAAGCATCCCTAAATGATTTAATAATAGTGTTAAAACTATATAAAGGTCTAAATAAGAGAAAATGACACTTTTGAACTCAAAAAATGACAAAATGGAAGTAAATAGAATCAACATAAAACAAAACCAAAGAGCTAATGTGCCACACAAAGTGGAAATGAAAAAAAAAAAATTAATAACTCAATAAAACATATTATAATCCACACATCAGGTCCAAAGACTCCAAGTACAAGCATAAATGAGCCAACTAATTGGATAAGTAATTGGCTATTAACCTTTTCCTAATATTTCTCTAGTTTTCATAAGCTTGCAAAGAATTTCTTTCATATTTTTAATAATTTTTATTATTTGTATATTAACAATTGATTATTTAACTAATTAATGGACTAATATCTTATTAGAAAAATTGGATAAATCAGTTAACTTTTGTAGATACCTGAAATATGAGAATGAGAGGGCCCCACAAAATTGAACACCTATCAAAACAAAACCACTTACACCCATGACGATTGGATAAAAAAATACCATCGTCATGTGTCCTGCGGAATTTTCTGACGTCCGTAACAATTGGATTTTGAAATACCATCGTCATATGCTCCGCAGAGTTTTCTAAACACTAATGACGATCGGGTTTGAAATACCATCGTCATAGGTTCCGCGAAGTTTTCCAACACTAATGACGATCGGGTTTTAAATACCATCGTCATAGGTCCCGCGGAGTTTTCTAACACTAATGACGATCGGGTTTGAAATACCATCGTCATAGGTTCCGCGGAGTTTTCTAACACTAATGACGATCAGGTTTGAAATACCATCGTCATATGTTCCGCGGAGTTTTCTAACACTAATGACGATCGGGTTTGAAATACCATCGTCATATGTTCCGCGGAGTTTTTTAACACTCATGACGATCGCGTTAAAAAAATACCATCGTCATATGTCCCGCGGAGTGTTCAAGCACTCATAACGAGCAGATTGAAAATATCATCGTCATGACTCCCGCGGAGTTTCAAATGCCTATGACAATCAGAATAAAAAAAATATATCTCATCTACATCAATTCCAAAAATCGTCGAAAGTGTTAAGGTTCAAAAACCTCGAGAGCATTGAAGTAAAAAGATCGTCGAAAGTGTTAAGGTTCAAAAACCTCGAAAACATCTAGACAAAAAACTTGCTCAAAATGTTAAGGTTCAAAAACCTCGAGAGCATTGAAGTAAAAATTGTCGAAAGTGTTAAGGGTCAAAAACCTCGAGAACACCTAGACAAAACTCGCTGAAAATGCTAAGGTACAAAAACCTCGAGAGCACCTAGACAAAGATCCGTCTCGAGAGTGCTAAGGTTCAAAAACCTTGAAAGCACTAAGACGGACCGTCTCAAAGGTACAAAGGTTTAAGAACCACGAAAGTGCCAAGACTGGACATCTCAATAAATCTCGAAATTGAAGCAGCTCAAACCATGATCCTGATCGTTGTTGCCTATGCCATGGCATCACCAATGTACACACTCAAGGGGGAATTAGATTTGAACGGAATGGAGAGGCGTGAGGATCACCGGCCCCTTGATATGTCGTGGGTTACACATGTTGTCACGGTTCCCAGTGGTGAATGTATAACTCATAGATGTAACTTTGGATTGGTCCACCAAAGAGACTGGGGTAGTTGTTTATGCTACCTCAGTTTAGAGTCTTAACACCGTTAGACATTTCCTAACGGATTCTCAACAAACCGTTATCTCTCTCCTAACTACTATAAACAGTAGTTCATTTCCCAAGAAACGGGCTGGAGAATTTTTAAAACGGATTAGACTGTGACATTGCTCTGACAGTGTGCTCACGAATTTCTATCATCAGGACTACTATTTTCCTCGTTACTTAATCCGGTTCGTGCTCAATAGCCGTTCCGTTCTAACCTCTTAATTCTTTTAAAGACGGGGTACGGTCGGTAGTCGACTTAGGCTTCCGTCAGTCGGTAATTACATATTTGGTGACTCTCTTACAAAAACACCCTTTACAACTTTTTATTACTAATTTTTCTAAATAAGTTTGATTTTTTTAATGAAAAAAAATATAATTTTTAATAATAATATGTAAATTTTAATTAAGTTTTCAAAAAAGTCAAGAACACAGAAATTTGGGGTTTTAATCCTTTTTTCAAACAATAAAAAATAAAACAAACAAATAAAAAAAAAAACAGGAAGCAGAGAAATCAAGGAGGTCACTGAAATTTGACAACATCTCACACGAATTCCCCTTTTTAAGGGGGAAATATACTTAATTCAGCACGTGTCTGAAGACACGTGCAAAATATTCTATCATGTCGCAGAAATATCAGTGACATGTAGTGCAATTTCCCTATATGTAGCCGATATTTAGGTGACATGGTAGAAAAGGGGGAATCCAGAATGCCCCTTTTAATTGGAAGAGGAACTTATAGTAGAGGGGGACTCATTAGTGATCATTTCTTGGATGAGGGAGCGCATATCACACTCGTGGAGATGGGACCATCTCATACGGTTGGATGATTTTTTGGCAGTTGGTATGAACATCTCGTTCATACACATGCCTAGATCGGCCATTATGGAGTAACTCTCGCATGGTTAATTATTGTAGTTTGTATCAACTTTTCACTTTTCCTTTATCTTCTTATAGTGGAGCCTCTAAGCCCTTTGTACCTTTTTTCTTCTGCAATCTTCAACTTTAATAGAACCTTCAGTATTCATAAAAAGGGGGGAGATCCAGAATTCCCCCAAAAAGGGGCAAAATTTCGGTGGCATGCTGCTTGAGGGGTGCATTGCTCAAAATGAGAACAATCACACATTTAACCAGACAATGAAAAATTCTATTATGCTGCCCATGCTAAACCAAATTCAGGATAAAGCCATGGTTTGAAATATTTTACTATATTGCACAATATGATCAGTACAATATGGGTCAGGTAATATACAATAAGAAAAACAATTGCACCGTAGCAGTTGTATAAAGTATGAACCATATCAACTGATACTGCACATGTATCGACCGTATCGGTCAATACTCTCAATATGTTCAGGGAAACAAAGCAACGGAAAAGGAAAGAGAGGAGAAAGAGAAAGGAAGAGCAAGAGCGAGCGAGAGAGAGAGAGAGAGAGAGAGAGAGAGAGAGAGAGAGAGAGGTACCTACTGGCTCTGGTTGCTGCTCTTCTTATTCTTCTCCTCCTCGTTGAATGAAGACTAGCTTTAAAAAACCCTTTAAACTTAAACGTTATGATTCGGTACATCACCAGTGTACCAAATGCATAGATACAAGGTATTTAAATAGCTTATATGTTATTTAAATTAATTTATATGTAACTAAAATATATATATATATATACATGCACATATATATGACACACATTTATACATACAAATATTATAATCATATACATTATGCATACAAATATATATATATAGATAGATATAGATATAGATATATTGCATATATTTATAACATTTATGGATCTAAATGAATTAATAATATATGTAATATAAATATATATATATATATATGTATATGCACATATATAAGTTACACATTTCTATCTACAGATACTATAACTTTATGTTATTATACATACAAATATATATACATTGCATATATTTATAATATTTATAGATATAAATGCATGACCTATTATATATAAACATATAAGTTATTTAGTTAATTTTACATACATAAGTTATTTAATGTACAATATAAGCAAGATTTTAAATGCCGATTTCGCCAGACATTTCGCTAGATCTGTCTGGTGAAATTTCGCTGGCATGGTGTAATATTTCGCCAACCTGGCAAAATATTTCGCCAAGCTAGAGAAATTTGATTTTTGATTGTTTTTTTTGTTTTTTAAGGGTTTAAATGATGAATGGGGTTAAAATATATCTAACAAGCCTAAAATATGCTAAAAA
>JAUPMG010000006.1:2944661-2955601 GCA_031762675.1 Pachysandra terminalis | reverse complement strand
CTGCTGTTCTGATCATATGTTGATTTGCGTGTGTAGGCCTCTCTCTTTCTCCCCCTCCTTGTGCGTGTATCTTGCAATCAGCTTGCTCTTTCTTCGGTTGGTTCATTGTTCTTGGTCTGATTTGAAATGTTTTTTCATTAACTTGGCTCTGCAGAATTGTCAAAATCCTCCACAAATGTGCTTACAAGTGGAATTGAGGTCGCTTCCATCAGTTTGAAAGGTATTTTTCTAGCAATAATATGTTTATGAAGGTTGTTGTTTAGGACTAGCTATTGGTGGAGGGGTTTGGCATAGTCATATTCATGCAGTTGTATCTATTTGCGCACAGAAAAATGTATCTGCACCCAGGAAGATGGGTTCTAGAGAGTTATTTCTTAGACTCGTTACATGGGCTTGATGAGGGTCCAGAGCCTGCGGAGACTGACCATGTAGATGACATTTGACTGAAATTGTGTCACAATGATATTTCACTGTTTAAGAATAGGTACTTGGGTTTAGCTACTCCTCTCCCTCTCTGTATCCCTCTTTGGATAATCGATTAAAGGGTTAGGGTTGAGACACCTCTCTCCTTTCCTCTTTCTTCGATCAATCAAAGGGT
Organism: Pachysandra terminalis; assembly: GCA_031762675.1. NCBI lineage: Eukaryota > Viridiplantae > Streptophyta > Magnoliopsida > Buxales > Buxaceae > Pachysandra > Pachysandra terminalis. The sequence continues at coordinate 2,955,003 of JAUPMG010000006.1, read as the reverse complement.
CATTAGTAACATAGCAGAACTATTGATTTTCATATTTTTTTTTTAATTTATATCCTTTATGCCCTGTTCGTAATTTTCTTATTTCATTATTTCTTTTATATTTAATTTAATCAGGTTTTCCCACAGTTATTTGTTTATTTAGTTTTATACTTTGGTTGCATAACATTTGATACGTGTTACCATTCTGTTTTATTGGTTTTCTTTTAATCTTTTAATCTAGTAAGTGCTATATTTGGTGTGAAGAGTATGTAATTTGTCATGTATGCATGTTATACTGAATCCATTTATTTCACATGCTTGTTTAATTTAATTCAGAAATTTAAATTTTGTTTGTTTGCTTGCAGTTTTGTTATTATAAATCGTTAGTTTACGATTCTACTATTTTGTCATTTATCTTCTCAATTTTCTATTTGATTTCTAAATTCTACTTCTTGTGTAAATCAGTTTGTGGTTATTTTCTCATGTATGTAGTATTGCAGCTCTTATTTTAGTGTTCGGGTAGTCTATCTTCACTGAGAAATGGCATAAAAGGGGATTTCAATGATTATATTAATTTGTCATATATTCAATTAATTAGTTATTTTTTGAAAAAGGCATGCTTGTGAGGCTTATGCCTCAAACTTTGAGGCGTACCCCTTGCTTGAAGCTTGCCCTATGCCTTAGCATTTTAATTCATTGCTTTGCACAGACAAACATGAATGGGGTTTGGGAGTCTGAACCAATCATCTGGTGGATTACACTTGTAGGATCTCATAGACAGAGATAACCTGATTGAGTGACAAAGTAGATCTCCAAATCAGGTTTTCATACAATATATGCTGAAGTGAAGGTGGAGTCACATTCCATAGTTAAACTGATGACGACCCAAATGGACTAGTTACTTGGTTGGATTTTGGGCTGTAAGTGATCTGATAATTTGTGAAGCAGATGTTAAATATCCTCAGGGATTTGTTGGAGTCACTATGGAGCTGAGACCTTTTCCTTGACAATATCCTTGGTCAATTTAGAGTCTCCTTCCAGCCACAATTTTTTCATGTTGAATTGTAAGTCTGACCAGATTGATAGCTGCTAGAGCCACAGTGTTATTGACCAATCCCGAGTCGGATAGGCCGATACACCTCGGAATCTGCTCGGGAAGAGTCACGATCCCAAGCCGATCCCCAAAATTGCTGAAGTTCTCTGACTCGGTCCGAAACCGAGTCAGATTGTCCGATCTAGATGATCTGACTCGGTTTCGGACGAGTCAGATTGGACAATCCAATAGGTATCGTCTGACACCCCTAAAATATTTTATGACTTAAAAAAAAATTAATATTCGGGCTATGTTTGGATCGGCTGATCTCGAGTTGGATCGGCGATCCAACTTGGTCATGTTCATTTAGATGGTCATGACAGATATGGCAAATATTCATTAAAAGCTATAATTCCAATGTTTTACAATCATCCAAAATGATGGACATTTCTAATAGATTTCCCAGCTTTGATCAATCAAATTATAGGCTCCAGCTTCCTCTCCTCCACACATGCCATTTTTAAAGAACGGGATGGATTTCTGGGTTAATTATGTATGTATGAATCATGTCATATTAACTTCTAAGAATAAAGCTAAATCATTAATTCCATCTGATACAGTGGAACCACCTGCTAATTGGAAAGAAGTCCTTGAGGGTATTTGCAAAATGAGGTCTTCTGAAGGTGCACCAGTAGATTCTATGGGATGTGAGAAAGCTGGAAGTTCCCTACCTCCAAAGGTAAGTCCTTTCAATTTGATTATAGGTACATTTGGCCTAAAATATATCGGTTAGGTGAGTAATGTTCCTTCCATCAAATTCTTCATTTTTTTATTTTTTATGTCCAATTCTTCAGTTATTTCCACTGTCAGATGTGGATGCTTGCTCTAACATGGGTATTCTATTTTCTGAACAGTTCTTGTATACATTTGTCAGACATATATATATATATATATATACATATATATATATATATATATATATATATTAAATGCATAGAAACAATTCTTACTTGTCTGATATATATATATATTAAATGCATAGAAACAATTCTTACTTGTCTGTCACATTGTAGACTTTTATGTTAGTAGTTCTAATGTTATCTTGAGCTTTTTAAATTCCGTAATTTACTCAAAAGATTCTTGTTAAATAACCTACTGCATCATTGTTGTCCTAATAATTCTCCATATTAAGAATTTTGGATTCTTCGTGGAGCTGGTCATTCATGCCCAAAACAATTGGACATGGGTGTTAGTGAATTAGTTTTATTATCTTCTTGCTTTTATTATTATTACTTATCAGTATTTTTATTGAGATAAAACTGTAAATTATTTGGCCCACTCTATAAATTGAAAATATGTATCCTTGCTTATGAATATCCAAACAAGGATCATGATATGTATTTTTCCCTTTTCTTTTTCTTTAAAATAAATCTTACTTTATTGGTAAAAAATAAAAAATAGTGAGGTTATATGGGGACCTTGATTATTACACTTATGTGGTTGCTGTAATAGTATACCAGCCGGGAGGCACAAGTGTTGTGTATACAAGAGAAAGAAAACCAAATTGATATTGGACAACTTTAGCAGTCCAAGAAAGCTTGCTGGTGTTGCATGACATCAACCTTCAATTCAAACTTAAGAAGGTTTGGCAGTGGAGGATCGAACATTCTAGTAAGTAGCTGAAATAGAAAGCAATACAGCTGATAATATAATGAATGTAGAGCCCACAAAAAAAAATTTCAGATACTATAATCAAAGTAAGCACTTTCCATAATTTTAAAGCTCAATACAATTAAGAAGTTAATGACATAACCTCAAATGGCACACTTGTTGAGCTGAACATCTGAACCATTTACATACTAGAATTTAGGACCTTTCTCAAAATCAGAACTCCTACTACTAGTACAGCTTCTAAATACAAAACCATATTTCCTAAAACTATTTTACTAGTTTTTAAATAATCTCTACATCCTAAATCTTGACAACCCATTAAGACTCTTAGACATGGAACTGAAAGCAACTGTCTAGACCTAAGCTAAAATTGTAAATCTGTAAACTGACACCCTATTTCTATTTTGACCATAATTTTCAAATTACAAGATTCTATCCCCATGCACCATAAATGACGAGATTCTATCCCCATGCACTATAATTTGGTATTCCCACATGAAAAAACGGGTTCACTTCCTTCATTTTAAATTTGTTTTACTCCATGCTGCAAATACTTCGAAGGGCTTGCTTTCATTTGAGACTGGGTACCTGGAATGCAAAAAGGGTCAACTCTTGAAGTGTTTGATATTGCTATATAATTTCGTAGTGCAATTGGTTGGCCCTTATGCTGCAGGCTTTGTGGCCAAATTTTGAAATTGAACTGATTATTAGAACTTTTTTGAAAAATTGGTCAAATTATGATTTAGGCATGTTCAATCTGGTTTTCTCAGTTTCTAGTTCACAACAGATGGACTTAACAATGGGTTATAAAACTTAAGTAGTATTTCCTTTTTTGGCTAATCGTTTTTTTTTTCCTGGGATTTAACGAATCTTTTGATTCAAAGGTAGAATCACCAGTTTTGAGAAAAACCAGTAGTTGCTGAAAAATATCCAATCATATTAAGTTTTTTCTGGAAATATCTGATTGGACATGGTTAAACTTTGGCTCACTTTCACTTTTAAATATTAACTAGAGTCGAAGATTATAATAGGGGTATTTATTTATGGGAAGAAAGTGCAAGACTTGTTTCATTGATCTTTATTTCTTACTACTGTTGTGACTCTTTACCTTTATATCAATAAAGATGTCAAAACAATGCCAAATAAATGTGTGTAATATAATATGGGAAAACTGTGATGGCTTCATGTTCTCAGTCATGACAAGAAAATTGTTTGCTTATGTTATGGTTTACATTATTCCCCATGGCACTATCTTTGGATCTTCCATCTACATTCTACAGAACATGGAGCTCTATTTCATCTTAATCTTTTCCTTTATCATTATCACCTTGTTGAATCCACTCCAGAAGTCATAGTGCCGTAGTTAACATGCTTAAATTTAAAGCATGCATGCTGTTAGTAAATGTAATAGTCCATATCTTTTTATCAGGAAAGAAGATTTGCAGTCCTGGTCTCGTCGCTTCTATCAAGCCAAACGAAGGATGAAGTTACTCATGGCAAGTCCTAAATTTATCAAATTCCTGACTCCTGAGAATTCAATTCATCTCCACTCAAGTAGCTATAGTCTTTGAGGAAGATGGTTCTATTTGTTTTTACTTAATGGTACATATAGGGTAGTAATTACTTTCTACGGTGGAATATCAGGACTTTTGGTACCTATGCTGCAGAGATTAACCTTTTAAGTCTATATTTATTATGCCAATCAGTTGAAGATTGCAATCTGCAGATTCTTTTTGCCTTTTTGTATGATTTGTATATTCATTTTCTACAAATGTTTTTCCCAGACTATCTGAACGAAGATTTTGTAGGTAAGAATTTTTATTGTAGATCACATTGAATTTTGATCTTGGAGATTTTATTTGTGATAAAATAATCTCTCTCTCTCTCTCTCTCTCTCTCTCTCTCTCTCTCTCTCTCTCCAATTTGTTGTTTCAATTTTCATTTGTTCAGCCTCCCTCCCTCCCTCTCTCTCCAATTTGTTGTTTCATTTTTCATTTGTTCAAATCTTTAAGAGTGCAGGAGCAGTGCAGAGGCTCCTTCAAAATGGTCTACTTGCTGCTGACGCCATTGACAATGCTGATGAAGCAACTATCAAGAGCTTGATTTACCCGGTATGATTTCTCATTTAGGTCATTTGATCAGGTAATCGAAAATCTTCCCCAGTTTAACTCAAGACTCAATGAAAAATCAGAAAAGATGACTCATCCGTCTTATTAATGTCGCTAAAACTGCAATAATATATGTGCTGTTAGAAATTTAGAATATAGCTCCTTAGCTATTAGTTTTTTTGCTCCTTTATTAAATTGCTAATGTTCTTGCAATAATTTATTTGCTAGGTTGGATTTTACTCAAGAAAGGCCGGTAACTTGAAGAAAATTGCAAAAATTTGTCTAATGAAGTATGAAGGAGACATCCCTAGTTCATTGGAGGAATTGCTCTTACTTCCGGGGATTGGTCCTAAAATGGCTCATCTGGTAGGTTTAAACAATTTTACATGACTACATTACAATATTGCCTTAGATTCTATAAGGTTTTCAGTATGTGTTGTGGTCTAGGTTATGAATATAGGATGGAACAATGTTCAAGGGATATGCGTAGATACTCATGTGCATCGCATTTGCAATCGGCTTGGATGGGTATCACGGCTAGGCACACGACAGGTATTGTTACTTTGTATATTGTAATGATGACATATAGTACCCAATCTTCAGTTCAAACACTTGATGGTGATATTAGATCAAGGTTTTAAATTTCGATATCGCTAGACATTTCGCCAGATTTTTTCTGGAAAAACCTGGCGGAAAATTTCGCCAGGTTGGAGAAATATTGGGGAAATATTTCGCTTATATTTCTCTGAAATTTCGAAAAAATGGGGGAAAGGAGGGAATTCAGCAAATTCCCCCTACATTTCGTTTGGCTGGGGGACATTTTGGCATGCCAGCGAAATTTAAAACCATGTATTAGATATATGCTGAAGCTCACTTGATAATGGTAGTCTGACTATTATGTGGGCTGATATCACCATTTATCTTCCAAGTCTCCAAATTGATTATGTAGAGTACAATGGGTGCAACTACTTTTTCCGAGTTAATTCTGAAGATGTTTTAAGTAAGACCTATTCCATATTGTTCCCATCCATCCATGGTTTTAAAACTCGGTATTGAGGATCGGATTGGTCCCCTCTCGATATGTACTGACTGGTCCAGTCCGATCTGATTTCTATGAAAGGCGCCCCAAGAAAAAACTCAAAATGGATCTAAAAAATTATAAAATGTAACTGTCAACTTTTATTCCTTTTAGATCTTAAATAAGTAAGAAACATTTGCTTTACATACATAGGTTGCATTGATGCTGATAAAATGTAACTGTCAACTTTTATTCCTTTTAGATCTTAAATAAGTAAGAAGCATATGCTTTACATACATAGGTTGTACTGATGCTGCATTGTGATCCATGCATCTCCAATTCTCAATTCAAAACATTCTCTAATCATATTAAATAATAAGTTTGTTCTTTACAAAAGTTTTATAGAAAACCCAAACTTAAACCCACATGCATGAAATGCCAAAAGTCATCAAAACCCCATTTTGTTTTAATCATTATGCACCCAACCTGTGATTTCATGGTTCTGAATCTATTGCCGGACTTGAGCAGATTTGTGTTTGGCCAATGTAATATTAAGGCAAGTAATCTAAAAGGATGTGGATCTTATTCCTCTGGTTTGAATTTAATCAAGTTGTATTATGTATTAATCTAAATGTGATGTGACTAAGGCCAAATACAATTTTTATTCAGTGTTATGAGTGATAGTTTTCCTGGGCAACTCAAGTAATGTATTAGTCCTGAAGTCAAAAACTCATCCAAAATGCACAGCTAAGTTCACTTGTGGTTATGTATAGTCAATTCAAACTTTATACTGCCAGTTGTTCTGAATTTGAAGCTTTTGATATTCAAGGAAGATGTTACATCATTCGCTAATCACCTTGTTCTTTGCTAGAAAACTTCATCTCCTGAGGAAACAAGAAAGTCTCTACAAATGTGGCTTCCAAAGGAAGAATGGGTTGCAATAAACCCCTTATTGGTATGAGTAGCTTCTTGATTCAATTAAATTCTTTTCTTAATTTTTTGTGGAATTATTCTAAACAACCATTCAAAAATCAAGCTTGCTAGGCCATATTGAAACTGTCCTTCAACCTTGTGAGTTGAATATAGATGACTAATTTTGGATCTTCTCAATCACCTAAGTTGGTTCCCCCACCGTTCGGATAATTGCCATGTAATCCATGAGAGAAAGTGGGAGGAAGAAGAAGAAAACAGTGATTTACGTGGTTTGACGAGGTTCACCTATGTCCACAATGATGTTAATGGCATTTCTTTACTAGTAGAAGAATATCAACTGTACATTTTACACTGGTTTTAGGGATGTTTTCTCCCTTACACCTTGTCGGTTAAGGAATAAACTCGCAATGAAGGTTTTCAACAAGATAGGAGAAATGATATGTGCTGACATAATGGTTGATATTAAGCCATGCGATTTAAACACAATTCACCATATCTACTATAAGGAGATTATGTCGTCCATCACGTTGTTCTATCTAGGTAGTCCATGTATAGGATACATGAAGCCCCTTAGGTTGGTTGCGGTGGTATCTGAGGCACTTGTCAGTTAGATTATAAGGATGGTGTACTACTAATCTTGGAACATGAATCATGTAAAGGAGGCTATGACTCACCATGTTCTTACCAGAGGGATTTCCATGTGAGCCAACCTTGTAGCATGATCTTGTTGTTATGTGGAGACTGATGCTACTGGGGCAACCAGGAAGTACTAATGATCTGCTAGCACTGAACGTTGGTCGAGCTTGGCGATAAGCTCGCAGGGGTTGCAAGGGGCAGCGCCTCCTACCCGAAGAAGGGTAGCCCCTGGCCCGAATGTTTTGGGGGGAATTGGGGTATAATAGCCAGTTCACTTCTATTATGTTTAGCCTTTATTCCAGCGTATATTCATACTTTGGTGGCTGCTCTTTGTAAGACATTATTCTGAGCTTTGGAGAATAGTAGAACTGAATGTGCATCCGTAGACGTAGGCACGATTTGTCGAACCACGTAAATCTGTGTCTTTGTGTGCTTGATTTCTTCTTCATTGTTTTATCTTTCTTTCTTAAAAGATCTTAACTACCTAATCTATCTCTTGAGAAACTGATATTAACAATCTACTTGCTTTTGCTAATGTTGTGCCATCTATTTGTTTCTAGGTCTGGAAGCCTTAATCATTTCTTAGTTTACAGGTTGGATTTGGGCAGACGGTGTGCACCCCTCTCAGACCTCGCTGTGGAATTTGTAGCGTTAGTGACCTCTGTCCATCTGCTTTCAAGGAAACTTCAAGCCCGACAAGTAAAACGAAAAGTTCTAACCCTAGAAAGAAGACTTGATCTGATTATCATTTATGACGGCCTCTTAGACATGTTTTGACAATGGTTTGTCATTCTGCATCCTGTGGTGCTGCCATTTCCAGGGCATTCATATATCAGAATTCCTTCTTCATGCTCAGTTTTCTGTATCATGTTTTGGGTTGCTGTGCAGTTCAAAGAAGATCTTTTACCTTTTTATTTTGTTAGGGTTAGAGTCAATGCAAGATTGTGGAATCATTTTGGCAAACTTATCAAGGATGTTGTTTTTGTAGTCATTGTATTATAGTAATGACTTATTATTGTCCATTACTTGTCAGCTATATAAGCTTCGGGGCAGTTCAGAGGTAGGAAATGAGTTTTTTTTTTTTGTTAAGTTGGGGCTCGACTCAAGCTCGGTTGGGCCTAGATGAAAGTCGGTATTGATGCAAATATATTTGAAAGAAAATTACCTATTAACTTTGAAATAAACGAATATCATGTGTAACATGACAGAGACATGGTAAAGGGTAAAATAATCAATATACCCAATTTACTGTTGTTTATACGAATATTTGCATATGAATATCAATCAATACGGCACAAAAACGTGGAGCAAGGAAGCGCTAGTAAGTGTGGCATTCTTGTTGGTCTAGATGTCAAACTGAGAGAGATCGTGGTCGTGACAATGCCATGATCAACAAAAGCTTGCACATTGAAGCAGTGGGAACGGTTATGATAACCGAATTGAACAGTTGATTAACCGATCAAATGGGGTTATAAATATACAAAGACATCATGTTCTTCAACCCAACAAAATCAACACTCAACCAATGCAATGTTGCTTAGATCTCACTGCCATTTATCCTCTTCGTTGCTTCCAATGCATCACCGGTGCCTGATTTCTCTCTTGTTCATTAGCTACTTCTCCTTAGAGTCATTACTCTCAGCCTTGGATGCTATTCCAACCTACCAGTGGGTCACGATCGTTGGAACAAGCCCTTTTGCTCACCAATCAATTCGGACATAGTCTGTTGTTCTTAGAGAGCCATGTATACAATCTTTCATGATATGATAGGGAAATTTCTAAAAGTCTACATTGATGACCTATCAAATCAAAGACAAAAGAAGAGCACCTGGACAACCTAAGGAGCATATTCGAAAGAGTAAGGAGTGATTAGCTGAAGATGAATCCCCTCAAATGTGCCTTTGAGGTGTCGGTTGGGAACTTCTCGAGATTTTTGGTTCACCGAAGAGGCATAGAAGTTGATCAAATAAGGAAAGAGCAAGCATTGAAGCTAAGCCACCTGAGAATAAGAAGCACCTACAGAGGCTCATCGACCAAGTGAATTTCCTAAGGCCTTTTATTTCTAACTTGGCCGAAAAGATCAATACCTTTGCTCCCTTGCTCAAAGTGAAGGATGGTCAAGAATTCAAGTGGGAACTTGAGCATCATCAGGCTTTCGACCAACTGAAGGAGTACCTGAGCAAACCACCAGTATCGATGCAACCAATCAAAGAACGACCATTGAAATTATACATTTCGGTCACTCAATTGTCAATTGGAGTGTTACTAGCCCAAGCAAATGATCAGAGACTCAAGAAGCCAGTGTATTATCTTATATGGTATTGTAGCTGACCAAAACTCGATATCCGCTCATAGAAAAGTTTTGCCTTACACTGTATTACACAGTAACTAAGTTGAGAAACTATTTGATCAATTTCACAGTCATGGTATGTAGTGACCTTGATCCATAATCAAATAAATTTAATTAATATTTGGAAGTAGTTAAAATAAATAGAATAACTTATGAGAGAAAATAATGATGTGAGGACTGATTTGTAAATTAATAAGAAATTTGGGGTCAAAGTGTGGATTTAATACAAATTGGGGTTGATGTTGTAATATTGTTCATTGGCTGAATTGTTCAAACGCATTTATGCGTTTGAACAGGTCAAGGAATGTGAAGTGGACCGTTGCAGTGGATCGTGGAAGGTGTTGGGAGTTACAAACAGTAGATTGGGTGAATGGGGGGAGAGGAAGAGAATACAAAACTAACCCTTACCCTTCTTCCCATCTTTCATTCGTGGATCTCATAAGAACAGAAGTTAGAGAGCAAGAGAGGAAGAGAGAGAAGAGAGAAATAAAGAAAAGAGAAAAATAGGAATCGATATTGGGTTTGTAGTGGCAATGGAGGAGTGAAGAGAGTAGAAGAAGACTAGGATTTCTACCTTCAAATCGTATTAAGATCTGTAAGTACATTCTCTGTTT
>JAUPMG010000006.1:2925481-2944561 GCA_031762675.1 Pachysandra terminalis | reverse complement strand
AATACAGGTCAAAGATTTAATTAGCATCGCGGCAGACTCTTATACAGGAAGTCAAATGCTTGAAATGGTATACATCTTCATTTTTTCGTTGCCTTACAATTTTTTTATTTTATTTTTGCTTAATGAGAATAATTGGCTATTTTTCAGGAGAAGTTTATTCTTAAGAAGTTGTTGTTCCGTCTTAATGTTCCTACTCCCTACGTTTTCATGTTAAGGTTTCTGAAGGCTGCCCAGTCTGATGCAAAGGTTTGTTAGGAAATTATTTGTTCAGGTTCTCAAAGAGTTCACAGACTACAAAATTTGCTAAACTTGTTTGGTTTCATGTGTTTTTGTGCCAGCTTGAGCATCTAGCATTCTACCTCATTGAGTTGTGCCTAGTTGAATATGAAGCGTTGAACTTTAAACCGTCCTTGCTATGTGCATCGGCTATCTATGTTGCACGGTGTACTCTACACATGTCTCCAACTTGGACGACACTGCTTGAGAAACATGCATGCTATGAAGAATCCCAACTCAAGTAAACCCTAAACATCATATCCCCCCTCTATGGTTCTTGACGTGTAGGCTATGTTTGGAACCTCGGATTTTGAGAGAAGAAAAGAAAATGTTGGAGAAAGCACTTTCTCCTATTTGGTTGAAAAAGGAAAGGGGATAGATATCTGGAAAGAAAATAATTGAAAAAAATTTCTCTTTTGGGATCAAAACCTTTCTCTCCAAAATGGTAGAGATTTTGAAAGAAAAGAAAAGAAAGGTGGAGAGCATTCTCCAACACTCCAACTTAACTTACAACATATCTTGTCTTTCCTTGGCGACTAATCAACCTTATCACAATATATAAGAAGTCGTCGGAAAGTCATTGGAAATCTCCGGAAGTTGGTTTTCTTTTCTTTGTCTCGCCTTAACCACACACTTGAAAAGAAACACTTGTCTTTTCTTTTAAAATCCAAGATTCCAAACACAGCCATAATGAATTGGCATTGCATTTACGTGATTGTTGCTTCATATGCAGGGACTGTTCAGAGATGATCTTGAAATTTTTGAAAGCTGCTGATAGAGGAATGTTGAAAGTTACATACGAGAAATATATGCGGTCTGACCATAGTTGTGTTGCGGCAATAAAACCTGTAGACAGACTCCCTCTATGATTCGACATGCTTATTCTTTGTGGTTCCTGTAAATACGATCAAGCGTTTTTGGCTCTGGTGGGGTGTAAGTAGTCCAAGTTGGCTTCATTTGAACGCGTATTTTCCAATGCTCATGTAACTTATCTGCTGCATAACTGAAAATCAATTTCGCTTGTAATACCATGCAGGAAAGAGGTAGCGCATGTTGCATTGAACATTCATCATGAAGTCAGATATATCCTCTATTGTAGGGTACGTAGCCCTTAACATGTTGCATGTATAATACTTAACAAGCAGCCCTTTTTCCCATAGCTGCTGATAGGTTGTGTTGTTATTTTTTGTTAGTGTGAAATTCAATGTATTAATTACACGTCAAAATGTTTGTATAATACACTCTGATCACTGATTCTTAGTTTCAGGAATTTGGAACCCTTTTCAATGGTCCTAATGTGTTTTATCTCATCTGATTCTCATAACTTGGATGCTTATATGAAATACATAGTTTTCTATCTGGGATTTTTGGCTGTTATCTTACTCTTCTGCATTAACCTGTTATCAACATAATTCTTGTAATGCCTAACACACACACACAAAATTCTTGAACTATTAATCGATAGTAGTTAATAGCATAGTGTTTAAACTAGGTATCGGATCGGGGATCGTCCCAGTCCGACACCGAGTTGGATCGCCAATCCAACTCGGGATCGGTCAATCCAAACATGGCCCAATTTCTTTCTATTTTATTTTTTATTTTTTAAATTATAAAACTTTTTAGGGCTCTGATTCATCCGAAATCGAGTCAGATCTTCTGGATCAAAAGATCTGACTCGGTTTCGGACTGAGTCAGAGAACTTCATATTTCACGATCGGCTTGGGATCGTGATTCGTCTCGAGTCGATCTCGAGTTGTATCAGCCGATCTGACTCAGGATTGGCTGATACTTAACTATGGTTAATGGTAGGTTGAAGGAGAGACATTACCCCAAAAAAAAGAAAAGGTTGAAGGAGAGAGTTTCTAGGCTGTGTATCAATGAGATTTTTTCCCCTTTCAAAGCCTTTCTTCAATTAGGTTGAGGACATATGTTTCTCTTCAGAATGTAATGCTTTCTTATTTTGCAGTCTATCATGTTGTTTATTTAGAAAGAAATTTGACTTTATGGATACCAAGTAAAAATGACTTGTTCAATTTATGTAATCCTGTGTAGATTGTGGACTCTTGTTTAGGAGATTTGGAGGTTTATGCTTTCTGAAAATACAAATATGATGCTTGAAGACTCTAATGGCATATTTGAATGGTTATTTTTGGAGCCTTCTGATTCTTTTCTGTCCAGCTGATTGATATCCGACCTCTCTTCACGAGAGGGTATCTCTAATAGTACATTCACTCACGAGAGGGTATCTCTAATTGTACATTCATTGCCATAACAACACCTGAGCTGTTCTATGTTTTCTATACAAACAAATGCCCTTATGTGGCATTGAAATTAATCCATTATTAGGTTTATACACTAGGGGTTTGTGAGAAAATTTCTTCAGGGTACAATAAAGCTTTTGATCAGATTTGTTGTGATTCTTGGATGTACATTGTTCGATCCCAACAAGACATTCTTTATATAGAAACTAATGATATCAAACATTGGATGAAAGCCTTGATGTATTTCTCAGTTGGATCTGAGATCAAATTCGTTGTGATTCTCGGATGTGTGCTTCTCGGATGTGCACCGTCTGATCACAGTAGAATATTCTTTATATAGGAACTGATGGTGTCAAGCACTGATCCGAGATTTGATAGGTCTGGATCGAATGAATGAATCTGGTATGAATGTCCAATTTATTTTTAGACTTACATGTACCTGTTTACCAACAGATATAATCTTGATCCAATGGCTTGGATCAAATCTAAATGGGGATGTAACCCTTTCACTCATCATCAATGAAGTATGTGCAAGATCCTAGGGTCACGATTTCACCATATATAACTACTTGATCAGTTGACACCTCTTTTATCAGATACAACTATGATCGGATGGTCCAATCTTGCAAACATGTCATCTGATGATCCAGATCAATTGAATCCATCAAGCATGTTCAATCAGAAGCATCCTGATCACTCGAACCAAATGTGATTCAAACCATCAAACCAAAGCATCTCAATTGACCTGATTCAATCAAATCACACCGGTGCAAAATACTCCTACAAAGTACCCAATGTGCCTCAAATGCCCTCGCACATACACATCCACATGGTGCAAGCACCACTGATCACCGAAGTGTGAGCTCACTTTATATAAACCCATTAAGACTACAAAAACAAAGGGCTTTCAATAAAAAAAAAATTATTATTTTGAAGATATCCAAAGTGAACGCGATGCACTTGCAATTTCTACCAAACAGGCCCTAACTTCTTGTCTGTTCCAAATCTCATTCCGGTTTATATCTCTCTTTGACATTTATTGCAAGGGCTTTTGGTAGCCCTCATCACCTGCTCTATAATTTATTTATTTATTTATTTTTATGACGTTTTTTTATAATGAAAAAAAGGCCACGCCAATAATGGGACCTACAAAAATATTAATGTGGGACCCATAATAAAAGGGATGTTCAGAGACCTTTCAATAAAATAACCAAAGGTTGTTATTTTTCTGATGGGGCATTGACATCATAAGATAATTACTTTTGAAGTGGTTGGCTACAAGTGGGCAGCAGATCAAAAGGAACCTGTTCTCCCAAATGGTTAGGGTTTGGTAACCTGTAAGTTAGGTTCGGGTCGGTTTTGGGTTTGGATCAACCAATTCCATTGCCATTTACCTATAATATAAATTATATAAATAATTATATATTTTATAAGTAAATATATAAAAAAATATTTAGTATTAATATATCTTACAACTGGATAGAACCCACTCTGATACTAAAGGTTTCAAGAATCGGACTGATTCGATCTGTACTAGGATCGGCTAAGACCGGTCTAGTCCCAAACCATAATACAATAGTTGTATCATGAGACTTTGGATCGGACCGATCTCATTGATACCGATACGAACCGGTTGGTATAACCGATCTACTGACATGTCCAACCAATCCAATGTTCTTTTTTTTTTAAATTTATAAATTGAATGATCCAGATCTGTATCAATCTGGGTTGATTCTAATCGATATTGTCAGCCTGGTTACCGATCCAGTCATTATCGTTGGTCCAGATCGGGATCAGCCATGACCGGTCCGAGATAGGGTTAAGAGCAAGTTTAGTATTCGGGACTCCTTTAGGGTGGGTTAGGGTTTGTTAAAACCCGCTCCGTCACCCTATAGGTACCCCTACAATACATGAAAATGGACCGGGCACTGATTCTATGGACCCGGACCTGCGCTGCGATCAGTGGTCGCATCTCGGAATCCAATCAAACGGTTATAAGGTGAGGTCCTTTTCACTAATCTGGAAGAAAAAGAAAAGAATATTTGGCCAATGACGTAGAGATCAAACGGTTTACAACAATCTGATAAGGTCATCCTCTGTTTAGAATATCTGATTAGGAAAGCATACTAAATAGTGGGTCCCCATATCTCTATATAACCACAACTGCATGATCTACAGGATCAAAACAGATCAAGTGGGGCCTCTTCTTTTATCAAATTATTAATTGGACGGTCCTGATCGATTAAGACCTCCACGACTTTTTATATATTATATAAATTAAGCTGTAGACAATACTAGTAATAAATAGTAATTAAATCCCCAAACAGGTCTTCAATTCTCTGTACAAACTCCATATGGAGGAGTTGCTTTAAACTACACGCGAAGAAGTTTTCATATATATAATTTTTCCTTCAACCTGAAGGAGCAGTTGAAGCAACCCAAGAAAATCATCATCAGCCAAAAGGCATAAATTCCGTTCCCTTCTCAGTACCGCCACCAACCTCCCATCAATTATTCTCTCTCTAGGCTTACCAAAAAGAAAAATTTACTCTCTCTCTAACCTATATATATATATAAAATTCCACTTTTTGTAAAGTATTTACGATTTTACCACCAGTTTACGGAGAGAGATTTTGTTTAATTTGGATTTGAATTTTCTGCAATTATGAAATTACTGTAACTGTAAGTTAACTTGTTCACTCTCGTGTGGCAGTTTTTGACCCGACCCAATAGCAAACCCGGTTTCCAGGTCGGTGTTGGGATCCCAATTTATGTTCAATTGGACTGGTCTATATGGGAGTGTAATTCGGTCGGTTTGGTTAGGTTAGGTTTAGTGGACAAACTGAAATACTCTGAATTAAACCGAAAAGCAAAATGAGCCAAAATATAAAACCAAAAACCAAACCAAATTACAGTGACCTCAGCAAAAAACCAAACCAAACCAAAAATAGAAACTGAAAAGTCGATTTTTCAGTTCGATATAAAGATATTATGATCTAAGGTTTAGAGGATAGGGATCCAAAAAAGTGGACCCTTTTTTTTTTATTAAAAAAATATTGGATTGATGATACCAATTACCAGACGGGCGGTACTGATTGCCGGACCAATGGTACCGGTTGTCAAACCAGCAGTACTGTATGGGACCGGATCGGTCCAAATGATTCCAGTCTGGATCGTCCAATTCATAAATTGAAAAAAAAAAGAAAAAAACAACCCAACTCAGGCCAGTTGTACTGGTCACCGAAATAGTTGTACTGGCCGGTCCAAACCAATATCGATAGTACCGGCCGGTCCCAATATGGACCAAATTGGTCCAATCTTTTAGTGAACCGAAGACAACCCGACCCGACCCATCTCACCCCTACTTTAATTTGACATCTAAGCCCAAGGCGTGTAAAATCAGAATGAGTGGTATATCTGTAATTACTAACTAAAACAAAGGTAAAGAGTTTTGGTATGAGTTTTGGTAGTTGCCGACCCCATTTCTGGAGAGAAAGATTAACAAAAACAAAATAAATGCCAATCGCTCGTCAATCTCAACCATCCATTCGATTCGATTGGTCATCATCCCATAATCTCTCATCTTCCTGATGAATATATCATAAGATCTTCCAATCATATTTACTTACATCAGGCCCCACCAAACAAATTGCCACCAATTAAATCACCCCATTTGGCTATTCAATGGTTGTGATCATCCCAATGGATCTACAATGATGTAACAAGCTACACTGAATATCTCTTGTTTATGAAGTAATATTTTCTTAACCTTAATAGGAAGGTATCTTTCATATATGTCAAACTTGTTGGAATCCTTGAAGTAAAAAATGGGTAACAGTTAACTTTTCTGTCAGAGAAGAAGATTTCAAAACGGTTTAGGATTTGGAAGGGAATTCCATATAAAGCAACTTCATAAAGAACTCAAATGGTGTTGTGTGTGTGATCTAGATTCTAATATGGAAAAGCAACAAGCCATTTCTTAAGCAAATCTTAGTTATACCCTTCTCTTTTCATGTTCAAACTTCATACTTCTCTCTCTATTTATATAAATTCACAGTACTTCATTTCATTTCAACATGTTCTTTGTGAGGTAGAAGAAAAAACTAAATGAAAGTAGCAATGGCTAAGAGAGCTTTGGTGTTATTCTTGATCATGGGGTTGGCTAGTTTGGTTGTAATTCATGTTTATGCAGAGAATTCGAAGGCGGGGGATCGATATAATGTTCAGATGAATCGAATGCAGGCATTAAAGACTTCGCTCTTTCGTCGCGATTTGATCTCCATTGCTCCAAATTCGGTTTCTCCTTCGCCTAGTTACGCTCCCCCGGTAGTCCTCATAATCTTAGTTCTTGTTCATCTTCTTTTTAGTAATTTTTTTATTTTTGATCTTGATGATCATCTGTTGAAAGAGAGAGAATGCTAGTGATGATCATATCACCTTGGTCATGTTCTCAAATTCAAATATTCTCTTTCTTCATTCAGATTTTTGATAATTTTGGTGGGGTTGAGATTATCAACAAATGAAATGAAGCATTAGTGTTATTACTGTTGTTTATGGTTTTTTTTTTTTGGTAATTAGTATTCTTGTTTTCAATGATGCTGATGAAGATTATGCTTACTGGGTAGTGTTGTAGTCTCTTCAATTCAATCTTTTCCTTCTCTGGGAATCTTGAAATTATGCTAAATATGTCGTTGATGATGATGATCAATTAACAATCTTTGTTATTCTGCCAAGGATAAACAAAGAATTTTGATAATTTTAGTGAGGTTTTGAGATTATCAACAAATGAATTGAAGCATTAGTGCTTTCTTACTGTTGTTTTTGGCAATTAGTATTCTTGTTTTCAATGATGCTGATGAAGATTATGCTTTCTGGGTAGTTTTTCTAATCTCTTCTCTGTGAATGTTGAAATTATGCTAAATATGTTATTGATGATGATGATGCAGGTATCGTCTAGTCCGCGAGTTTATCATGTAACAACGGGCTACGGCGCCGATCCAACCGGAAAAACAGACAGTACCAAAGCACTCCTTAATGCAATTTCTGATGCTTTTCAATCTCCAACTAATGGAGTTCTTATGCAAGGGATCATCAATCTTGGAGGTGCAGAGATTCACCTTGAAGGAGGAACTTACCTTATAAGTAGTCCCCTCCGATTCCCGGCCACCGGCGGCGGAAATCTTTTGGTAGGCTTTCCCCTCCTAATCCTTTCCAAGATTTTAAATTTCGATATCGCTAGACATTTCACCAGATTTTTTCTGGCGATATTTTGTCAGGTTCAAGAAATTTGGGAAAATATTTCGCTATATTTTGCCAAAATTTAGTTATATTTCGTCGAAATTTTGACAAAAAGGAAAAATATTTTACCAGGTTTGAAAAATATTGGGGAAATATTTCGCTATATTCCGCCAAAATTTTGACAAAATGGGAAAATATTTTTGCAGGTTCGAAAAATATTGGAGAAATATTTCGTTATATTTTGCTATATTTCACCAAAAGTTTGATAAAATAGGGGAAATGGGAGAATTCAGCGAATCCCCTGTGACATTTTGGGGAAATTTCGTGCGAAATTTAAAACCATGATCCTTTCTGCGAAAAGAATCGAAACAATCTGTCATTCAATCCCATTTGAATATATCAAACAGTAATTCTGAAACAAATATAATTGATTTAGCTTTGTTGATTTGAACAGATACATGGAGGATCATTACAAGCATCGGATGATTTCCCAGCGGATCAGTATCTGATAGAGTTATCATCATCATCATCAACTAGTAAAACATTAGAAGAAAAGCGAAGTTCCATGGAAGAACAACAGCTTTCATCGTCAACGTATACTTACGAGTATATTACCTTCAAAGATCTAATGTTAGATTCAAACTTCAGAGGCGGTGGCATTTCTATTGTGAATTCACTTAGAACATCAATTGATAACTGCTACATTGTCCATTTCACAACCAATGGAGTACTAGTCCAAGGTGGCCATGAAATCTATATCCGAAACTCGTTCCTTGGACAACGTATCACCGCCGGAGGCGATCCCGGAGAGAAGAACTTCACCGGAACCGGAATCAATCTAATGGGTAATGACAATGCTGTCAGAGATGTGATCATTTTTTCGGCGAAAATCGGCATTATGGTATCTGGTCAGGCTAACACATTTTCCGGGGTACATTGTTATAACAAAGCAACTGGTTGGGGTGGGATAGGGATCTATTTAAGGCTACCCGGGTTAACGCAAACCCGAATCATTAATTCTTACTTGGATTATACCGGTATAGTCGCCGAGGACCCGGTGCAGCTTCACATCTCTAGTACATTCTTCCTAGGCGACGCCTTCATTCTTTTCAAGTCTATCAATGGTGTTGTCAATGGAGTCAACGTCGTCGACAACATGTTTTCCGGTGGGGGGAAGGGGATCGATATCGTTCAATTGGATCAAACGAATGGAGCTTTCAAATCGATAGATCAAGTCACCGTTGATCGGAACAACGTAAAGGGGATGACAGTAAGAGCAACTGTTGCAAGGGGATTAGTACAAGGGAATGGGAGTTCATGGACAGTTGATTTCAATCCAGTTTTGCTATTTCCTAACCTTATTAAGCATGTACAATACTCGTTATGCGCGGCCGAATCGTTTCCTAACCATGCTTTGCGCAATGTTTCGGATAATCGGGTCGTGATCGAATCGGATAAACCGATTTCGGCGATTGTTTATGTGACAGTGGATCAAGGTATACTGTGAGTACAAGTTCATGACCTGATCTATAGAGCCACAGACAGAAGCAAGTTTTTATTGTAGGATGAAGGAGATTGGTGCAACTAAGAGAGCTACACATGAATTCTTTTTAATTTTTCAGAAATTTACTGAATTATAGATCAGAATCAAACTCCTTTTCTAGTCCCATTTAAATACAAGAAAATTTCAGAATGTCTCAGTGACCATTTCAAGCTGATTTGTTAATCTGTTATCAACATTCTATCTGTTCTGAACATTTTTCCTTCAAATGGGTTTCAGGAATTTAAGGATAAAATGGATGATCATGTCCAAGATATTGAAGTATATCAGTTATATATATATATAGATATATATATTGTATGTATGTATGTCTCCATTGGATTCAGTCTGTTTTAGGACAATGTGGCTCATTTGCAAGATAATCAACTTACAATTATGACATTAGTCTACTTTTCTTATATATATATATTTGTTATATGCAATGAGAGACTTAAATGTTAAAAACAAAGTCCAAGATCAAGAGGGAGGAATATATTTACAGGGGTTTACACTAGAAGATCTATACAAATAATTCACACATAGGACATGTCTTTCAATAGGCTAGAACTGTGAAAAGGGAGTCGTGCCGTCGACCTTAACCAGTTATTTTTTGTTCTAATGGCTAAGAAAAAAACCTTACCAATTCATCGATACATCGGATTTATGTGGAATAAGCAAGGGAAGTGTGAGGATCACCGAAAAAAAAAAACAGAAGAAGAAGAAGAGGAGGATTGAACTAAAGCAAAATCTAGGCAGGATCAGCATGACAAAGAAGCAGTAATAGGAGTTCAAAGTTTTGGGTATTGAAATTCAAAGTCATGAGGGCAGAACTGTGTAACCATAACTATTAAATAATGTCTAATGTCGCCGTATGGGTATTGTAAGAGACTAAGAGTAGGTAAACTAAGTTGAAATGAAGTACATGTACTAATGACAGATAATTTCTAAGTCAAAAGACAAGAACTCCCAAATGCATTGGACACTGTCTTGGTTGGTTGGTTGGTTTGTTTGTTTGTTGCAACCAACAAACTAAAAACCTAAGAAATGAAATAGGACTTTCATACGTAGAATAATGGCTAGAAGCCTACTTTCTAGTAGTAGGGGTGTCAATTTGTGTGGGCCGGCCCATGGCCCGTTCGGCCAAGAGTAGCTTTAGGGAGGACCTAGCCTATATTTTATGGGTTTGGGCTGGGCTTGGATTCAATTGTAAGCCCCTATCATATTTTAGATCGGACTAGGGCCTTCCTCAGTCCAGCCTGATAAAGCTCGACCCTATCCCCCTATCCCCTATTCCCTATTTAGTTGTCAAAGCTTTGTTTGAAAAGTGTCTTAAACTAGGGAGATTGTTTCTTTTGTAATTTAATTTTTTTTCTTTTTAATTTTAAGATTCTAAGCTATTAACAAAAAAACTTGATTGAAAGGAGAAACATATGGAGAAAGATAGTTACGCTGATCTCATGGTTTTAAAAGAGGTTCTAACCCCATGAAAAATCGTAGGGTCAGGCTTGGGCCGTTATGATAGGGCCATGACCAGACCTTGGATGGACTAGGGCCTACTTAATTTTAGATTAGGCTGGGCTAGGGCTCAGCATGGCCAGCCCCAAGCCCGGCCCATTGACATTCCTACTTTCTAGGTTGGTCTCATTTTAGAACAACTTCTATGTCAAAATCAACCTGTTAATTTGGATTATGGTGTAATATGGTTGGTTTGGTTTGGTTTAGTGCCCAAACGAAATATGGTGAACTAAACCGAAAACCAAACTGAACCAACATAAAAACCGATATATAAAACCGAAATCCAAACTGAACTACACTGACATAAACCAAAAACCGAACCAAACTAAAATAGAAACTGAAAATTCGGTCTTTCGGTTTGATTTGGTTTGGTTCGGTTAAATTGAATCAAACTAATTAGGTTTTTCATTTTTGAATCCATAACCTAACCTAAATAAATAATAATAAAAAAATAAACCGATTTTTTTTAGTTTGGTTCTTTCAGCTTTTGGTTTAGATCGAACCAATTGACACCCTGTTTGGATGATTTAAATCTTATAATTGTCAATTTAGTTGGTCCATAGACATGGAGGGAAGTAAAGTACATAAGGTGGTTCAGATATAAGAAGCGTAATTATCTTTTAGTTCAACGTCCGACTTTAGCTCAGTTGGTAGAGCGGAGGACTGTAGTTGGTTAACGCCTAACAGGTAATCCTTAGGTCGCTGGTTCGAATCCGGCAAGTCGGATTTTTGTTTATTTTCTTCCCGTTTGGAACTTTTTAGTTGACAAAATTACCCCATAAGTAGTCACTTGCATAGCAGGCGATTTAGTGTGGGTTGTTATCGTAAAATAATTCGATTTTTGTTTTTGCCTTCGGAGTTTTACTCGCATGGCACATGGACAAATTTGTGAATAATTGGTTACATAATTAACTAATTATATGCATATGATTTGTAGGAGTTTGTCAAACAGTAGATCTCTATCTTTGACGAGACTAGTATCATTTTTAAAACATACTCCAAACATAACTTAAGATTTTGAGATCTCAGTAGAGATTCTCTAACATACTTGAAAAGTGATTCTTCCACATATTTGAGAGAGAGATAGAGTAGTTGGGAGGACTTGTAAGGTAATTCTTGAAATAGTATTGGTTCAGACTTGAGCATCTCCCTTAGTCGAGTTGTAGCCGTAGCCTATTATATCGGTTTAAACTCGAATCAGACTCTCTCCGCCCTTGGGAGAGGGAGGAGGAGTATCATAGATATAGAAGATTCAACTCCAACTTAGACTCTAGCTATCTCATAAACAATAGGAGAGAGTCAAACACACCAAGCCTAACATAATATGGATGTCACATCAACCGCAGACCTGGGTCGACCAATCTCGAGTGGACCAACCGAGTTGACCCCTAAAATATATCCAACAACATACTAAAATTTAGGTTTCGGTTCTATTCAATTTAACCGAGACATCAACCCAAAATCAAACCAATCTACTTTGATTTTATAATTTCAAAACCAAAACTGAATCAAATATCTAGAAACCCAAACCAAAGTCAGTTTGGATTGATTAGTTTTCGAGTTTGACCGATCCAAGATGCACCCTGACTTGAAATCAAGGTTTCAAGGATTAGACTTATCCGGTCTGTACCGGGATCGGCCAGGACCGGTCCGATCCTAAGTCACGATACAACTATTATATCAAGTGGCTTTGGATCGGACCGATCTAACCAATACTGGTATGGACCAAGCGGTACAACTGGTCCAGTGACCGGTCCAACCGATCCAAAGTTTTTTTTTTTAATTTATAAATAGAACGGTCCAATAGGTATCGACCTGAACTGGTCCGGTACCGACTAGTACCGTTAGTTTGGCAACCGGTCCGGCCAATCCACAATTTTCTTTTTTAAAAAAAATAATAATTGGCAATCCAATTGTTTGTTTTGTGATTGGCTGATATCGGCCAGTATCGCCGGTCTGGATTGGGATTGGTCGTGACCAGTCCGATCCATGATTCTGAGACTCAAAACCATGGTTTAAAGGATCGGTTCGGATCAAATCGGCCAGGACCGGTTCGATCCTAAGCCACGATACAAACTATTGTATCAAGTGGCTTTGGATCGGACCGATCCAACCAATACCGATAAGAATGGTCCGATCTGGTCCGACTCAATTTTTTTTTTCAATTGGCATTGGATCGGACCGATCCGAGAGATACTGATACGGATCGGCCAATCCGAACCTATCCAATGACTGGATTGGACCGATTCAATTTTTTTTTTCTTTTCTTTTTTGAAGGACGATCCAAAACTTGGATCGGACCAGAATCGGCCGATCCAATACCGGATCAGGATAGGCCCGGACCGGTCTGATCTAAGATCACAAGAATAAAAACCTTGTTCAAAACCTTACTTGACATACACCTATTCGGCCAAGGCTGGCTTGCCGAAACTTGCAACCCTATCCATAGACCATCTCACCAACAAGGGCGATAATATCATAGGACATATAGGGTCAGGGACCATAGGTCCAAACACAAACCCACTGTCATATCCATGTGTCCCTTCTTTTAAAATTCAAATTAGTAAGAGTTCCCTAATCCCCACAAAGACAGATCTACAAAGAGTGCAATTTACTCTCTCTCAAACACCATTTATGGAGAGACCAAGACCTTTCCCATTGTCAAAATAGGCAAATAACAGCTAGAACCAAACACTTGCCTTTGGCTTTTACTAATTAAAGACTTCTCCTCTTAAACCTCGGCAATTCTCTTACAGTAGTAATGCATAGACCAACCCAAATTGATAAAGTTTTTTAAATTTCCTTGTTTTCCATTAAGAAGGACGTATTAACAATGAAACCATTTACACCATTCTATTATTTCCTTCTATTCTTGTTGGTACAAGAAGCTTCTTGTTTGATCCCACATCGGTGGAAGCTTTCGGAATTTGAAGCAAAGGTTAATGAGAAGGAGAAGATGGCCGTTAAAATATGGTCCGGCCAACCTGTGGTCGCCGGCAGTTACTTGAAACAGGTGAGTTATATATAGCAGTTTCTGGGTTTGTAAATAATATGTTTGTGAAGGGTGTTTGAGGAATGAAATTTTGTTTTTGTTTTTTTGATGGTTTGGTGTAGAATGGGAGAGTGTTCTATCCAATTGGGTATGGTGCAGATCCAAGTGGAGTGCAAGATAGCGTTGATGGAATAATGGGAGCTTTGAATGATGCATTCCAAGCAGAAAATTGTTCAGATTTGCTTCCTGGGGTCCATGATTTTGGTGGTGTGGTCATTGATTTGCAAGGTGGCAATTATAAAATCAGCAAACCTATACGTTTCCCTGCTTTTGGTGGAGGCAATCTTATGGTATTAACACAAATCCCTCTCTCACAACAATGGCTACCGGCGCATGTTAGCATAAAACTGCTTCTATACGTGCTTGGTTGAGTTGTGTGCAATTATATTTACTGATCTTGAGATTTTGAATTTTTTTTGTCACGTGGCAAATTCCTATGGGACTCCCCTCCTTTTTATACTATACTACTTTTCTCTCTCTCTTCTCTCTAGCACAAGGTATCAGCAATGGCTCCCGGCGCGTGTTAGCATAAAATTTCTCCTTCAAGTGCTTGGTTGAGTTGTGTCAACTACATTTACTGATCTTGGGGTTTTGAATTTTTTTTGCCACGTGGAAAATTCCTATGGAGCTCCCCTCCTTTTTATACAACAATACTCTCTCTCTCTCTCTCTCTAACACAAGGTATCAACAATGGCTACCGGCGCATGTTAGTATAAAATTGCTTCGTTAAGTGCTTGATTGAGTTGTGTACAGTTACATGTATTGATCTTTTTTTAAAAAGTTGCCACGTGGCAAATTCATATGGGCTCTCCTCTTTATACAACACTACTCTCTCTCTCTCTCTAGCACAAGGTATCAACAACGGCTACCGGCGCATGTTAGCATAAAATTGCTCCTATTAAGTGTTTGGTTGAGTTGTGTGCTGTTACATTTGCTGATTTTAGGGTTTTGAAAACTTTTTGAGTTATTTCAAGCCTCATTTAGAGAGCTGATCATGTGGGTCGGTGCCACGTGGCAAATTCCTATGAGACTCCCCGCCTTTCTTGCATGGGAATTTTTGTTAGTAATTGATTTTAATCTCAGCCTTTAAAATTACAATTTTAAATTTTCCCCACGGCTTTTTCACCATAAATTTGAAAGAAGGAATTCAAATCTCTCTCTCTCTCTCTCTCTCTCTCTCTCTCTCTCTCTGTCTCTCTATCTATATATATATATATATATATAGTTTAGATATTTAAAATCTCTCTCTATCTGTATCTGTATCTCTATCTCTCTCTTTTTTTTTTTTTTTGAAAATCTCTCTGTTTCACATACATATAGTTATTATAGTCACGTAGACTTGTTTTGCTTTACTGAACTGATCATGAGAAATATATGTTGTAATTGTACCTCAGATCAAAGGAGGTGCTTTCCGAGCATCGGATAAATTTCCCGGTGACCGGCATCTTGTGGAACTATGGTCTACCAATTGTGAAAAGGGTCAGAATAACAATAGAGTCTACTACGAAGACATAACCTTCCAAGACATTCTTTTCGATTCAAGTTACCGAGGCGGCGGCATTTTCGTTACCGATTCCGCCCGAATCCGAATCAACAATTGCTTCTTCATCCATTTCACCACACAAGGGATCCTAATTCAAGGCCATGTTAGTCATGAGACCTTCATCTCAAGTTGCTTCCTTGGACAACACTTGACAATTGGAGGTGACAAGAATGAGAAATGGTTTTCCGGTACTGGTATCGATCTTTCCAGCAACGATAATGCCGTTACCGACGTCGCCATCTTCTCGGCGGCTACCGGAATTATTTTACGTGGTCAATCCAACATCCTTGCTGGGGTACATTGTTATAACAAGGCTACATCTTTTGACGGAATCGGGATATTAGTAAAATTAGCCGGATTATCGCAGACTCGGATCGATAATTGTTATATAGATTATACTTCTATAGTCATGGAGGATCCAGTTCGAGTTCATATCACTAATGCATTCCTTTTAGGTGATGCTAATATTGTATTAAAATCGATTAAAGGACAGGTTTTAGGATTGAATATTATCGATAACATGTTTAATGGAGATCCCAAACATATGAATCCGATCATAAAATCGGAAGAGAAATTCGAAAACATCGATCAAGTTGTGATAGATCGGAACAACGTAAAAGGGATGTGTTTGAAATCAACAATAGGGAAATTGAGTGTTGTCGGAAATGGGACAAAATGGGTTGCCGATTTCTCGCGGTTGTTCGTGTTTCCCGACCGGATTAATCACTTGCAGTACTCGTTTTACGTTCGCGGCGCATGCCGTGACTGATGTGTCGAATAATGTGGTGGTTGTAGAGAGTGATAAGGATGTTAATGGGGTGGTTTCCATGGTGGTTGATGAGTATAACATGGCAGGAGAGAATAACATCCCAATGTAATAGTTGTAAATTGTAATTGAAATTTAATTGGATTATTTTCTTCGGATGGTAAAGATTGAGAAATTGAGAGAAATTAACTAATGCTCTA
This sequence comes from Pachysandra terminalis, assembly GCA_031762675.1. Classification (NCBI taxonomy): domain Eukaryota; kingdom Viridiplantae; phylum Streptophyta; class Magnoliopsida; order Buxales; family Buxaceae; genus Pachysandra; species Pachysandra terminalis. The sequence goes on along the minus strand of JAUPMG010000006.1, from coordinate 2,928,170 downwards.
ATCAATATACAAACAGTGATATTTAGATGTTTGATCTTTATTTATTTATTTTTTTTTTTAGCTTTTGAATAGTTTTTCAACGTTTGGGATTACTCCCAGATGTCGTTATGATGTTGTTATGTGGAGACTGATGCTACTGAGCAATCGGAAAGTACTGATGATCCAGCCACCACTGTTGTCGTCGGTTGAATTCGGGCTCAGGCTAGGCTTGTAAGCCTAATTGTGGAGCTCAAGCTCGGTTCATACGAGTCAAGCCCAAACCGAGTTAACTCAACTTGTTGACAACCCTGGTCCACGCGTTCAGATTTCTACAAGTTGTGAACGTGACTAAGGGACGCGTGGTGAGGATGTGCATATGCGTGTGATGTGCACACACACACACGTTGAAGCCGATCGTGATTTCAATGATTGGACTGATCTGGATCGGCCAGTCCGTAACAAGATCGGTCCGATCCCAAGCCACGATACAACTATTGTATTAAGTGGCTTTGGATTGGACCGGTCCAACTGATACCGATACGGACTGGCCGATCCAAATCGGTCCAATGATGGGATCGGACCAATCCAACTGATCCAAAGTTGTTTTTTTTTTTTTTTTTAATTCATAAAATGAACAATTTAACAGGTATCGGTCTGGACCAATCCAACACCGACCTGTTCCGACTGATACAGCTGTTTCCATTTATTTATTTGTTTTAGGACGATCCAACTTTTGAATCGAATCTAGATCGGCTGATATTGCCAATCGCGATCGGAATCAACCGGGATAAGTCCAATCCAAGATCCCGAGGCTTAAAACCCTAAACCAATGCTACAACTTTCATGCTCTCTAATATATATAATACTTTTAATTAATTAATTAATTTAAAAAAAAAAAAAAAGAAAGAAAGAAAGGCCCACATAAGAAGTCTTATTATTATGACAAAAATCACTCATACATGCCTCCTCACCATCATTGATCATTCATATCAAGTGATGTTATTCATCCATCACTCAATATGTCAAAGTTAATTAATATTAGGTGATCAATAGGTGATCCTTATCAGACGTTGGATAATAACTATTAGATAATATTTTCGTACAATTATTAAATTTTTTTAAATTTTTTTTAAATATACCAGCTGTAGTCTAATAAGAATCGGTCAAACGGCAATCAAGTATTTTTAATCTACAAAATTTAGTAATTAAATTTTTATATTCTAATGCGCTTTCTAAAATTAAAAATGTTGAATTCTAACGATTTTTAACATCCATAAAAAAAAAATTTGAATTTATATTATAAGTTTTACACAACTCATAAAATTCTTGTTGCTTGGACTGTGAACTAAATAGAAAAACAATGCATTCTCTAATAATATCTATATGTTGTTTGATTAAAGTTAAACCGTCATGTACTACTAAATTAATTATGTGACAAGCACATCAAACATGAAAACGTTTTCCATTCAGACTAAGAGATAATTGGTTTTTTAAAATTTTTACAACTACATTATTGTTACTTGCATTATCTAATGTTATAAATATAAATTTGTCATATATTTTATATTTCATTAAAACATCAAGAATAGCAGAAGCTATGTGTGCTCCTGAATGTGGGGTTTCAAACACGTTAAAACTTAGTATTATTTTTTGTAAAATCCAATTTGTATCTACAAAAGGAGCAGTTACTGTTATATATCCTAATTCTTGATTGCTAGTCTAGCAATCGGATGTTAAAACAATTTTATTTGGATGTTTTTCAAAAAAAAAAGTAAGTAATTCATCTTTTTTAGTTTAAAACATCTTTATTGCATCATTTTTACATGTGTTACATGATATTGAATTAAATTGATCACTAAAAGCATTTTTAATAAATCTTTTAAGTTGTATACTATTAGCAGCAACAAATGGTAATTTATTTGTTATTAAAAACAAATGTTTCTAAGTTACTTAAAGTACTAAAGCTTAATTGACTTTGTGTGAGATCTTTTGCCCCTTGTTTTTTGAAACAACTATCCATGTGTCTTTTAAGGGATCTTGTGCCATTAGAGCTTTTGCGGGATAATTTAGTTTTGCAGTATTTGCTCCACTTGGTGTTTTGTCACAGGTAAAATGGTCCCAAACTATTGAAGTTTTTTTTCCTTTCACTAAGTAGCCCTCCAGCAACTAATGAAGTGGAGTCTTGCCCATTCACCGAGTTTTTTTTTTCCTTTTACTAAGTAGCCCTCCAGCAACTAATGAAGCAGAGTCTTGCTATCACGACCCGAATCGGAAATTCCCGATTACGTAGGTTTTCTAGTCCAAGCGTAACCATCACCCCGTATTTCTACAGGAGTGGCTACCTAAATTGAATCATAAGCGGAATTCCTGAGCAGTTCTAGTAAGATATAAGTAACTAAAAACGCCTAGAATAAAAATCTATACATTCTAGCGATCAATGTTTAATTCTAGACTAATTTTACATATGTCTAGCAGAGTGCGCTACCCAATCCATGTCAGCTCTCTCGGTTTGCTTCTGTCTCCTGAGATCTGAAAAAAATAAAACAACGAGTATGAGTAAACTTAAATTAATATGCATTCACTTATGATCTCCTATTCTGGGTCGTGTGTGATAGTGAACAATAGTAGTATATAGATATGTGCAAGTGGTGTACAGTTGTGGCAATCAATATGTTGAAAGTATGTAAATTAGCTCTCCCAACCTCACAAG
>JAUPMG010000006.1:2898809-2913696 GCA_031762675.1 Pachysandra terminalis | reverse complement strand
TGAGTTTAAGGAATTTCAGGTTTTTTAAAACATTGATACAAACTCTTTTTTTTTTCCTCCAAGTTTGATAACTCTAAAATGTTGTGTTGTTGGTAGATCTTTTTCCTTTAGAAAACGTATTTCCTCCTATGTTGCTGCTATTTTCAAGACCTCTTTTTTTCCCACATATGGGACCATATACACTTCAATAGAATTAGTTCATATTTATCATGTGTATACTTTCCACTGTTCAATCTTAGCGTAGTATTAACTGAAGAAAGAAAATGAATACTTTTAATCATTGTAAGTAATTCTGCAATAAGCTTTCTCTTTGCTTTTCTTTTATTTGCAGAAACTTTCGAGGTTGATATAAGCAACACAAAGAAACTTCTTGAGGGAGAGCGTGGGGAATTAATCCGTCAAAAGGACATAATCGTAAGTCATGTTTCTTTTGATATCGTAGATGTTAAGAGCACTGAAATTTGCCCTAGCCACCTTTACCTCCTTTATGGCTAATTAACCTATCCGAAATATATGAGAACGCACCGGAAAGCCGTCGAAAGTTACCGGATTTTGATTTTCTTTTCTTTAAACGTCTCATCTTAACCAAACACTTGAAAAGAAAAACTCATCATTTATTTTCTTTTCTTATCCATTTCTTTTTTTTTTTTTACATTTCTTTTAAAATCCAAGGTTCCAAACACAGCCTATGGTGGAGGGATAGATAGCACATCTTTCTTTCTTAAGGGGAGTAGCATAACTTTGTTTTCTAGAGTTTTCAGGTGGTGGGAGAATCTGGGCTGTTTACTCCTGATGATATTGCTTATGTACAAGAAGCTGGAGTTAAAGTGGTAAGCTCCACAATGTTTGCACTTTTCATTGAAAGTTCTCTTTGTTATCTTTGTACTGGCACCGCATATGAATCACGAGGTTAGCTCACATAAGTGAGGGAAAAAGTAGTGTCCACTGCGTGGACTCCACGCAGATGCATACATACATACACACACAAATAGAATATATGCCTTGGGTGTATGTGAGTACATCAAGCCTACACTGAATATTTTTGCTCTCAAAGGTATTAACAATGTCAATGATTGGGTGTGTGCTTGACAACCTAGTGTTTGAATTCGGGGATCGAAACGGGGTCATTCCCGACCGATCCCGAGTTGGATCGGCTATCTGTATCAAGATTGGCCAAGTTAAATAACGAGTCAAGAACAAAAAAAAAAAATTGACACATTACTTGTCTCAGCTGATTTGCTTTGACTTGGTCGAGTTGCATCGGGCGATCCAAACAAGTTTGATCAAGTTGATTGACGTATGTATCACGTCTCAGACTGAACCGATCCCGAATTGTATCGGATGATCCAACTCAAGATCGGCCGATCCAATAGGATGTTTGCATCATCTAGGCATCAATTGAAGTATTTGAATATGCCTTTTACATGCATGCTTATGTTCATCATACCAATTGGTACGTTTGTGAGTGTCTACATTCATGGTAATTATTATGATAACTCAGAAGATGGAAATGTAATTTTATTTCTTTGCAGGTTTTGGTTGGGGAGTCCATTGTGAAACAAAGTGATCCGGCGAAGGGAATAGCTGGACTTTTTGGTAAAGATATTTCTGTATGAATCCAAATTGTTCCTTTTTATACATGTAACTTCTTGGTAAATCTTGCAAGGAAGAAATAAATTGTTTTGCTTTTGTTACCGAGTAGCTTAAGATAACTGATTCAGTAGATATATGTATTCAATTGGAAGTCCCAAGCACATATGAATTTGATCTTGGATCCATCGGTATTCAATTAGAGAGAGAGAGAGAGAGAGAGAGAGAGAGAGAGAGAGAGCAGGTTACATCAACATTCATGGAATGGCATGTCTTTTTTCTTTTCCTCTTGATAGTACTACAACTACCATTGTTTTGTCTTTTTTCACTATTAATAGACTGACTTCACAATAAAAGGAATTTATTCATGATAGATGGACTTGTACTTCATCCTTAAAGAACATGAACTTGTACCTCTCACTGTAGAGGGACTTGTACATCACTATGAATGAGTTTATACCGCACCATAGAGGAATTTGTACTTCAAGACAATTGACAAATGTATTTTTTTTTTTAATTTTTTTTATGAATAACAAGCAGTTTATTAGTTTATTATTAAAGAAAAGCCAATACCAATACGAAGAAGGGTGGGCGTGCAAGAAGAGTACCAAAGCCCAAAAACAGTCATAAAAAATAAAAAATAAAAGAGCAAAAAACCAAAAATAAAATAAAATACCATAAATAATAGGGACACTAGTGAAAACATAGAAATTATCACCCAAGACTCGTTTAACTCCATCACTCCCATCTTCTATCATTTCATTTGTCGGAATACTGACAAACAAGTTCTCTCTCCTTACCCCATCTTTAGCCAGTCAGTCATAGCATTGCCACTTCTAGGCACATGAGCAAAAGATGCATGAATAATAAACCTTCCCAAAAACCTAGCTATCATGACTAGGTGAATGAATCTTTAAGGACACTCTTGAAACCCTCCATCCAAGATAGTACAGAAGCTGAGTCCCCCTCAACCAATACCTGATCGTACGCCACTCTAATTGCCTCAATGACTCCAATAAGAAGAGCCAACACCTCAGCCCTCGTAGAATCTTCAATCCCAACTAGTCTAGAATAAGCTAGTAGGATCTGTTCACTGTGGTCTCTAAACACACCTCCAATACTTGAATGCTCTGGATTCCCAAAGGAAGATCTATCAAAATTCACTTTAACCACTCCCTTAATTGGTGTCTGCCATCTAGTCACAATATGTTCCGTATGTGGAGATGGCCTAGCCACCTCCAACCATCGTACCAGTACATCAATCATAGAGAACCCTCTATAGGCAGGGAGAATCACCATCTATGAGCAAACCATATGCAAATTAGAGTCAATAATCAGCTTGGTCGATTTGGCCCTATCTTCAAATACTTTCAGGTTCCTCTCCTCCCACAAAACCCAAAGTGTCAAATGCCATATCCCTTGGTACATCAATCTGCCTCTCTCACCTAACCTAGGAAACCTCCACTGGATCAGACATTCACTAATCTCCTCAGGCATCACCCACCCGACACCAAGCCGGCACAAGAAGAAAGACCATACCTCTCTAGCCATTGAACAATATAGGAAAAAATGGTCAATAGTTTCCCCTGCCTCCTTACACATATAACACATATGGGGTGAAATCATCCGGGACGACTACCTTCTCTGAAGCAAATCACAAGTACTTATCTTATGAAGAATCGCGATCCAAATAAATGCCTTAATTCTGGGAGGAATGAATGGTCTCCAAACACGATAATGAGGGAAAGAGACATGAATAGACTGAGGCTGAATAGTAGGAAAAAAAAAAACTTATCGAGAAGACACCATTACTACAAGGACTCTAGATCCTACGGTCCCTACACGTGGAATTGACAAAAACATCCACCAGATCAACAAAGAGGGCCCTAGGATCAACCAACTCTGGAGGTCTCAAATATCTCCGGAATGATAGATTCCAAACCAGCCCCGAATCTGATCAAGAAAGGACATTAGATACAAGTGCATCCCTAACGGAGACCACCCTGAAGAGACGAGCAAACCAACAGTGAGGATAGACTCCCTCCAATCATAGATCATACCGAAAGCGAACCCAACTCCCATCCCCAACACTAAATTCGATAAGGCTAGAAAAAGAAGGGACAAAACCATTACCGAGAAGATACCATTACTACAAGGACTCCAGATTCTACGGTCCCTACACTCGGAATCGACAAAAACATCCCCTAGATCAACAAAGAGACCCCCAAGATCACCTAACTCAAATCTTTCCGAAATGATAGATTCCAAACAAGCCTCGAATCCGACCAAGAAAGGACATCAGATACAAGAGCATCCTTAACGAAGACACCTTGAAGAGACGAGCAAACCGGACAACGAGGATAGACTTCCCCCACCATAGATCATACCAAAAGCGAACTCAACTCCCATCCCCAACACTAAATCTGATAAGGCTAGAAAAAGAAGGGATGATCAACGAAACCTCTTTCCAGATACTAGCTCTGGAACATCTAGCCAAGTAATTACAATCCTAGTCGTTAGGATCCATGCTGAATTTACTGTGAATCACTTTCCGCCACAAAGCCTCTCTTTCCTCAAAAAGAAGGGATGATCAACGAAACCTCTTTCTAGATACTAGCTCTGGAACATCTAGCCAAGTAATTACAATCCTAGTCGTTAGGATCCATGCTGAATTTACTGTGAATCACTTTCCGCCACAAAGCCTCTCTTTCCTCACTGAATCTCCACAACCATTTATCTAATAAAATCATGTTACGATAAGCTACATTCCCCAAGTTGAGACCACCTGCTTCTGTCTTCATACAAACCGACTCCCACTTAACTAGATGATACTTCGTATGACCTCCCCCATCCCACAGGAAATCTCGTTATAATCTTTCTAGACACTTCACAATACTGCTAGGCGCACTAAACATCGATAAATAATAGACCAGGATATGAGCCAATGTTGCCTTAATAAGAGTGATTCTCCCACCTAAATACAAATAAACTTTCTTTCAAGTTGCTAATTTCTTCCCTATCATATCCACCATCGGATCCCAAAAACTAATAGAATTGGGATTACCACCGAGAGGTAACCCAAGATAAGACAATGTGCACTCTTGAACCCTACACCCTAGGAATGACGCAACAGTCCCCAACCCCCAACCCCCACCCTCTCCTGATTCATATTCATCCCCACCAAGCTGCTCTTCTCCACATTCACCCAGTATGTGTGACATTCCTCCGCATGAATAAATAAAAGAGTGTGTCAGCAAACTGAAAATATGAGATACTCACTCGATCCCTACCTACCTCAAAACCCTAAATCAACCCATGATCCTCCCTTTTAGTCATAAAGCAGCTCAACACGTCGGCAACCCACATAAAAAAGAAAAGGAGAAAGTGGATCACCCTGTTTCAATCCCCGAGTAGGAACAACTAGACCGTGCACTCCACCATTCCACAAGAAAGAAAACACCACATTCCGTAAACAACCACCAATCCACTTCCTCCATCTAACCCCAAAACCATTCCACTCCATCACTTTATCAAGAACATGTCACTCCACCCAATCATAAGCCTTTTCCAAATCGAGTTTCAAAACCATACCCTATTTCCCCATCCTCCTCCATTCTTCAACCCTTCATTCGCTATTAAAACGCTATCCAAAATCTGTCTACCTACAATAAAAGCGCTTTAATTCAAAGCCTCCAAATCTCCAATAACACTTTTAATCCCGGAGGCCAAAATGTTTGCAATAATCTTGCACAGGCTTGTAGTCAAGCTTATTGGCTTGAAATCCTTAAGTTCCAAGACACCGGCTTTCTTTGAGATAAGTGCAATGAATGTAGCGTTTGTAGCCTTATTAATCACTCCACCCTCATAAAACTCCTGAACCACACTAGTGTGATCATTTTTCACTGTCTCCCAACACTCTTGATTAAATGCTATTGTGAAACCATCTGAGCCTGGGGCTTTGTCTCTATCTAACTCCCAAACCACCTCCCTAATCTCCAATTCCTTAAAAGGCCTCTCCACCCGCTCTGCTTGCTATATCGACAATCTTCTCCCCCTTAAACTCGATATATCAAAACAATACTCTTGGTCAAACCGATACAAATCTGAATAAAAATTGGAAATCTCCTCCACTATCTTGTTGTATCATCCTCTAACAAGCTCACTAGAAATTTGAAGACTCACTCTAAGATTAGTCTTTGCTCTCTCATTGGCTACCTTATGAAAAAACAGAGTATTTTCATCCCCCTCCTTAAGCCAAGTAGCCCTAGATTTTTGTCTCCAGGTAATCTCTTCTTGTCTAAGTACTACCTCCAAGCAACTTTTAGCCTCCTTCCTTTCCTTATATTCTTCTCTTGAAATCTCCTTATTCTGTTCAGCGACATCAATCTGGCCTATGACCTCAGAAAGGGCCTGTTTTCTTGAATTAATATGGCCAAGCTCTCTTTTAGGCTGCTTTTGGTAATGCTTTTTAAAAGTTTTTTTTTTTTTTTTTGCTTTTTGAAGCAAAAGTGGTGTTTGGTAACACATTTTAAAGCAATTTTAAAAATGCAAAAAACATATATTTTACTTCACGTGAGAAGCAAAGAATAGTTGTTTTTTTTTTTTTTTTCTTGCTTCCAAAAAGCCCGATACTTTCTACTTAAAATCAAGAACGGGTCTTCTTCTCCTTATTTGAAACTGCAAGACTCCTTATCTGAAATTCTGGGAAGGAAGAGGTCTTCTCCTTATCTGTAACGTGAAAAAGGAAAGGTAGCATCTCCGCATCTCCAATGAGCCTGCGTCTTCGAAACCTTTGCAACAACAAGGTAAGTTGTTGTTCTTCTTCTTAAATGTTTTTTTACAGTAATTCCATTTTTTTACAACAAGAACAACACGATTCATCAAATCTCACATAGCTAAATCTTCAACACCAAATCTTCACCAACGGGAAGAACAGAGAAAAAAATTTATGGGTTCTTCTCTTAACGCCTCTAAATCTCCAACACCAAATCTTCATCAAGATGAAGAACAAAAAAAAATTTATGGGTTCTTCTCTTCATTCCTTGATCTCAACACCGAATCTTCATCAATGGGAAGAACGGAAAAAAATTTCTGGGTTATTCTCTTCATTCTTTGATCTCAACACCAAATCTTCGTCAACGAGAAGAACAGAAAAAAATTTCTCGGTTCTTTTCTTCATTCCTCGATCTCAACACCAAATCTTCATCAACGGGAAGAACAAAAAAAAAATTCTTGGCTCGTCTCTTCATTCCTCGATCTCAAATGGGTCAGAAACCAAACGATTCAGAACTGGTCATTGGTCTTTACTGATCCTCCTTTTAGTGGGTCTGGTTTCATATTCGCTGGTTTATATGAGTCTGTCTGTGGTGTTTAAATCGAAGAACGTTTCTTCTGTTTTGGACTTAGAGTCGCCATTAGTACTTACAGCTACCAAACATGCTTTTTTTTTTCTTTTCAAGAGTACAACAAAGGTTTGCCAAACAGTTTTGCTTAATGAAAAGATCTTTTCAAAAGTAAAGAATTTGCTTATGCTTTCTTGCTTCAGACAACTTTTTGAAAGCATTACCAAACGCAGGCTTGGTCAGACCGATACAAATCCGAATAAAAATTGGAAATCTCCTCCACTATCTTTCTTGTATCCTCAACAAGCTCACCAGAAATTTGAAGACCCACTCTAAGATTAGTCTTTGCTCTCCCATTGGCTACCTCGTGAAAAAACCGAGTTTTTTTTAACCCTAAGCCAAGTAACCTTGGATTTTTGTCTCCAGGTAATCTCTTCTTGTCTAAGTACTGCCTCCAAGCAACTTTTAGCCTCCTTCTTTCCCTCAGAAAGAGCTTGTGTTCTTGAATTAATATGACCAAACTCTCTTTTATTCCACTCTTTGATTTTGTTCCTCAAATGTTTCAAAGATTGCATGAATTGATACCCTTCCAATCCTAACTGTTAATGTCCATGTCTGCCCAACATTCTCCGACTCTCCCCCTAAAATCTCCATCCGTAAGCCACATGTTTTTGAACCTAAAAGGAGACAGATCACGTCTAATCGATTCTGAGGCAATAAGAATAGGACAATGATCAGATGTGGTTCTCTCCAAGACCGATTGGGAAACCGACGGGTAGTGATCGTCTCAACAAGGTGAAACCAAACATCTATCTAAATGACACCAAAAACTTTCTCCTGACAATTTGACCAAGTAAACCAGCCTCCGCTCAAAGGGTAATCAATTAAACTAAGCTCCCAAATGAGACTCGAGAAGTCCCATATACTCCTAACCATCACCCGACCTCTACTCCTATCTTTTAGATTTCTAATCACATTGAAATCCCCGAATAGACACTAGGGACCATCCCACACATCTCTAATACCCCAAATCTCCTCCCAGAACCCTACCCTATGCCTTCTGCAATTAGGACCATACACCCCTGTGAGAACCCACACAAACTGATCCGTTGAATTAATGAATTTGACCGACATTGAAAAACTACCAACTCGAATCACTTCTCTAGACACGCTCTCAATATCCCACATAACTAAAATGCCCCCAGAGGCTCCTACCGAAGAAAACACTCCCCACTCCAAAGCCCTACCTCTCCATAACCTCCTAACCAAACTGACAATAATACCCCTTTTTGGTTTCCTGAATAATAGCAATATCTGGCTTAACCCTATCACAAAGCTCCCTTACCACTTTCCTCTTGTAAACCCTTCCAAGCCCTTTAATATTTCACTGAAGTAAGATTACCCTCCCGATCCGACACTGACAAACCAAATGACCTTGTACCTCATGCACCTTAAAATGAATGAATTTGTTCTTCACATAATATGACTCGTACTCGACAATAAGAGAGTATATTGGTTATTTTAACCTATCATGTCGCTATCATTTGGTTATTTCAAAGTTACACACGATGTTATGTTTATGTAGCTATATAAGTAATTTTCCCTTTCTTCTTTTCTTCTTTTTGGCTAGAAAGAACTTTTTTTTTTCTTTCCTGGTAATAATCAATAAACAATGTTTTAAAAGGCAATTGTGAGCAAGGTTTAAAGGATCAGTCCATATCGGAACTGACGAACTAGTTCGTCCTAAACAACGATACAGCAGTTATATCGTGAAGTTTTAGATCGAACCGGTACCAGTACCAACATAGACCGATCCAATGACTAGTACAATCGGTCCATCATTTCATTTGTTTTTTTTTATTTTTTAATTTATTAATCTGTTGGTCCAGATCAATATCGATCCGATCTGGACCGATCTAGTCTTGACCAATACCGCTGATTCAATTTTTTTTCTCTTTAATTTAAAATTTAAATAAGGCAGTCCACTTTTTGTGCCGAATCCGGACCAGACAGTACTGCCAGGTCTGGACTGGGATTGGCTGGGACCAGTCCGATTCTCGGTCCTGAAACTTTAAACCTTGATCATGAGATTTGTGCCTTGGGCAAGGCTAAAGGAAATGCTTCAAGGCTCAAAATCAGTAAGAAACATACTCAAGGCTAGCTTTCTGTTTTGAAGCTTAAACCTTATACATAGGCTTACACACCAAGGCCAACAGATTCCCAAATGTTTGTGTTGCAGAACATTCCTGGTCATTCTTTGAGAGTCTGAACATTAAACTGTTGACTGCAACTCTTTGGTGTAATTGATGAGGACAGCTTCGGATAGAGCTGACTATTTTACCACCGTTACCAAAAGAATGAATAGCAAGAACAGCTAGAAAAAGATCATTAGAACATCTCAACCTCCCATTTCACAAGTCTTTGTGAGAGCAATCCAAAGGAAAATAATTACAATTTCACACTAGTATCATGAGGTTAGTATTGGTCCTTGTGGGTGGGGGGTTAACCCATACGGGTTAGCTCAACTGGCAGGTTCTCCAGCTCAGGAACTGGAGGTCCCAGGTTTCAGTCCCCGGGCTTACCTAATATATGGTCCTTGTGGGTGAGGTCATGCATCCGGGGTGGGTTTACCGGTCGGGGGTTCCACATCACAGAAAAAAAAAAAATGAAGTTACTGTTGATACAATTGTAGTAAGAAGGATAATCAGGCCAGCTTTGAATCGATAAGCGATCATCTGATATCTCAAAATACGGCTCACAACATGAAAGCTTGATCTGATCAACTCTCCTCCGACTCTGCAAGTTACAAAGTAGTAACACAATAAAACCAGACGACTTAAAAAGAATGATGCATGTTTAACCAGAGTGGATGAGTACCATGTATGGCCTCCATGTTATCTTCCTTGTAAACACCGAGGGGCGAGCCACGAACAGACAGAAGCATTTCACCATGCTTTGGTAATCTTAGAGTTTTCGGAGTCATGCCAATAGACAATCTCTGGGTACTCACCTGTAGTTAGGGACAACAAAGTAATCTTATAATCTTGTTTAGTGCAGAAACCAAAGTTTGGAAGGCATCCAAAAGGGTCTTCATATGCAAACTAGAAGAATCTCAAAAAGAAAACTGAATCCACAATATTTTAGCTTCCCAAGGAAAATTCATTATATCAAGGCTTTGGGTGATGGTACCCCCGACCCCACTTATTGGGGGCAGAGTAAACCCCGAATACATGACCCCACCCACAAGGACCATATATCACATAAGTCTGGGGACTTGAACCTGGGGGACCATATATCAAGGCTTTCACTAACCAATAATAAACAAGCAATGAGGCTCTAGAAAGCATTTTCTAGGGCGGTGTTGGATCCAGCTTGTGTTATTGGATAAGCGCTCGTTGGATAAGTGACTCAATGAGAGCAGTTATCCACAACATGAATAAGTTGTTTGGTTTAAAAAAAAAGGTGTTAGGCAATACGGGTAATTTAAATACATTAACAAAAATTATATTAAAATTAAGGGATAAAATTATCATTTTCAAAAGGCTTAGTATTGCGTTCAGAGTTGAAAGTGTCATTTTCAAAGTATTACTAATGGTTAGAAAACCACTTCCCTCATAAGTGGTAAGGAGAAGTTGTTGAGAGCAACTTCTCCTTATGGGCCATCTTCTTCCTCTATTGCTTATGGGTAGGAACTTACTTGTTCATTGTTAAACGCACTTATAACTTAAAAAAGTGTTTTAATAAGTTATAAGCTAAAATAAGCACTTAATTAAGCTGTGACAAACGCAACGTAGATAAATATAATGATACTTTTTTTTTTTTTTTTTAAATTTATGGTTATAAACAAAGTTTATTAAACACTTGGCTTTTAATGTTAAGAAAAAAATGGTAGCAAAATAAAATTAAAAAAAAATTGCTGATTGTCTTTAACATAGTGTTTAAACTCGGTATCGGATCGGGGATCGTCCCGGTCTGATACCGAGTTGGATTGCCAATCCAACTCGGGATCGACCGATCCAAACATAGCCCAATTTTTTTTTTAAAAAAAAAATCATAAATTTTTTTAGTCAGATAAGACGATCCATATTGGATCGTCTGAAACCGAGTCAAAGAACTTCAGCATATTTAGGGATCGGCTTGGGATCATGACTCTTCCTGAGCCGATCCAGACCGGGATCGGGTGATCCTTAACACTATGGTCTTTAATGAGGATGTCTTGTGCCTTCTTTTATGACTGACACATGTATTCAGGTGTAAGTTATATGGAGCAAAATAAGTCCTACTAATAGAATAATACAGTGGTCTACTCACCCCAGGGGTTTGGGCATCCTGCAAACCAAAGATCTGAGTATCTGATTGTTCCTCCAAAACCTAGAAGGAAATTCTCAAAACAGAACAGTAAGAAGCTTAGGAACTGCTCTAAAAGTTTTAAAAAAATTGTAACCATACAAGAAATAGTGAGAGGACATACAAAGCCTGGGATGTCTGGGTTTGCAGCACCTAAAAGGTCATTTTTCACTGCCATCAATCAAGCACTAGTCATATGAAAGATCCAATTAAAGAAATTTAAATCTTCCATGCATCTCTCTAAATCTCTGTTTGTTTTGCCGGAAAGCCCAGAAAATAAAGAAAATAAAATTCTGTAAAATGTTTTGCAGATAAATAATTTTTTTACTGTATTTTCTTGTTGTTTGAAATGAGGATGAAAAACAAAATCAGAAACTACAGAAAAAACAGCAGTGCGTGAGCCGTGACGGAAAATAACTAAGGTCGTGAGTCGGGACAGAAGATAGCTTTCAGTAGATTATTTTCGGAAGTTGTTTTCCTGAATTTTTTAAAATCGATTAAAATATTTTTCTGCAATTTATGATTTTCCGTTGAAACAAACATCGACATTTTTTAAAATTCAAGAAAATATTTTCTTTTTTTTTTTTTTATTATTTTCCAGCGATTCAAACAGAGCCCAAGTGTACTAATACCTGCTTTGCGTGAAAATTCGAAGTCACCGAAAGCTGGCATTACAGCAGCAGCAGCAGCAGCACAACCCGGATATGCAAGGGACATTCGTTGCAGAAGAGAAGCATGTATGTTTCTTTCATCAGCATGGCTCATTGACAGCTTACCATCTCTATCTTTCCAGTCAACTTCAAATTGTCCATCCTTTTCATTTCTTGTCAGTGACAGGTTTGGTAAATTGTCCTTGAAAAATTGAAAAAGAGGGGTTTTTAGCTGCTGTTCATTGAAATTTGAGCGAAGCAAACGCAACCCAGTCAGCAGACGGTCATTCTCTATATCACGAATAGCCCTAGTTGCAGCAATTTGATGTTCAACTGCAAAAGAATATTTTTAGTAAATTAAATCATTTACAAAGAAATATATAAACCCAAAACATATAAATAATGGAAATATATCCTAAATTATAGGAAGCTTCCATTAGAAAAGCTGTATTAGTCCTTCAGACTTCAGATATGGAGAATGTTAGAGGATCCCTGCATTAACAATATGCATGGAGGGATTTTGCAAGCAAAATTGATGAAAAGACTGACAAACACGCACATACACAAACACACACGCATACACACACAAATGCAGGTCCACCCCATGCAATACATGGATAGAAGTTTGCACATAACATGGATCCCAAACAAATAGCTAAAACAAAGGTAATATAGTGCAGAACAATGTTTTGGAATTCCCTCTCAAGGTAGAATCCTAGTCTCTAACATAGTAAGTAGAGACGAACTATATCATGACACTCACAAGTCACAAGGAGAAAGCATTGTACAATAAATCAACCAAGATAACAATACCTTCATGGAAAAAGGGAGAGGCAAGGAAAAGACAGAAAAACCTCAAATTTTCATGGAAGTCACAAAAATTCTCATGCACTTGATCTCCTTAAACTTGCTATTATATATATACACACACACACACACACACACATAGAGAGAGAGAGAGAGAGAGAGAGAGAGAGAGAGAGAGAGAGGGAAAAGACAGAAAAACCTCAAATTTTCATGGAAGTCACAAAATTTTCATGCACTTGATCTCCTTAAACTTGCTATTATACACACACACACACACACACAGAGAGAGAGAGAGAGAGAGAGAGAGAGAGAGAGAGAGAGAGAGAGAGAGAGAGAGAGAGAGTTTTTGTTGAAATACTTTTGATGCCGGATTTGAGCTGCTTGAAAGACCACCGGCAGAAGCTGGTTAAACAACATACCCAGCTAGAGATGGAACTCAAGCTTGTCCAGGGATAGCCTAAACTGAGGTAACGGCTGTACTACCTTTGGTGATCTTTCTCTGTATGATATGGTAAGAAAGAGAGTAGCGAACTGTGGGAAGCTTGTTTCCCCACCTTGTTCCATGTATTCTTAATCTTTAAGATAGTGTCTAGGAGAAAACACAAAAAAGAATAGGTTAAGATGGTTTGGGCATGTAAAATGGAGAGTCCAAGGCCAAAGGAGGGGTTTGTGAGAAGGTGTGAGAGAGTGCATATTGAAGGATCTAAAAGCGCTAAAGTAAAACCAAAAGGACCTGAATGGACAATTAGACATTGTCAGAAACGAGTTAAATTCACATAATCTGACTGAAGATCTGGTTTTTTATAGATTGGGTTGGTGAAACAAGATTCCTGTTTCTGATCCCAATTAAATGAGATAAGGCATTTTGTTGACATTATGTTGTATCATGCATTCATGCTACAATATAGCCAATCATGTAAAAAGGGGGCAGGGGAGAAAGAAAAAAATAAATAAATAAAGCATGCAAAATAAGTAGTTAGTGCCTTTCTTAAAGACTAGTAATGGTGGACTGTTGCGACACTTTAGTTTTTCCTGCATGTCTTCTAAAGCATAAATCCATCTGGTTTTAGAAGCTTCAGTGAGCAACGTGTTTCCTAAATATTTTTTTCCTTCTACTTTTTCCTCAATTTTATACATATGCATCATGGTTTGATCCATTGGTCTGAAGACTTGTTTGCACATGCCTACAAGGGCGAGGAGTGTAATGCGTGTGAGGATACACAATACCTAAAACATTCATTTTAAAAATTGACTTTGGAAGTCAAACCCTGACAAGGGCCATCCGGAATATGAACAGTCATTTTAAAAACTGACAGAACAAGGCCATATTGGATAAATGCAAATAGGGCATACTAACTTCAAGCATCACGGATGATAATTGAATAAACTTATGAACCAAGAAACAGTAAGAAAGGACAATATGTGCAAATCAACTTTAAATTATACCTTCTTGATCACTGATTCCACCTTTTTGTGCTTCAGCTCGTTGCTCCTCCGCCTGGGTATCATTCAAATTACTATTACGTACCCCCGAGGGCTTTTTAACAGCCTGTTTAGCTCTTCGTTTTGGCATTAACGAATAGAACTAGTTTACAACAATCAATTCAAATTTGCTAATGGAGTCTTTCTCCGTACAAATGAGAAGATGTTTAAAGACATTCATCGATGGCTTTTGCCTGTTCCTGCGATAATGTATAGATATGCATGAGATGTCAGTTAGTCATTTAGCTACATGAAAATAATAGACAAGGATTTATAGAATCGTTTGAACATATCAATAAATATTTGATAAGCTTGTACATAGAGAACTGTAGTCCCTAATTATCCTTTAATTCTTATTGTGACCTACCCTGGGTCGAGTGTACACGGATCAATTTGGATTCACTACTCGCCACCATCCATTGGGTCAGGGTGTGGATGGTCATCTACGAATTTATCAATTAAATTAAAAATTAAACAAATGCTCCCAACACTTTGAACCCTCCCAAGACCTTTTTCAACTTGAAAGAACAAAAGTATAGAATTGAATATGTGATTATGGTTGAAGTATGAACATATATCAGGGGGTTTTGTAGGAAAAGAAGAAGCACACTTGGCTATAAACTCAAACAAGCAATTTATTGGTTATTACATCTAAACTATTTCAAATAA
>JAUPMG010000006.1:2879622-2898709 GCA_031762675.1 Pachysandra terminalis | reverse complement strand
ATTTCAACAGTTCTAATAAATAATTAAGTAAAAATTACAGATCTGGTCCTTTACATAGATTTGAATGAAAATCTCTACTTCTAATACATTAGACGTATCAACTAAATCTCTATTTCTCCAATCCCTTTTTCCAATGCTCTCCTTTTACGTGTTAGCCTTCAATCCAAAAAATATAAATCAACAAACAAAAGCTGAAAAGCCCGGATGAGTAGTCCTTCAAAGTAGGGTATTTACTCATATCCTATGTTATGAGAAATGCACTAAATAATATAAGTGTTGATAGTGAATTCAATAATATATATGATTGAAGATGAATAGGAACAAAAATCAAACAAAAGATTATTCTCTCTTAATTCTAACCTTGGTATATGAATCATGGTCAATATTAAGAGTTCAAGTGCCTAATTCTATATGCAAATTAGATCAAGTGTATCATACACAAGATACACAAAATAATGTGATAATGCAAGGGTGTTGTTAAGTACGCAAATATAGTAAGTTCCCACATGATCAATCCTTCCTTGAGCAAGATGTCTTAACGAACCATCCCCTCATACAGGGCCACTCTCAAAGATAAGATATTCTATGTGCGCAATAGAGTTCTAAGGGGTTTCAACCTAGTGGGCACAATTATTTTTTATCAAGGGAAAATATCCAAGGCATCACCAATGTGAAATCTCCTCAGAAAATCATACATATTTAACAACCAACAGAAGGGTGTCATGATTCAGCTATTGGCATCACCTTAGTGAACTTTCCCTCACCTATCAACTTACCACAAGTCTCTTGGAATCATCACACAGAACATATCCCTTACTATGGATCAAGGTAAGCATTCAAGTATAGCATTATTTATGATTTTAATAGGAGCATTGTTGTTTTTCATTGTGTATGAAGTATTTCAAAGCTTTACTTGTTTTCCAAGTTTTAATGGTAGAAGGTAAGTTTATTTAAAAGCATTGGTTTATATGATCTATTTATTGGGTTTTGTTCGGAATTGAATATTAACTATAGTTACTTCAGAGTGTTTTGAGATTTGAGTTGAAGAAGATGATGAATTATGGAATTTTTGACCAAACCCCTTGGTTTGGCAGCCTCCTCGGCATGCCGAACAGACCACCGAACCAACCCAGTAAAACTTCGGCAACCTCCTCAACATAACGAGACCCTACCGAACATAACGGTAAGATATTTGAATTCTGTAAAAGCTACCAAATGCCTACCGAAACCCTACCGAGCACCACAGACCTTTTGTGTGACTTTCTGGAAAAGCTACTGAGCCTAACACTCAGCATACCGAGACCCTACCGAATCTGACATGTTGACCAACCCAGAAACCTAAGTTGTATTTCGGTGAACCCTTTGGTATACCGAAGAGTCCGCCGAATGTTTACCAAACCCACTCGGCAGACCCTCGGTTTACCGCGATTTCCCAAGTTAACCCGTTTGACTTGAGATTTCACATGCATAATTGTTTGGACCTAATTAGATTAATTATGATATTAATTTTGCTCAAGCATGTTTATTTTATATACTTATTTCATTATGGAACTAAATTCTATGTTTGCTAAACTGTTGATATTTAATTACTGACTTCTCTATGGGCCTAATTACTTATTTGATGAACATGGGATATTCGATATACCTTCATAATCATTGCCATCAGGTTATACATTGTAGGCATGTGTTTAGTGAATTGGTGATACCTTGATGTGACTTACATAATCATTACTACCATGCTAATGTTCACATTACTTATATATTCTCTATTATCATGTTAATTAGATTATATTGCACATTGTACACATGCCTTGCTTGCTTAGTTAATGCGCACTTTCTGACATGCACAACATATGTCATTATTATTGCATAATGACCTTGTATTGGTCTAATGCATTGACTTTACCATCATAACTTCAGATTGTTGGAGATTATGATTATAACGAGAGTATTATGATTCAGAAATCATAATAAGTAAGGAGACTTATACTTACATCTGTTGAGGGACTGATCATCCCGATAGACCAATTGATTTGTTTATTCCCAAGAGAATTGTGGGAAGATGATAAGTGATGGACCTTTCACATTTGTGAAGCCCCACATCCGAATCATTTGAGTGAAATTCTGTTAGTAAATCGACTTATGTATGAATCACAAAGAGCCGTTCACATTGGTGGAGTCCTGGGATTTAACCCTCTAATCATAATCAAAAATAAGGTGAGGCGCTTGTGTACTCTAGGTCGAAGACCCTAAAAACTATGATGTACACATAGAATAATCTATTATTCCTGTCATGTATTGGGGGATGGGTGAGCACCCTTGGATAGTATGATTGAGATCATGTGTGAACATACATATAGACTGATACTATACAATGCATTGCATATTAGATTGTTTGGCTTAAATCAAATGTGGTGATTATACTTAGGTGCACAGCATGCATTAATAATTGAACTAGTATCTTGCATTGCTTACATCACTATTCATATGGACATGACTATTAGCATACTCAACACTTATTATTGGTTGTTTCATGATATCTCTATATTACTTGAACCATAGGGTTGTGTTCATGTGTTTACTGATTTGACTATGCTTATGAGTTGTTTATGTGAATTTCCTTGCTGAGATGACATTGTTTAACATCTCATATGATACCCTTGAGATTAAGGAACTAATTGATTTATTTGAGTCATTGTTGTCCTATGAATGGACCATATTGATTTCACCCATATCTATTGCATATTTAACACATAAATATTATATGTTGATCACTCATCACATAGTTATTTCATATTGATTACACATCACATATTTCATTCATTTATTGTTCATATGGATTACCATTGAAGAGTGGCATTGTCCCTACTTCAATCATAAACATTGTTAAACTTGCTTACTTACTAAGCTAGTGTAGCTTACGCTTTCAAGCATAACATTTTCAAGACCTATAGATGATGGACGTGAGGATCAAGATGGTGGACAAGGATGTTTTGAAGAGATTAGTTATTACTAGGGTTTTATTTAATGATTTTAAGTAGAACTTGTAATAGGATTATTTTCTGTAACAAAGTACTTGATAGATTTGATTTTCAATAGTTGATAGGAGTGATTTGAAGCATGGAACTAAAGGATTTTATTTTCTTTTCCGCTGCTATATTATGGATGTTTTGGATGTAATATCTATACTTTGACAATATTTTCAATATTATATAAATTCTTAGATTTTACTTTATGAATTTGGCTATGTATCGTTTATCCACTCCCATTTGGATATGGGGTGTGAGTTACAAACTAAATTTAGGGACTCCAGTAAGATCTCTAGGTTTGGTTTGTAACAGTATAATCCACCAATCACAATCGATCAAAAGTCAAATATAATAGCCAATTACTAAAATTTTAAATTAACCCCTAATTTTATATTAATTACACATTAACCCTATTATTTTTGTTTGGGTTATTACGGTGCTAATTCAGAGTAGATGCTACTCTCGAAATTCCAACCCAATGCTAACTTATGAGTGTACAAACTCAAGGTATTCCAACCGACATAGGTGCTCTCAAGCAACCTACCCTATTTTTATTGGGGATTTCAACCCACAAGGAATCTAGTCAACTAGAGGAATCCATAAGGAAGACCCTTTATTTCCCACCTCCAGGGCTTTCTTAACATTCTAAATCAACCTAACATTCATGATATTAATATTAACAATTAACATCTCAATTTCAATTACAATCAATACGATGTCAATTGCTATTAAGTCTAAGGCAATTGATGAGTACCAAGCTACAGTGGAACTCCAAGGTAAGGTCTAGAATCTTCCTTTGAGTCCTTAAAGTCATCTACAAAGCCAATGGTACGTGTCCACATCAAATCATATTCAAAAACCCAATCTGTGTCAATTTGGGTATGCCGTCGGTATCCTCATTGGTGTACCGATGGGTGCCGATGGTCACTATTAGTCTAAAAAGCAGTCTCTGTCGGTACCCTCATCGATGTACCGATGGGTGCCGACCTGTCAATTGTCTGCAGGGTCTGTTCGGTACCCTCAATGGTGTACTGGTGGGTGCCGAAGCCCTTATTCTTCCTATATTTTGTTCACTGTCGGTACCCTCGTCGATTTGCCGGCAGGTACCGATCTTGGTACGATCTAGGCAATTCCAGATCAAAGGGATTTTCATCCCTATGATCCCCGATTCAATCCTAATCAATTTTATTAGTCTCAAATCCATAATTTCAACTAGTAAAACATATCAGGAAAAAATCAAATCTAATCCTAACATGTTAAACATAATCTCATGCAATTAAACTCATCAAAACATGAATTAAATCACATGAAGTCATAAAGGGATTATAAAGTAAGATCTAGCTTACCTTTGATCACTGAATCAAACCCACTAGATTCTTCTTCTTCTCTTCCTCTCTTCCTTATTCTTCTTCTTCCCTTGCTTCCTTCCTTTGGCACTACAACAACGGGATTCCAAACCTTAGTTTCCATATCTGAAACCTTCCTCTTCTCTCTCTCAATCTCACCAAATTTGTTTCCAACGTCTTCTTGCTATGGGAAAGAGAATATGTATATCCTTTCTCCCCTCAATTCTCCCTTAAACCAATCTCCAAGCCCACGTACAAGTACGTATGGGATTAGAAGACAAGGTCTAAAATATCACACCTTACCCCATTCTAGTTAATAATGACAAACAATCCCATACCATATAATAATTACATTAAGGCCCCAAATAATAACTTTAATTATTAAAATAGCCCTTATACGAATAACTTGCAAAAATCACATAGTTAGATACCAATAACATACCCTATAATTATATGTAAAATATTATAAGTTAAGGAACCTTCTAATAGAGGATCTAGGTCACAACAGGTGAATGCAGTGCATGGTGTTAGGCATTGCCTAACCTTGAAACTAACTCTCCCACATCTCCTTCTGGGAATTCTACCCAAGGAATGTGCAAACATATACACATGACTATTTCCTTTTAGGGAATGCCACCCGAAGGTAGGAAAACACCATAAAACATTTCCTTTCAGGGGATGCTAACTCTAGGTAGAAACCAACATCTTCCTTTTAGGGAATATAACCCAAAGACAGAATAGCCATCTTTCTTTTAGGTAATACAATCCAAAGACAGGAATTGCCATGACACATTTCCTTTCAATGAATTATCACCCAAGGTAGAAACCACATCTTCCTTTCAAGGAATGAACCCGAAGGCAGGAATAACCATCTTACTTTCAGGAAATACAACCCAAAGGTAGGGATACACCATGACATATACTCATGCATACACATTCTCCTCAAACCCTCCTATCATAGGAGTCTTGAACAAACAATGATCACTTTAAGATCACCCTTAAATTCATACACACTAATGCTTGGGTCACATAGTGACCTCACACACAACACATGCATTTCTCACGCAATTCATGTCCATAACTCACATACCTTATATACAATATATCTCACACAAAACTTGTATCATATACTCTTATAATTCAGAATACAACATATCATGTCACAGCATACCACAAACCAAGGCAATCAAGCCAATTGTTACACAAACCACGACATGCTCTTCATTATGCAAAACCTACAACACACACAACCTCACTAGGCCAAGTCCCAATCCCCCCCCCCCCCCCCACACTAAATTTGGGACCTAATGGGCTTCGGTCCCTTTTCAGGGTCAACCCCCAACTCTACCGAACATGTTCGTTCCCCACTTCGGGCTCCCCTCACCTTCGGTCCCTTTTCCAGCAACTTTTGGCCATTTTTATAATTTTCGGTCGACCTCAGGGTCGACCCCCAACTAAGCCGGAGCTCGTATAAACCCTAGAAAATCACTAAAAATCACAATCCTTCATATATTTCATATTTCAACATAAAAATACCAATCAAACAACCGGAATCACAACTTTCATGTTAACTTCGTCATTTATAGAATATCACGCATCAAAGTATACATATATGCATAAAACTGAATATTAGGTCACATGATCATCATATTTTCATAATACAAGCATCCATATCAGTACACACATAAACCTTATGCATCTAAAACCATTCTCACATTCATACTCATCATCTTTCATACATGATACATCTAAATCATCAATCATGCACATATCTTTTTATTATATTCTTATGGAAATAAGTAGAAGGCGAACCATGGGATCCTACCTTTTCTTAAGCTTTCTCTGCAGATTTCCAACAACTTAGATCACCCAATCTTCTTCCGGCAGTTGCCTTTTCGTCCTTTATTTCTTTCTCTTTTCTTCTTCTTCAGCAAAACCCTGAAGTCTCAGATCTGGTTTCTCTCTCTTGGTCGTGTGATATAAGGACAGAATGGAAGCTTCCTTACACGCACGACCCCCTACTTGGAAGGATGTTGGGAGTTAGGGAAACTCTCCCTCTCTTCAATTCAATTGCAACAAATTTGAGTTTAAACTGAAAGAACCAACTTAACCCTACCACTTCTCCATGGACCACACAGCCAGGCCCATTCCATTTAATCACAAACGTTTTCATGGCCCTAATCTCCTGAAAGTTATGAAAATTCATAAGTCACCTCATTACTTCTAATCTTATCACACAAGTCCCAACTAATCAAGTCTTATTACAATTAAGTCCTATTATGCAAATTAAGACCTTTAGTTTATTATAATCCTTCATAATGGATTACAATATTAAATCATAATTAATTTATATTAATCATAACTCAAGGACAAGGGTCACTACAGAGAGAGAAGATCAGTTGCGAGGGTTGAGGTCGACTGAGAGAAAGAGAGAAGAAGTCCGAAAGAGAGAGAGAAGAAGAAGGAAAGTAGAGAAGTTAGAGTTGAGGTCGACTAAGAGAGAGAGAGAGAGAGAAGAAGAAGAAGAAGAAGCAAGCAAGCGGGTTAATAGAGAAAGGGTTAAAATTTACAAAATTAACTTTTAACCGTGAACCAAAAAAAATTTAATACAACACCGTTAAGATGTTGTCGTGGGCGTTAAGTTATTTACTCCCACGTGGCAGCATCTTAACGATTTTGTATAGATTACAGCAAGTCTTTGGCTGTAGAGGATGCGAAGCGTTGGGTTGGTAGCCCTTTTAGGTCTATGAAGGGCTTCCTATTTGATAGGAAGCTATAAAAAATGGGGCCTAAAGATAAAATAAAGATTTAGCACTTCCACCCATAGTTTAAAATTTTGCTGAAATTTCGCAAAATTTTCGGTGTCGAATGTGCCATCTGGAATACAAAATTCCTTTTTTTCGGCTAGAATTATTTCGCAAAACAAAGTACCGAAATTTCGGCCAAAATTTCTGCAAAATAATTGTACTTTGTCCAAAAAAATTTCGTCCTTCCTATCCCATAGGAAGCTATAAAAAACAAGGCCTAAAGATAAAACAAAGATTTAGCACTTCCACCCATAGTTTAAATTTTTGCTGAAATTTTGCGAACTTTTCGTTGTCGGATGTGCCATTTGGAACATGAAAATGCCTTTTTTTCGGCCAGATTTATTTCGCAAAATAAAGTACCAAAATCACCAAAATTTTGGCCGAAATTTCTGCGAAATAATTGTACTTTGTCCAAAAAACATTCGTCTGAAATATTCACTTTTTCGCCGAAATTTTGGATATTTCAGCCGAAATAAATCAAAAAAACTAGTTAGAGGTAAAAAAATACATTGTAAAAAACTATATTTTCAACTCTATAAATGGCATCAAATTCTCTCACTTTTCACCATTCATTTCTTATCCAAAGCTCCCAACTCCCAACCCCCTTGTACAAAGTTCCCAAGCTCTCAATTCTCATTCTCAAATCTCAAGTCAGTCTCAACTCAAGACAATCAAGTTTCAACTCAAAGCTCTCAAGCTTCTTCTTCTAAAGACTCCTTCTTCTTAAGATACAAGATTAAAACTCTTAAGGGTTCATAATGTAAATATTTTATTTACTTTTTTAAAAAAAAAAAAAAAAAAAAGAAAGAAGAAGAAAGAAAGTTGAAGTTAGTCTCAAGACTCAGACTCAGACTCAGTGACTCACACACTCAAGTTTTTATCTAACCTTACTGACAAACTAACTTTTCTAACCTATTACCTCTAACTTGTTAACATACTAACATTTTTCCTTTTTTCTTGCTTACTAACATAGTAACATACTATCATTTTTCCTTTTTTTTTCGTTACTAATAGAGTAACATACTAACATTTTTCCTTTCTTTTTTTCCTTACTAATATGCTAACCTTTTCCTTCTTTTTTTTTTGCTTACTAACGTAGTAACATACTAACATTTTTCCTTTTTTTTTTTGCTTACTAACATACTAATATACTAACCTTTTTCCTTTTTTATTGCTTACTAACATAGTAACATACTAACATTTTTCCTTTTTTTTTTTCGCTTACTAACATACTAATATACTAACATTTTTCTTTTTTCTTTTTTCTTTTTAGTGATTTTCTAACTTATTAACTCTACCTTCTAACACATTGACATTTTTTTATTTTTTTTCTAATTAGTAGCTCTAGCTTGTTAGCTCTGTAAGTATGTTCTTTTGAGTGTTTAATTAATTAATACATATTTTTTATGTCTTTTATTATTAGATATATATTATTTGTAACCATTCCACATTTGTAACGGCTACCCCAACACTAAGGAGTCACACACTCGTTAACTGGTCTTGGTATTGATTCTTTCGAGGAACACTTCACTGCGCGAAGAAGATCACACCCCCCGAATAAGGACTAGGGAAATGTTTATACCTAACTTGTATAAAAATATCTTGAGTTTAAAATCTCAATGATTATATTTTTCAAAAGTTTTATTTACTTTATGTATTTATCTTGCATTTTATTATTATTTTTTAGTCATTAGTTTTTTTTAATTATAGTTAAATTTATTTTGCAAATAAACATAAAATGTCTACAAAGGAGACTCGCGCAAGAATTGATAATACTGATCTCATATGGCAACATTTCACTATTGCTGACCTTGAGGGTAGATCAATACAAAGATTAACGTGCAATTACTGCCATCAGACCAAAGGTTTGGAGATTACCCGAATGAGAAAACATTTGGCGGGTATTTTTGGAGGAACTAGTAGTTGTTCCTTAGTCCCAAGAGAGGTGAGGGAGATGTTAAGAAATGAAATTAGCTAGAGACATTCTAAAAAGAGACAACGAAATGAGGAAAGGAATTGGAAATTCATACTTCAAGCCATGATGAAGACTGCACACCCTTAGATGCTGTTAATACTAGCTCACATGGCTCAAATCCTAGTACCTCACATTCTAGGAGGTCAAGGAGTTCCAGTCTGCCCTTATTTTCTCAACTAGTAGACTTCAACCACCAACAATGGAGCAGTATTTAGAGCCAAAAAACAAAGAAGAAGTAGATGCTTCTATAGGAAGGATGTTTTACGAGAATGCTTTGGCATTCAATGTTACAAACTCTCCCTCTTATACTAAAGCGATCAATGCGGTTACAAATTATAGTCGTACATATAAGCCTCCCACAACCTATGAATTGTCTAGAAAATTATTACAGCGTGAAGTTGAAAGAGTAGAGAAAAATATAATTTCTAAATATAAAAGACAATGGGAGATAAGGGGTTGCACTGACATGGCTGATGGATGGCAAGATAGTCGAGGCAATAAACTTTTAAATTTTGTAGCTTTATCAAGTGGGACGATTGTTTTTCTCAAGTCATACTGCATGAAGGGAGAAAGGATGATCGGAGAATTTATTGCAAAGAAACTCTCTGAAATAATTAAGAAGATTAGACCTGAACATTTTTTTTCAGATTGTGACTGATCAGGAATCTGATTTTAAAGCAACTGGAAGAATTTTAATGGAAAAATATAAGCACTAATACTGGAGTGCTTGTTCTACCCATGTTTGTAATCTTATTTGTGAAGATGTAGAAAATTTTGGCTTTGTTGGTGAAACTATTCAGGAAACTCGATATCTTTCGAGGTTTATTTATAGCAGTTCTTGGGTCTTAGCACGCTTCAAGAACTTTTCAGGTGGAAAAGAACTTATGCGACCAGCACCCACTCACTTTGCCACAAATTTTATTGTTTTGAGGAGTATTTTGAATAATTTTGAAGCACTGCAACAGCTTGTCGTTAATTATGAATTCAAATCACATCCGGCATCAAAATCAAATAACAGTCAACGATTTATTTTTGTTATGCATGATCAAAATTTTCCCAAAAGGATTAGAAGCTCGTTGCTTCTTGATGAACCCATTTATAAGCTAATCAGATTTTTAGATGGTGATATGCCTACAATGGATCACATTTATGAGGCATTTGCTAAGGTAAAACAAATTATAGCCTCATTGCATGCAAACAAAAAGCGAAAGTATGAAGCAATTTCGACAATTATTGATAAGCGTTGGAAACTACAATTAGAAAATGACCTTCATAAAGTTGCAACGAAGCTTAATCCTGAGTATTTAGCAAGGGTGGTTGTTCAGTTGACCAAAGTTTTGGAATTTCTCAAAGAGGAGAGACACACATGGCTCTTATACATTGCATCCAAAATGTGTCAAGGAGTGTACAAGAAGCTTCAGATGCATTTTTAGAGGTAATGTTCTTATTTTGTTGTGTGCATTTAATATATTAGACAAATCTTAACTAAATGGACTCCTTTTTTAGGTTTTTGCTTTAAGGTAATGGAAGGAGAAATTGGTTCTGAAGCTTCTTTGCAGGTTGCCCAAGATGGAGAACCATGTCGATACTGATAATCTTATTATATGTTAAATTTATTGTTGTTGTTACTTCGAAATAATAATTATCTTGTTGTTTGTAAGCAAAATTGTGGTATTCAGTTAGAGGAAAACTTCCGGCGTTGCAACGGATTGCTCTTTGAATCCGAAGGCAAACAACATCATCAACAGGATGCAAACGGAATTGGAGTACATTTGACCAAATACATACAAAGAAAAGAAATCGTTTGCAATCCATAGGATTGAATGATTTGGTTTATGCACACTACAATATTTGTTTGCAGCATCGTAATGAAAAAAATAAAATGCAAATTCAGATGATGGATGTCATCGGTGTTGATAACTACCTCTTGACGAATCCTCTTGATGATTGGATTTGTGATGATATGAAGGGAGAAATGGGAGAAGAAGATGCAAATGAAATCTTAAGGTATGGATATTATATACTAATTTTATAACTTTCATAATGTGTTTGCAGTTTGCACTATACTAACGAGATTTTCATTATTAATAAGAGTGAGGAATGGACAAATGAAGAGATAGATAGCCTCCTTAATTCAGCTCCTTCTTTTGTAAATGAAGAACCCATTGACCATGTTTCTCGTGCTTGGGGAGAGTCTGAGCCAGCAGATGATGAGATCGTTTCAGAGAAACACTATGATTTCAACTTCAATCAGTGGTCCTTGAACGATGTGGATAGCGAAAAACATGTAAGACTATGGAGACCAATCTTCTAACTGGAACAATTGAGTTCTACTAATGTGTTACTCATATTGCCAATTTTTCATGGAAAAAACTTTGCCCTCATCTTAAGGAAGAACATTAGAAACTTTGTTAAAGACTATTTTACTCTATAATTATTAATGGTTCTGTAATAATTATAAACTTAGACACTTTCAAATTTACTTTGCTCTATGTAGGTGAAAATGCAATTAATATTTTATTAGTTATAGATATTTTATGCTTGTCTAGTATTTTTTTTTTTTTTGTTATTATTGTAAGAAATTACACAATCTTTGGGAGTACTATTAGGGAGAAGTTGATATTGGGTATATTATTTTATTAATTATTATAGATTACAAAACATTATTACCAATTATTTTTTTCTTTTTCTTATTCAGGTATACAAATGGATTTTATATCTGCGTAAATTGAAGGAAATCAAGAAATAAAGTTTAAAATTTCAGTTTAAACTTTTATAAATTGTATTTTTTTTGATGTTAAAATTTGAATCCATTTTGGATGCACATATACTCTTTGGATGTTGTAATATAAATGTTGTATTTATTAGTTGTAAACTTTTGTATTATTTTACATTTTAATCAAAATATTATTTGTTTTTTTTTTTTAAATTTGTATGCTCATAAATAATATATATTTTAATGAAAATATCATTTTTTATGGACCGTTTATTATTTATATTTTAGAAGTTATTATTTAGTACTTATTAAAAAAGAAAAAAAATTGGCTAAATTTTGCTTATATTAAAATATTATAAATAAAAAAAAATTAAATTTATTTTGATGAAATATTCAAAATTTCGATCAATTTTGGATATTATTACGTCCAATTATTTTAATTAAAAATCTTTTTCAACAAAATTTCGTTATAATATCCAAAGTTTTGGATATTTCGATTTCGTTTGGGCTGCCGAAATGTGTGATATTTCCGAAATTTTAAATTATACTTCCACCATCGCACTTACGGCGTACTTTAACAGTATCCTCGTAGACGGATTCCTCTTTTCTCTTTTGTTTAAAAGGAGGAAAAAGGGAACGAACACTTTACTCCGTGAATGCAACCATGACCTTGGCAGCAGGGATAGGGTACGCCTTGCTTGCCCTTGGCCCTTCCCTCTCTCTCTTCGTTGCTGTAATTTCCAAAAAACCTTTCTTGATTCTCACTGTTCTCTCAAGGTACGTCAATGGCTTCTCACACTTATTGTTCTTCACTCATTTTCAATTTTTTTTCCATGTGTTTTTTTTTTTTTTTATGTTTTATGTGAATATAATCTCCAGATCCTCCCGTTTCTTTTTTTAACTGATCACAATTCGCTTTGAAGTGAATCAGTTTTGGGAAAACACTGTAATTTCACTATCCCTTGAATGTAATGGCGTGTATAGTTGATTTTTTTTTTTTCGAAAATGCTGTATAGATAAGGAAGATATATGATTTAGAAGTCTTGAAAATTTCTGATTTTGTGGCTAATCATTTATAATTATGGAATAGATTTAATGAATTTCTCTAGAGTGTGCCCTTGATGTTCGTTACCACCGAAGTGATTCTTGTGTTCTGAACTTTTTTTTTTTTTTTTTTTTTTTTTTGTTTTTTAATTTGTTTTTTTTGAATTTTGTTCTTGGGGTCTTATTATTTGGCCTATTTAATGTGTGCAGTACACTGTTATGGCTTATAAGTCTCATTGTTTTGTCGGGAGTATGGAGGGCTTTCCTTCCCCTGAAATCAACAATATGGTGGACATATGGAATCCTCATATTCACGTCTGTTGGTTTTCAAGAAGGGCTTCGGATTCTCTTCTGGAAAGTTTATAAGTACGTTGATGTCATGGTACCTGCTTATGTGCCTGTACCTTGTTTATTTCAATCTGAATGTAAGCGATGAATTTGAATTTACTTGAGATTATAGGAATTGTCCATGCTTCCTTAACTCTTTGGTTATGGGGGTTAGTTTTTCGTTATGATATGCTTGTTCCATTTGTCATATGGGATTATAAGAGTTCAAGAATAATGCTCATTGGGTGGTTTTACCCTAGACGTAATCTATCAAGGTGAGTGTTATATATGCCGAGCCCCACCTTCCACAGGGTGGCTTTGTCACACACACACACACACATACAAATTAAAAAAGAAAAAAATGTTCTCTGCACCCAAAAAATAAAATGGTGTCTGCCATTTCCCAAATGAATTCTTTGCATAGGACATACAGACTAGGCTATTTTGATTTTTCCTAATTTAGGAAATTATTTGACAGGTTGTGGACCTTAAATTGCATCAGTTCGACACTTCTGGTGTTATATATTTTAGGGCATGTTTATGTTTGACAGAGAAATAGGGATGATATTATATGATGTACTTAAAATATTCCCCCTCGTGAAGAAAATATTCAAAAACAGCAAAAAGATCAAAAGCCTAGCTTAAGTAATAAATATCACCCGGAGTCATAAATCACCATATGTTTACAATCTCTTCTACTTCTATTGAACTATTGGTGTTCCAACTTCAAGGTGCATTCTAAATGTTTAATTTTGGACAAACGTATTGTGAAAAATAAAAAGCACTACAAGGAAAAGTCATTTAAAGGGAAAACTCGTTGTCAGTATTCCACTCTACCCATGTGAATGTCTTAGGGGTAAGATTTGGGCTCGGGAAAGAAAAAAATAGCATCCTGAGCTCACATTGCACACCTAGTATACCTGTTGGACTGTCACGTATTGGATGTTACCGATTAATACTGGGCAGTACAGATCAATATGTACCTGTACCAGCTGGTGTATTGTTTTTCCATTTTTTTCTTGTATCAGCACCATATGATACTTCAAACCAGTGTTGTTAAATGAGGTTGCCTACACTCTTAGACGCCTGCCCAGGCGTTTTTCGATGGATCTAGGTGATGCTTGCTTAGGTCAGCCGTCTGGTCTAATTAATTGCATAATTTTGAATTTTCTTATCTTTATTACTGATACGAGAGAGCAATAATGTATTAAGTTATTAGTAAGAAATTATTATTTAATTATATAGTGATAACATTTTTTTTTGGAAGGTAAGTGTTAGATTGTATTCAAAAGAGAAAATATGCAGTTACATCCTAGTATACAGACTACCTGAGGAGTCTTTGCATAACAGAACCCCCAAATCAGAGGGGATCTGATCATCACATAGTAAAATAACATCATGAAGATTCTGAGAAAAAGAAGCCAAAAAGTCAGCAGGAGAGTTGATTTCCCTGAAAATGTGAAACACCTTGCAATCCACAAACCACTTCACTTTCTGTCTGATTCTGTGCACTGTCTCCTTGACTTCCCAGGGACTAGTCTCAATACTGGAGTAAATGAGGCTATGAGCATTTAGAGAGTCACTAGCCACCTGCAGACCCAAAAGAATATCCTCCAATTCATGAGCCAGAATGCTGGTGGGGGTACTGGCAGAGGCAAAAGCCAACAGGCAATGACCAAACTGATCATGAATCAATTCACTCGACCCACCTCTAGAATCAGTGAGAGAACCATCCACATTGATGAGAACATAGCCAGGTGGAGGGGGAACCCACTTCAGGAAAATGGCGATAGGGACAGAGAAGCTAGGCTTGATCTCCCAGTTCAAGCAGAAGTTTCTGTTCTGGTTTGAGTCAACAATCACCTTATCCCAAGCAGCAGCCTTCTCAGCAATGAGCCTATTGATCTGCAAAAGAGTATGTGCAGGAGGCTTGAATTCATTTCTGAATACTCTGGAGTTTCTCTCTCTCCAAATGAAATGAATAGATGCATTAAGTGCCAACTTCTTCACATTGCTGGTCAAGTCGTTGCCATAAAAGTTGTTCTGGCACCAGTTCAGTTCATCAGACCAGCCAAGATGATTTCTGTTGTAGTTGCACTTGGCAAGGACAGCAGATCAGATCTCATTAGAGAAAGTGCAGGAGAAGAAGAGATGGTCATGAAATTCAGGTCCACATCCACACAAAACACAGCTGCTGTTGCTAATAACACCAAAGTTGCATAGCTTGTCCCTAGTGAGCAGCTGATTTCTAGCAGCCATCCAGGAAATGAAGGAGTGGCTTGGCACATTCCTAGAGAACCAAACAAGGTTTGCCCAGGGAGCAGCAGCATTAGTAGATCTGAGGTAATTCCAGGTGTCCTTGACATTGAAGTGCCCTTTAGAAGGTTTCCAGAAAACCTGGTCCTGATTGGCACAAGTGTAGGTTCTGATAAGACTGATCTGAGAAGAGATGAACTGCCATATGTTGCTCTGGTCTTAGGGAAATAACCATTGACCATTAGTAAAGTACTTATCAACCTTGTCAGTCAGTATGCCACCATTAGGATAGATCTGTCTGAAGGAGGAGTTGGTGAGAGGGCCAAGAGGCAGCCACCCATCCCACCAGAACCCAACCTTGTTACCATTGACAAGATGAAAACCAATCAACTCTTTAGCCTTGGTTCTGCACTCAAGGATCTTCCTCCAAGACTATGAACAACAGTAGGGAGTTCTTAAGGACCAGATGTTTCTGTCCTTAGTTGAGTGTTGACCCATCTAACCCAAAGTGAGTCTCTAGATGAAGTGATCATCCAGACATATCTCATGATGGTAGCAAGATTTCAAGCTTCAATGTTGAACAACCCCAAGCCACCTTCACTTTTAGGAATAGTGAGATTGTTCCAAACCACAGGAACCAATTTCCTTCTTAAATCAGGACCAGACCAAAGGAAGCCAGCACAAATTCTGTTGATGGATTTAATGACCCTCTCAGGCAGAATAAATCAGGTTAACCAATGAACTTGTACACCAAATAAGCCACACTTGACGAGTTCAAGTATAGCAGCATAGGACAAACATCTGCCTTTCCACCCAGTCAATTTAGCTGTGATCTTATCAAGGATAGGCTGACAGTCACTGATTTTAAGCTTGGTAGAGATCAGGAGTATGCCAAGATACCTAATGGGGAGCCTGCCTTCCTGAAAACCCAGCATTTGTTGTTTGTCAACTTTAGTACTTTGGCTGCCACCAATAAAGAGAACTTGACTCTTAAGTCTTATCATGGTTGACATGAAGCCCAGACCAATCCTGAAACTGATGAAGAGCCTGTATAAAGTGATTAATAGAGGTGATATCTGCTTGAGAAGCAAGCATAAGGTCATCAACAAAGCATAGAATAGAAATATCCTGTTCCTTGCACTTAGGATGATGCTTGAAGTCAGGTGATTGGGTATGGACCTTGATGAGTCTTGCCAAGATTTCTAGTACCATTCTCATCCAAAATAGACATAATCTTGTTGTGAGCTCTGTGACATATCAGAGACCTGTGAAAGAATTTAGTGTTGCAATCTCCCTCCTGGAGCCATTGGACTCTAGATTTCTGCCTGACTTGGGCTTCATGAATTCTAGCAGCCTCCCTATATAAACCAGCAATGAACCTTTCTGCAAAGATCAAAGCAGGGTTGCCAGGATCTCTAGTGAGGGAGTCCTGAATACTAGCAAGGGCTTGACTGTACTGATAGGCTTTAGTCTCAATATTTGAAAACAAACTTCTGCTCTGCTCTAGGCTTTCAGATTCAGAGCCAATTTAGTCCTTTTCAGCTATGAAACAAGAGAAAACATTGACTCACCAACTCCTGGAAACTCACATGATCAGGCTAGTGGTTAAAAAATTTAAATGGAACATCCTTCTTTGGGCTGTCAGCAAACATACGGATAATGGCAGTGGAGTAATCAGAGATGCCAGGGGTGATGTAATCAGCCTCAACTGTATTAAATTTAGAAAGCCAATCATGATTCACAATTGTTTTGTCTATTCTGCTCATAATACAGTCAGCACCACTGCTTTTATTTAACCAAGTGTAAAAACATCCCTTAGTTTTGATATAACACAACTCCAAATCATCAATAACCTCATTGAAATCTCTGACAATAGTTTTGTTGACACTTCTACCACCTCATTTTTCTCTTTTATGTCTCACCGCATTAAAATCACCAAATAAGATCCAAGGCCCAATAGGTTGAGTGGATCTCAAGAGGGACTATAGTCTTCTTCTCTTATTCTGGTCATTACTACCATAAATGAAGGAAATAAAGCACATATCATTAGTAGCGATAACTTGCTACTAACTAATAAGTATTAGTTCATACATTTGTTTTACTTATAAAAGCCCACCACAACTCTATTCGACTAGACTAGAAGAGGAGGGAGTAGGCACTCAACCAACAATGTAAGTCCCTCTCTCCCTTCATGGTCCTAACATTGACCACTGTTGCTTAGAGCTATAGGATTTGTTGTGATCGATAACGAAGTGAAATTATATATATGGAAACAGACAAGAGAAAGAGAATACGAAGGTATACAAAGGAATTTTTTTTGATGAATAATATATATATATATGCTCAAATGAAAAGGTACAACAAATATACAAGCTGCTTGAGATGGGCAACAAAAGGCCAAAATTAAGATGAAGCCTCCTAAAAATGAAAAAAACCAATCCTAATCACGGAAATCGAGCTGATCTTATGATATTAGACAAAGAAGTCGAGGATAAATTGCCTCATTCCCTTCCCGATATCATGTCCTCAATAGGGCCCCTACAAACAAGCTATCTCTCACCACCTCTCCCTAGCTAGAGAATCCACTACTCCATTTGCGGCTCTGGGAATGTGACTAAAAGAAATACTCATGTCACGAGCTAGATAAAGAGCAAGGTTGCATAGGTGCCCGAATCTCCGCACGAGAGGTCAACCAAGATATCACACTTTAAGGGTCGCCCTCCACCTCCACCTCTACCTCCAAGACATGAAATCCCAGTAGTCTCGCTACCCTCGAGCTAGTAGCCAATGCATATATTTCTGCATGAACTGAATCCCCACCCCCAATAGACCCTAAGAAGGCATGAAGAATCCTCCTTGTATGATCCTAGAATACACCACCCACTCTTGATGGCCCGGGGTTGTCGAAAGATGATCTGTCAAAATTAACTTTGATGAGTCAAATCCTTGGAGCTTTCCATGCCACCCTAATGGCTTTTACAGGTGGTGACGATGTAGCTATAAAATCACCGTCTTTGAAAAAGTCAGACATGAAGATCCCTCTAAACTCCAAATGAACCACCATCCAAGATGCCACCATCTGAATGATTGACTCAATGATCGCTGCAGTGTGTCATCCATAGGAATCTTGCTAAACCACTCACTCCTAGCCACTCCTCATTTGGCTAAGGAGTCTACTGCTCCATTTGCTACTCTAGGGATCAAGGAGGACGAAATGTTCAATTTGTGGCACAAAGAGCGGGCAAGCCTAATCAAGTTGACTAACTGCCAAGAAAACGTCCGTGTACCTGTAACCCATGCTATAACTGCAGTCTGCAAACGAATCCATGGTTCAAAATATCGTATTGAGGTAGCGTATCGGTCGGCCTGAAAACGGATACGTATCGAGTAGTATCGACACGGATACGCTGGATACGTTGCAAAATCATGGATATGGGTGGATACGCAAGGAAAACGATGGATACATAAACCAATACCTATTTTTATGCAAATATAAGGTTAAAATATGCTAATTAACATGTTTTTGATATGATACACATACACATACAATATATATTAACATGAAAACCGACCGCTACACGCGCAGA
>JAUPMG010000006.1:2861778-2873432 GCA_031762675.1 Pachysandra terminalis | reverse complement strand
ATTACTTTTCTATAACTTTATCTTATATAATATCCTACTTAATTCAATGATTTTGGTTATGTATTGCCTATCCACTCTCATATGGATATGGGGTGAGAGTTACAACTTAAACTTGGAGACTCCATTGAGATTTTCAGGTTTGGTTTGTGACAATTCTATACTACTGGGGTTCCCTGTCAAACTCTTATATTTGGGCTGCTCTTTTTTAAGTTATACCGAAGGTTCTAAATGTTGGCGACATGTCGCCTTTTTTGACTTGGGCGAAATTTCGACATGTCGCCACTTAAAAGGAAAATTTCGCACGTGTCGCTAGACACGTGCGAAATTTCGATCATTTCGATCTACATTTCCCCCACAGCATAATCTCCCCCTCTTTTATCACTAAAAATCAATTAAATTTGTTTTTTGTCAACTATCATCTAGATTTGTGTTTTGTGGTTTGGAGAAGATTGGAGAGGTTTGTAGTAGAACATTGTTGATTTGAATCATTGTTGTATTTGACTATTCGTGACTTGTGGGTCATTGACATCTACTTTATTATTATTTTTATGATCATTTATATTATGCCTTTTTGTATGACTGTTAGTTGTTTACATTACAATTTATGTTTTATGTATTGTTTTCAACATACTATGATGTATTCTAGTGTATTTATGTATTATTTAGACATAATCTAAGGTTTCATTTAAAAAAAAATGCATTTGGGGTGAATTTCCCCATTTTTCTCAAATCTGGGGAACATTTCCCCCATGTCAGCGACATGTCGCTGGCCAGTCTTAGCGACATGGCCAGCGACATTGACATTTAAAACCTTGGTTATACCAACTTGCAATGTCCTCTACATTGGATATGTTATTTGTTAGTGTCAGGAAGTATGCCCTCTGTTTTCACATATAAGAAACATTTTTGAGAATCCTGTTAATGTTCTATTAAGGTATATTTAGTATCACTAAATTATACTTTCCTTTTAATTCGATCTGACTGATAAAGAACGTTTTTTTTTTTTTACAAAGTTAAGAGTTCTTTCCATAATTTTCTTCCCGTGATCTTTATCTAGGAGGTTAGAAGATATGTTGGATGCTTTTGCTGACAGAGTTTCAAAACCTCGCCTCTTTCTGACAGATAAGATGCAAATTGCCCTTGGTAAGCAGTAAAGATATTTTGGTGCTCTTCCCTTGTTAGTGAAGTAATTTTGACCGATATCTTGAATACGAAACTGCCATGAAGTTGAGACTTGTGATGATTTGTCTTGAATATAAGTGTAGCATGGTACTTGCTTTTATTTTTTGTATTTATTTTTTGATAGACGACAGATTTTATTAAGGTCAGAAGAGGGAATACAAAGCAACAGCCTGCTCAATAAGAGGCTTGATTAAAAGAAAACAGAAAAAGCTACATCAAAAAATTACCAATAAAAATCCCACTCTGCAACAATTACAGAACACTAAATACAATAGACTCCCTGGTATGGTAGCTCCACATGGTACTTCAACTTACAGCTTCTTGATGACTAAAATATTTGGATTGAAATTCTAACATTTTTCTATGTACATTCTGATTGCATTTGCCATGTGGTACCTGGGGAAAATGCATAAAAAGTTTTCCAACTGGAGAAAAAGATGGTTTTATCCACTTCCATGTTACATTTTATTCATTATATCCGGTTTTGCGCTTGTTCGTAAATTGAAGTTAGATGGATTCATATCTTTTGACTCTCTTTCTAATTTTGAGAAATATGAAATATCATCTTCAGCACTGAAAAGCCAAACGTTTATAATATTATATTAATCATCATCACCACCATCACCATGATCCTTTTTTTTTTAATGAATACTATGAGATCCTTGTTTTAATCTATTTGAGGTCAAGTACATGAAACTCGTTCTTCCATTTTATTCCATCAAGAATTATATCCTAAATGCCTATTGTGTTTTTAATGCCTAGAAAGTTGGAGGACAGTTATATCCTTTAAGCATGTGATGAGAGATTCTTACGGGTTCATTCTGTTGATTAAGAAGCTATAGCTGGAATGCCTGAGACAGTTGAGGAAGTCTTCCCCTATGAATACATCCCCTTGCATGTTTTCTATGTGATTAATTTGTTAAGTTTAAAAGAAGTCAGAATGTAGAATAATCTTTCCACGAAAGAAGGTATTATATCTGTGGGCAAAATCTAGCATCTGGTGCTTAAAAACCTGTTAAGGGTATTGGGAACAAGATTTGGACACCTGGCTTGCTTTTAAAGTGATTATATCAAATATTGATTAAGTGAGAGAGGAATGCTTGAGGCCAGGTCGGTGCAGGAAGTCAAGACAAAATGGTTTGGAGGCCAAAAATGGGTTAGCTATTTGATTTAAAATTTTATTTTAGATGGTGAAAAACTATTGAAAAACGCAAGTGACTAAGTGCAACTGCAAATTCTGAAATGAATTATGCTAGTCAGATCGTTAAAAGTCATCTAAATGACCTTTATTTTTCAGATGGCAATTTTCATAAGCGGACCCGTTCAGTGGTAGGTTCTAATCTTCCAGACACTTACCACATGTCAGATTATGGCTCTTAAGGACTCCTATTTGGGTTCTTATGTCGCAGACCCAGACATTGCCTATTTTTATCTGTAATAGAATGTTGCCTACTCAATGGAAACAATATTTCCTTGATGTTGAGAGTATACTTAACGTCATGATCTAATGTATATTTGTCAAAAAATTATGGTTCCTGCAAAACTCTATTTAGCTTTATGTTAATAGTAGCTAGTGGATGCAAATATGTGTACTGCATTTACTTATTTGGAAGGTGTTGTTTTGGCGTTCCTTTTAGGAATGAGTTCCAAGCAGTGGAACTCTTTCCAGTTGGTGGAATGAGTTCTCATGGATAGGCTGTCGTTTGGTTAGCAAAGGGAGAACAAGTTCTCAGGGAATGAGAATGAGAAAAATCCTCTTGCCACAAAACCACCCCTAACCCTGTTTCTGGATTTTATGACTGAGTTTTCGTTTTTTGCAGTGGAAAACTTGTAAATAAGACGACATTTATTTTTGTGGTGGCAAACATGTATAAGAAAAACTTATTATTATTATTTTTTATTGAGGAAATTTACACTTTGATCCCTTGAGGTTTCTGATAATTGCACTTAGACTCCTTGAGGTTTTTGAAACAACCCTTTGTTGGGAACCTCAAGGAGGTCGGTCAACTAACGATATTGAGTCATTGACTGATATACCCTTTTAAAAAATTGAATGACTTTTAGGTAAAGTGGATAAAGCTTAGGTCTAAAATGCCCCTCTTAGTCTCTCAACTAAAGAAGGGTCTTACTTTACCATCTTTATCAATTTTACTATTGTAATCTGTAAAACCTAACCTACCATCAAAAACGATTCTCCATTTTCATCTTCACGGATCTGTCTGAACATGACGGTGAATGGTGATCTTGTTGGTAAGTATTTTCCGTTCTTCATCAATCGTTTGATGTGTTTTTCTTTTTTTTTTTTCCTCTTTGATGAATGATTCAAGTGTGACGTTTGAGGATGATGGCAATCTTGGATTTCAAATATATTTGTAGCTAAGCCCTTTAATTAGACTTGCAAGAGAGGGAGGAGACGAACCAACAAGATCATTGTCATGTTCAGACGGATCCGTGAAGATAAAAATTGAGAATCGTTTTCAACGGTCAGTTAGGTTTTACAGATTACAGTAGTAAAAATTGAGAATCGTTTTAGAACTGAGGTTTATCCGCTTTATCTAAAAGTCATTCAATTCTTCATGAGGGGTATATCATTCAATGACTCAGTGTTAGTTTACCGGCCCCCTTGAGGTTCCCGACGAAGGGTGTCATTGTAGTTTCAAAAACCTCAGGGGATCTGATTGCAATTGTCAGAAACCTCAGGAGGTCAAAGTGTAATTTTCCCTTTTTTATTTGGTGGGTGGGGGAGTTGCAGTGGAAAGCTTGTAAATATGTCAAGTTTGAACAAAGTTCAGTTGATTTACGTGTCAACCAAACATCTCTTGTAGGTTGTAACTAATTTTGCTACATGTTAATCACACACGATCAAAAGACCTTCATAATTACTTCTCCGAATGAGTTTAAGGAACTGGTCCTGGAATGAGTTCTTATACTAAAATGGATGCCAAACAAGCCCTTAGATTTTCCGTAGCCATTGCTTATTATTTATTTTTTCTTTATTCCATATTTGCATGCAAAGATCCATCCTAACATGTCTGCGGCTTACATGAATAAATGTGGTGGAGGGCTTGTAAAGCCACCATTCAGTGGACTTGACGTGGAATATTTTTGAGGCCACTACGTCAGAAGAATGCAGTTGGAACATTTAACAGGCTTAATATACTTATTGGGTATTTCCGAAATTGGTCCCATTGAATGGTGAGTCCAAGCTGTAATGGCACCTTCTATATGGAATAGGAATACCAATGAGGGTTAAATATATGGATATCCTGACCTTGTACATCTCATTTGTAGAACTACTTGAGGAGCTTTCTGGACAAGATAATGTTTGTTGTTTCCCAATATTTTCAGGCTTATATCTTTTAAAATCAATGTTTTGCAGCTGGTGGTTTAGGTCATGGCGTTGCCCATGCTGTGTTTTTCTGTCTTAGCCTCTTGACACCTGCGTTTGGTCCAGCAACATTTTATGTTGATAGGTGCTCACAGATACCATTTTTCCTTGTTTCTGGTGAGTCATCTCTTTCTGATTGTATTACATTTTTTTCTGTGAATTAATCATTGTTTTCCTCTAAGCTGAA
This sequence comes from Pachysandra terminalis, assembly GCA_031762675.1. Taxonomy (NCBI): domain Eukaryota; kingdom Viridiplantae; phylum Streptophyta; class Magnoliopsida; order Buxales; family Buxaceae; genus Pachysandra; species Pachysandra terminalis. The sequence goes on along the minus strand of JAUPMG010000006.1, from coordinate 2,868,675 downwards.
TCTAGTATGTGTGGCCTATGAAGCCACTCATTTGTTTTGTGCACCCTATAGACACATCAGGGATTTGTTGAAGTGACATTTCCTATTCTGTTGCTAATAATTTCATGTTTATAGTTGGTGGATAACTGTTATTATATTAATTATTATTACAAGTTACCTTCAAGACTGATCCGGACTTCTAGAGTTCTCAGTTTGACAGATTTTTCTTCCACTTGGCAGCAATTATTGCTCTTGGAATTGTTACTATCCATACATTCTCGATGGTAATTGCATTCAATGCATATGCAGAACGGAAGACAATGGATCAAATCTTTGTTCCCGTAGTTCATCTGGTTGCCGGAATGGTGGTAAATATCTGATCTAAAGTTTTAAATTAATATACCATACTTGTTGCATTATGAAAATTCATCCTGTCTAATTTGTTGTTCACATATCAACATGCCAGCTGATCTGGACCCACTGATACTGGACAGTTTCCTGCCTCTTGAATTAGCCTCCCAGAATGATCTCAACAATCTAACAAGTGAACATTTTGTGGATCCCAATGGCTGTCCAGATATATTAGAAGGTTCAGTTGGATTAGTTGGTGAAGCCATTTCTGTTTTAGTGAGTTCTAAAATGTTGAAACGTTTCATTTGGATTTGACATTGTTTTAGAACCTTAACATCTTAATAGGTTTATCATTCTAGCTAAACATAACCAAGTTGGCTTCATGATTGTGACTTCAATCTGCAGTGAGGTCTTGGGTTAAGTCTCCTGGCTTCATTGTGCTTTTATCCTAGGACATAATGTTCCCAAAATCTTTGTGCCTCTAAATCTTATTAGTGAAAAGAAATGACCAATCTAACACTGAAATTCTTCAGGTATTCCCTTGCTCCTCTTTCTTATGCTTCTGGATTGACCAAAAATTAGCCTTTACTCTTATCAGTTGATCCAGAAAAATCCAAGCAGTCTATTTTATTAGTCTATTTTTTTTTTCCGATTAGAATGTATTTGTGGTCAGGCCATAAAAAAATTGTGGTTCGTCTGATTCTCTATAAGCATACAACTTTTAATCATAATCCTGGATCCTTTTATGCAACAATTCCTAGGAAAGATCAAGCAGTTCATCTTTTCTATTATTTTTCCTTTTCCAGTTAGGGTCTCTTTTGTCAGACCATCAAATGGCGATTGGTCTGATTCCTTGTGTGCATGCAATTTGAATGGCAATGGTGGATGCATCCTCCTATGCAACTATTCCTGAGAATTGCCTCCTTTTAGAGGTGCTAGCTGGTCTGCATTTCTGTCATCCATATTCCTTCCATGTTCTTTCAAGTTGGAACAAATATTTACCACTTATATATGCTCTCAAACATATCTCAATGCAAATGAATTTAAAAAAAATAAATATTGAGCAATATACCATTAGCCTGTTGGGCTTGCATCTTAGTAGAGTTTTGGGATTTTTAAGGATTTAGGGGCTGGTTGATGATTGCCTTCATCTCTCCGAGGACCTGAAAAACCTCAGTTGATTTGGCGTCCCCGAAGAGAGAGGGTGATCAAGCTCATGACATGATCTTCAGGGGACTGCTGTTAGAAGACATGTTATGTGGAGAGTAACCTGATGTATTTTTGGGCAGAAAGCCGTATGGTGAATTTCTTTGGGTGGATTGGGTTATATCTTGGATTGTCTTATATTCATTGTTTTTCATGTTTTGTTTTACATGGTATCACGAGTGCTTAGTACTTCCCCATTTTTTCAATGAAATTTCGTCATGTATATACCATTAGCCTCTCATGTAATTGGTATGAATACAACGTACCAATTATTGTCTGTCACCTACTGTTCTTTTGTAATCCCTCAGTTGCTTGAACTGACTTTTGCCTCTTCTGTCCCAGACTCTGATTAACCTCTCATCTGGTGGATGCATTGTTGGAATTCCTATCCTCTATTTCATGGCAATTTTGACCCTGTTGTACTGTGGGAAGATGGTGAGGAGAAGACTCACAGAAAATCAGGGCAGAAATGGTGATTCATAACTGGCCTTTCTTTTCTTTCCTCTATTGTGTACTCACCTATTCAGTTCAGGTGTGAAACTACTCATGTATGAAATATTTTGATCATCTGCCTACATTTTTGAGTTCATAGAGGCTGTCAAAATTCGTACCAAGGCAATCTCATTTGTATCTCTCTCATCTTTCAGTGCAATTTGTTTTGTGAAATTCATATGTAGCTAGCATTTATTATAAGCAACTCATTTCAGGTTTTACTGGATTAAAGAATATAAATTTGACCACTATCCATAGTTTTCTTTGCTGGAATGACATGCTTGATGGAGTTAAAAGAGCAAGACAAAATCTAGGTTTAGGGTCATGGAATGCTTCTTACTTTATGAGCAGAAAAAGCTTCCTAGAAAGAGTTATAATATTAATAGTAATAGTAATGATATATTTCATATATAATTTGTAGTAAATCAAAAAAATAAATAAATATAATTTATGTACAAGTACATGTATTTTACAAGTAAATATGTTAAAAATATGAGGAGTGGTTATGAAGAAAAACTGTTTTATTGATAATCTCTAGTGATTATAATACTCCATTAGGGATTTAAATAGAAAAAAGATACAAAAATAAATATCAAAACTAACTCATTCTAATCACTAATTAAGAATAAATTCAAATCATCTTCTAAATCAAATCTTCATCATCTCAATCTTCTCCTTGAATCACTCTACTAAATAAAATCTTCATCATCTCAATTTTCTCTTGAATCACTCCTTGAGCTTCAATGATGCTCCTCCAGTCATTGTATTACCATGATCCCATGTATTTGGTTTATTATTCCTCCTCAAACTTATGGTGATTTGAAAACACCACGTGAGTTTGATACTGATAAATAGATCATGTGGTGGTGCTTGTTAGATATCATTGCCATCGATCATGTACCTTTGTTGATGTGTTATATGGAGGGGATATTACGGGCCTCAATGGGCTTGACCTCTATAGGTCAAAAAGGAGATGACCTTTATTGGTCAACGCCTCTGTCGAAGTAGATTCTTTGATGATATAATGGGCTGATCTCGTCTATGGTTATTGCCAAAGGGATCACGAGCCATAAAAATGGCCTCTTTGGGCCTTAAAATTAGATCCTTGTGATCTTACATTTGATCTTGTTAAAAGGAATCACGAGTCATGAAGTGGGTCTCTATGGGCCAAACAAGTGTGCTCCGTTTTTGTTACACTAATATTTTTTTTCTCTTTTTCTCTCTTCACCCTATCAACATAATAACCAGAAAGGCTTCAAATCTTGATCAGCTTCAAATCATAATGATCTACCTTAATGTGATGAGATCTGCTTGTGGAGATTTGTTATAACCAGCTGATCAGACAACAAAAAAATCCCTACAACTGAAAATGCCCAAAGATGATGGATGATTGATCTGGCTAATCAGATTGCGTTCTGATGCTTCACTGATGGGCTTGGAGAGAACGCATAACCACATGGGATTAAATTACAGCCTAACAATCCCTGTAACTTGTACACGACTAGCATTTCAACGAATGTTGACCTGCATGGATCCCATCCAGTTTACATGGATCTTAGGAATGATGGTGGAGAGGCCTATGCTCATGCAGTTTAGTTGTTGAGCAATAATGAGATGGATGCGTTTTATAGAGGGAGCTCTTTGACATATAAGATTATTGGGGGTGTGCTGGATTTTTATTTTTTGCAGATCCAACACCTCTAGCTATTGTTGATCAGTACAACGCTTTTGTAGGGTGAAGGTTGTAAGCGACTCGGATCACGTACCTCGATGCACACGAATTCAAATCTGTAACGGAAGATTTTATCGAATCGGATAACATCCTTCGTCGGAATATGTGATTACTAGAACCACGTACATTCAACTCACACTCAATCGACCTAGGATTTTGTATGGAATCCTAATAGCAAATCTAGATCTCTGTAAGAAGAAGGGATGAAGAGAGGAGAGAGTTCTCTATGGGTGAGTTTCCAAAAACGTGAATAGTAACTCTTGATAGGTAGGGAGGAGGAGTCTTCTATACATATAGAAGACTCAACTCAACTTCACCTAGGATTCTATCTCGTAATCTCATTAGGAAAGAATTATCCACATCCACACTTTTAATTAAGTATGGACGTCTCATTAAGTAAAGACCTTGGGTCGGCCCAAACGAGTTGACCCATCTCCAAAATCCAACATAGACCTACGCCCACGCCTCACTAGGCTCTAGGATTCCACCAAAGAAGATGGGGTTGTCATAACTTATCTGTAGTTGAAGATGTTGAGAACTACTAGAAGGCCCGAATTCCACTCGATGTCATTTGGAACAATGATGATCACATGGATGGGCACAAGGACTTCACGCTAACCCTATCAAGTATCCTCGTCTAAAGCTATTGGCACTCCTTAAAAAAATACATTTAAGTGGAATGAAGTATGTAGCCATCATAGATCCTGGAATTGCTGTTAATTCCTCCAATGGATTATATCAAGGAGCCATGGCTAATGACGTCTTTATCAAGCATGGGGTCAGCTGTATCTAGCCCAAGTCTGGCCAGCGCTTGTTTACTTCCTGGATTTCCTTAATCCGAAAATGTGTCATGTGGGCTGATGAAATCCGTCGGTTCCTCTAACTTGTTTCTATTGATGGTTTATAGATCAACTCAGAGAATTAGTCGGCAATCGTTTGATTGAGCTTGGTGCATTCTGTAATAACTTGAATTTTATAGGGATTAATTTATAATTCATTAAAAATATAGGGATTAATTTAAAATTTTAGAAAGTTGCTACATATTTGACTTTGACTGTTTGTGATTATTGGGCTGCAGAATAGAAAACTAAAGTGCTTTACATACAGTCATAACTCTTTAAGTTATAATGTGTGGCTAAGATCTTGTATGAACTTTTAAACTTGGATCTAAAGGTTATAATTCAACTAACCTAAGGTGATTAATAAAATAATATATAATTAGAATTATAGTAAATAAACAAAAGTCATTAATAAAGAATTTCAGCTTAAATAGAAAACTGGGTTATAATAAATTAAATGAGAATTGAGCGAACATGACTTAACTCCAATAATTAATTAGACTAGACTTAAGTAAAGCCCAATATGACTAAGGCCCAACTAGACCAAAACCCAAATTAGATTAATTAATGTGTAATTTTTGTGATAATTAAACTATGAAAATAAAAGGTTAAGTTATAATGGAACTAGGACTCTAGACCAATATCTAAACACTCATTAGTATTCTAATATGGTTAGAACACTTAAAAATCAATAGTTAGGATTTCGTAGGGACAATTAGACAAATCTAATGGTTAGGATTAAAAGTAAAAGACTTTAAATCTGATTAGGATAAGGTTAGATAACACCAATGACTAACTCACATTAAAACTAGGACACTTTAATTTAAAGGCTGTATTTTAACTAGTCTAATCCAAGGGCTATAGATTAAAACATAATCCTAAACTAAGTATAACTCTAGACTAACTATGAGACAACATTAAAAACTATATAAGAACACTAGGAGGACATATGGATCATTGTTCTAAGAGAGAGAGAGAGAGTGTGTGAAAGATTTATGGAGCTAAAAGTTGAGGAAGAACAGTTTAGATTTGAATTAAGTTGAAGAGAAAGAAAATCCGACGAAGAACAGCCAAGGTAAGTAATCCAATTATTATTTATTTTGGATTTAGGTGAGATGCCATATTCATTGCATATGACATAGCACATTGAATGCAACCTCAAGAACAAGTTGTTTTCATTAAAACTTAAGATTTTAATGCATAATCATCATAGCAAAGGTAAGTTGATGTTTTGATTGATATTTTTATTGGAATATGTTCGGATTGTGATTTTAATATAAGTGTTAGTTGAAAGTTTTGGCTAAAAACAATTTAGAATACAAAAATCATGATGTTGCTGGTTTTTGGGCGAACCGGCAGGCTACCGGTGAACCCAGTGGGCATCCGGCAGGCTACCGGTGTACTTGTTAGCCTACCGGATACCTAGGTGTGTTGAGGCAGCTCTGCATAGGTTGTCGATAACCTACCGGCGTACTAGTTAGGCTGCCGGTGAGCCTCATTGACCCTGTGTGTTTGAAATTTGCCCCTGCCTAGGCTGCCCGTGGCCAACCGGTGTGCCGCTTAGTCTGCCGGACAACCCATATTATTTAATTGTTGAGTGTTGTACATTTAATTGATTTCCTGATTATTTTTAATTTATTATATGTTAATTATGAAGATGTTATCACATGATTGGATGGTTAATTGGATTGAATAGTACTCTCACATATTTATTTATACATTACACATGAATTGACTTGAGTTGAATATCAAGATTTAATCATTCATATTTGTTACTTAGGATTATTTCACCATTGTACACTTATTTTATGTTTAGTTAACGTACACTTATACTACACTTACATAGCATATGCCTGTGTGCATTATTGACCTTGTACAGGTCTAATGCTTTGACTATACCCCATAAATCTATGTGTTGGATATTATGGACATAATGGTGTTGTCATATTGGTGAGGAAGTTCTGAGTGGACTATTGATATTTATTATGTGTTGAGGGACCGTACATCCCAATAGACAAATCTATTTATGGTGAGGGATATGTTCTGGGTGACATTCCCAATATACCAATTAATTGAGTGAATTTTGTTAGTAGGTCGGTTAATGTATGGCTCACAGAGGTTAATCTGTGTGATTCCTTGGGATTTGTCTCTATGATTGAAAATAACCGAGTCGATTGTGACCTCTAGGTCGCAGGTTGTCACGTCCCAAAACCCGAGCACAAATCTCGAGGTGAGACCTTCGGGATCCACTTCTGGACCGCGGATTGCCATATCAAACCAAACCAAAGGATGAACAAA
>JAUPMG010000006.1:2835562-2856541 GCA_031762675.1 Pachysandra terminalis | reverse complement strand
TGGTAACAAGTAGATCATTGCTGGCCTTAACCCTAAATCTCACTCATCCCATCATAGAGCACAATGAGCTATCCATAGGACATCCAAACCCTCACTAGGAATTTACACAAGGTATTGTTCCGTGCAATTGCACTTAAACGCAACTCATTGTGCTCAGAAGCACAGCTATGAAAAATCCAATCCGATCAAACGACATTGTCTCTCGATCACTGTTGTCGCTCGATCGCTATTGTCGCTCGATCGACTATGCCGATCGATCGACTTTACTGATCGATTGACATTTTCCGATCAATCGACTTTGGCGATCGATCGACAATCCTGTAGACAGTGACTGAATCACTGCTCTGTTCTGCTCTGTTCTTGCTAGCTTCCTTCAACCAGGATTAAACATGGTCTGGTCCAATCCTTCTGGCCAATATCCTATCTAAAATCATACTTATAATCCTTTTTAAAATCATCTAAAAGCGATAATCATAAAATCGATTCAATGAGCATAACATAGATCTGTAATTTTCTCATGAACTGAAAAACTAATGTGTATTAAATTTTTATCATGAAGTTTCTGTAATCAACGTGCTTACATGTATAACCAACATGATTGAATCCATAAATTTAGGAGCACTAAAACAGAACTCATGTTCATTCAATCATAAAAAAAAAATCAGAACATCACATATGTCGTACAATGGAACCAGATAAGCTACTTACTTGAAGATTTAGATGAGATGAAGCAAGGAAAGATGATTGGAGGCTGCTCTTCCTCTTCTTCTTCGCGATCTGATCACTACCACTCAAACCCAGAAAACAGAAAAATTCAGTTTTCCCTTCTCCTCTTCTTCTCTAACTCTTTCTCTCTCAAACTCTCTACACTTCTCTCAAACTGAAAACCCTTCTGAACGAACCAAAGGAAAGAGGGTTATCTCTTCCTATCTTCACTCCCCCAAACACCCAAAATCCAGCCACGAATGCACGATCAGTTCGATGCACGAACTGTTCGTACATTCAATTTTTTTCAAAAACTAATTTACACTAGTTACCCCATACTTAAATAAATAACAGAAAACCCCCACAAAGGAAAAATAGTTTCAAGTAACACCCTAAGTCTAATTACTGATATTAAATTATACCTTATGTCTAATTAATAATTAAAACAAACAATTAAATTAGAGCAATAAAATACAATAAAGGGAAAAATAAATTTAAGGGTTTTGGGTCACTACACACACACAATAATTTCTTTGTGTTATAAAACATGCTTAGGCTTAAATACACAAGAAGTTGAAAGGGAAACTCACATGAACTGCAGAATTCTCTAGTTGGTTCTTCTTCTTTACTTGATCTTCTAGGATTTTAGGGATTAGAGGTGCTAGATCTCTTCTCCCAAAGGTTCTCCACGTTTTCTTCTCTTTTCCTAGGTTTAAATCGACCCCAAAGGCTTCTATTTATAACATTAGGTGTTAGAAACAACCTATAGTCCTAGTACAACTAGTATACTTCTATTTTAAGCTATTAGAGACTCCTAATTCAACTTTAACTCATGTCTTCTAAAAGTTATTAATTTAAAATAAATTTCAAATGTATTTAAAGTCTATTTTAATGGTTTTGGCCTTAAGAAAACTATTTAAGCCCATTAGCTACTTAATTGATTTAATTAAAGCCCATAGTTAAGCCCAATTCAATTAGATAGGCCCAATTCTTTCAAAATTAAACCCAAGACTAATTAATTAAGCCCAATGCTAATTAATTAAGCCTCAAACAATAGATTATGCTATGATGTGTGATCATACAAGGTCCTCATACAATAACTTAATAAAAATTAGATTTATAGTAACTATAAAAGTGTTTAAGGATATAGTTCATATTTGGCATCCTATTAAATTACTATTATACTCTTACTATTAAAACAATTTTCTATTTATGAATTTTTTGGGTTCTTACAATCTATCCTCCTTAAATGAGTTTCGTCCACAAAATTAAAATGCATAGGTGATTTAAATTAATTAAATCCACACACACACATATTTATACTACTGTTAAAATAAGTTGTAATTTAAACTAATAACTTAAAATAAAAGATTTTTATTGTACTAAAAAAATTCTTATAAAATGACTTTTATTTATGCTTATAATAAAAACGTTTATTTAAATATATTTATAAATATTAGGCAATCCAATACAATCATACCTATTAAAAAGACCAAAAAGCATTTGAAAACATAAAAAATATCATTATAAATATAAATATAAATATATAAAATTTCTCAAAGAATTTACTTAAATAATAATTTTATAGCTATTAAAAAAATTAGAAAAAAATTAAACAGTAAATAATTATTTTGTTATAATATAACAACTTTTTTATATATAAAATAAAATAAAAAAATATTTGTGAAAGTTTTTATTTATACTTATAATAAAAACTTTTATATAAGCTTGTTTATAAATATCTAGAAAATTAAATTAAAATAACCCATTAAAAAACATAAAAATATCTAAAGTCATTAGAAAACATCTAAAATATCATTTATAATGAATAATAGAAATTTATTAAAATCTATTAAAGAGTTTAAATACACTTTTATAACTATTAATAATTTAAAAGTCTCCAAATATTATTTTAAATTATTAAAAATATTATAATTTGTATTTAAAGAGATATATATTGTACAAAAATATACATATTTTATCAACAAGTATTATTTAAAGATTTAAGAAAAGGTTAGTTCATAATAAAATATATTTATTTAATATAATTTGAAAAATCATATTAAAGTTAAAAATTGAAAGGTATAGTATTAAAATGATAATCAATATAATTATGAAAGTTTTAAAATTTTGTTTGACAATTAAAAATATCTTAAAAAGGTAACCATGTATTTTGATATTTTATATAAAAATTCTTATAAGAAAATTGGAATTTTATTTAATTACTTAAATTTAATAATAATTCAAAAAATTATAATTCTAAAATATATGTTAAATATAAATCAATAAATATTATTCAAAGTTTAATATGAATATAATAATACCCTCAATTATTATTTTGATCAATAAGTTTTTGCAATTGTGATATTATCTCAGATCTTAGAAAACTATTTCATATTTTTCAATATTTAAATTAAATTTACAAAAATAATAAGAAATTACTTTTATAATTAATTAATTTTATAGTTCTTCATAAGAATTCTGTTAATGAAAGAATTATAAGCTTATTGTTTATTTTAAACTTCGCACACTTTCTTTACTATTATTTTTATAAACATTCAAATAAATAAGACCTACTTAACATTGTATCTTCATTAATTTATAGATTTTAAGAATCTTATTTTATGTTTTATAGTCACAAGTTTCATCTTAGTATTCCATTATTAATACCAAATTACTAAATAAGTTAGAAGAGATAATTAATACAAAATAATATTAAGTTCAATTAAATTAGTTAAAGATAAAGTTTAATAACAATTTAATAAATGAATTAAATAATAATGAGATTCAATTATTTTATTACTAATTCTTTTTATTTACAGTAAATTTAAAATTCAAAATAACATTAATTTTATTATTAATCACTAATAGTTTATTTGCATGTTATAAAAATTTAATTATATTACATATTACATATTCCCAATTATCACATACAAAGCAATAAAATTACACATACCATATCACACACAATTTACTTCTAAAATTTACATTCATTCACTCCAATTACATGCATTTAATTGGTTAGGTAAGCACTTAGTATTCACCTTGATTCGGGTCGGTCCTGGTCGGAACCTAAAATAAGTTCACCGAATCTTACTCCAACTAATTACTTGATGTATACATTGTAATAGTCATACAATATATATATATATACTTTTATCTTTTAATCTTGGTAATAAATATAGTTCTAATTCCTATCTATTTTTCAAGGAATTTAGTTCAATGTATTTGCAACTACAATTTCAGAAAAAAGTAGTTAGTATTAGGGATATAAATACATCTTGATAAAATTTCTTAGTCAACATATTGCAATCCTTTCATTATAATGTCTCGTGGAGACAATCCAATTCAGTATACTCACCACATACTACATCCTTATGGTTCAACCTTTAGACTTTCAGAAATATTGGATCTCATATTCCCAATTGTCCATCTGGAAATCACCTAATAAAGATGCACACAACAGCAATCATCGTACCTCACTATCTCACATCCTACATATCTATTTCCCTTTCCTCTCTTATAAATTCTTTATCCTATAAATTTTATTATTTCTTAGCCCTATTCAATCTTCTAAACCTTTTATTAATATTTATTAGTACTTAGGCTCTGATACCACTTTGTCACACCCACAAATCTGAAAATCTCAATGGAGTTCCCATGAATTGGAATTGTAAATGTCATGCCTCGAATATGAGATATGTAATCTTAAGGACATTCAAGAAGTGACATTCGGATCCAACCAATGGATGCGGTCCAATACATAAATACCATTCCATATGGTCGATCAGAGTTAACTAATAACAGTGGAAGTCTTAAATAAAATTAAGCCGAGTACATTACATTGTGTCCCAAATTCAGAATAGTATAAAACAACTAAACATAATCCATCAAGCCCTTAAGGGTCCATTACAGCTGTTCCAAAACTAAATAAAAATAGAAACTAAGCAATCCATAGCCATATGCTTCAGTTCAAGTCCATCCAATCCAAGTCCACATCCAGGTCCACATTCTTGTCGGTAACCTATTGCACGTAGGCTTGAGCTTTGGAGGCTCAATAGGAAACCAAGGACTATGCCTTTTCCTACTAACACAAATATACAACAATTAACTCACTCCGTGCAAACCCGTATATTAATACATGCTTTCTAAATTCATACCCATGACAGTAATAAACAGTAAACACATAATCTGAATTATAAAACAAACAGCACCCACAAATAAGATATGAATATGAACACAAATCAAGAAAATGATGCTAATGACACGCACACAAGGAATGCTATTGAAGATGAATGTACATGATGCATAATGCTAATGATGAAGTGATGTGGAAGAAGTGAATGCATGTGCAAGGTGTTAGGCATTGCCTAACCTTGTAACTAACTTCCACATCTCCTTCTGGGAATTCTACCCTAGGGATGCGTCAACACACACACATGACCATTTCCTTTTAGGGGATGCCACTCAGAGGTAAGAAACCATACACATTTCCTTTCAAGGGATTATTACTCAAAGGTAGGAATAACCATAATCTTCCTTTTAGGGGATGATACCCAAAGGTAGGAATAACCATAACCTTCCTTCCACGGGATGATACTGTCACAACACGAAAAAAACAATTTTGAAGTAGAAAATTATTTTTCTTACAAGGGTACAATAGTAATAAACTATATCCTTAAACACTTATATAATAATTATATCCTAGCCTTAATCTATATTATTATGTGAAGACCATGTATGATCACGCATAAAAACATAATGTATTGTTTAAGGCTTAATTAATTAAGTATTGGGTTAATTAATTAGTCTTGGGCTTATTTAAAAGGAATCGGGCTTATAAACTTTAATTGGGCTTAAGTGATTAAGTATGGACCTTAATTAATTAATTAGCTTAATGGGATTAAGTTATTCTTAACGCCCAAACCAACAAATTAAAACTTAAAACATAATAAATACGTTTTTAATTAATACCTTCTAGAAAACTTAAGTTAGAGTTTGATTAGGAGTTCCAAATAGCTTAAGAACGAAGCATACTTTAAATAAGATAAATTAGACTAGTTCAAGTAAAACTAGGACACTAATAAATATAATAAAGATTCTAATTATGATAGGACTTAGTAATTAAAAGAAGATAAACATCAATTTAACTACAAGTAGGAACTTAGATCTAAAGGCTATAATTTAACTAAACTATATTAAACAACTAGGATTAATTAAGAGAATTAAAAACTAATCATAAACCTATAAGGAGCTAGATTAGCTAATAATTAATCTTTCTTAATTAGAACACTTGAATCAAGGGTCAGGATTGTGTAGGAACATATTAATCTAATCTAAGGGTAGATAAGCAATCCTAAGCTAAATAGGATTAAGATTAGATAAGTAATCCAATTAAGACTAGAACACCTAAAATCAATGGTTAGGATGTCGTAGGAACACTTAGATTAATCTAATGGATATGACTAAAAGGAAGAGACTTTAAATCTGATTAGGATTAAAGTGAGATAAAACTAATGATTAATTCATCTAGAACTAGGACACTTTAATCTAAAGGCTAGCATTAAACTAATCTAAATCTAAGGGCTATAAACTAAATCATAATCCAACTTAGATAACGACTCCTAGACTAAGTAGAGAACTATAGAAAATATATAAGAACACTAAGGGTGGACGTGTGGATCATATTCTAAGAGAGAGAGAGAGAAGAATATTGTTGGAGCTTTAGGAGCTTGAAGAAGAAGAAGTTCAGAATTTGAACTAGGGTGAAGAAGAAGAAGAATCCAACAAGAAGCAAAGGTAGGTAATTCAATTGTGCTTTATTTTCGATTGAATCTAGGTGAGATGCTATATTCATTGAATATGACATAGCACTTAAGTTCTTAATGAAATCATGATAATTAAATTCTAAAATATTGGGATTTGAGCATCATCATCCTAGCAAAGGTAAGTTGATTTCTTGTTTGATATTTTGATTTTTTTGGTTCGGAATTTGATTTTAATATGAGTGTTAGAAGGAAGTTTTGATTAAAAATAACTTAAAATATTAAATTCGTGAAGTTTGTTGGTTTCTGGGCAAACTGGCAAGCTACCAGTGGACCCAGGGGGCCTCTGGCAACCTACCGGTGTACCGGTTAGCCTGTCGAATCCCCATATCTTATTTTGGTGGCATGTTTTAGGCAACCGGTGTGCCTGTTAGCCTACGGGGCCACGGTGTACCCACAAAGGAGCCTTTGCCTAGGCTATCGGTGGCCAACCAGTGTACCGGTTAGCCTACCAGTGAGCCTTGGTGACCCTGTATGTTTCTTTGTGACCTTCTGTCTAGGCTGTCAGTGGCAACCAGTGTGCAAGTTAGCCTACCGGTGAGCCCTATTTTGGCTTGGTCAGTTTATATGTGTGAGATTAATTGTTTTATTGTTACTGTTTGACTTTTTAGTGAATTTAATTGGATTTACGATATGATTGATGGTCTTATAATATAATTTATTGGCTGATATGATTGATTGATGAATTATGTGTGTTTTACAGTTTGTTAATCATGATTTGACTTGATTTGAATACCATGATAATTATTCTCATATTGATTACTTAAACTTATTTCACCACTGTACACATAATGTATGCTTAGTTAGTGTGCACAATCACTACACGTGTACAACATAAACCTGATTGGATTTATGACCATATTGCTGGTCATATGTTTGACTATACCATCAAATCTTCACATTTGTTGAAGGTTATGATTAAATTGAGTGTTATTGTGATCTGGATATCATGATATGGTGAGGAAGTCCCGGATGGACTGATTTCATAGGTTGAGGGATTTGGCCGTCCCAATATACCACTTTATTACTTTCATCTCGATAGCGTATTATATGTAACGGATGCTGAGTGAAATTCTGTTAGCATTCGGTTAGTGTATGGCTCACTGAGGTTAGTTCATATTTTTTACGCCTTGGTAATATTCCCGTGACCGAAAATAAGTGGGGGAATTGTGCCCTTTAGGTCGAAGCCCCTTAGAACTATGATGTTCAATTGGAATGTCTTACTGAGAGTGGCCCTGTATGGGGGGGATGGTTCATTACGAAATCTTGCTCAATAATTGATTCGTCTAGTGTGAGAAATACAATACTCGAATTCTGAACAGCATGCATATTTGCACAGCATATGTTTTTGCATGAATCACACTTGGTGATTACCCATTCATTGTTGCATAAGCATGCATTGCATTCACTAAGAATTGAACCAGCATACGTTGCATTCACATTACATATCTTATTATCATATTATATTTCATATTATTGCATGTATTGTTGTTTAGTCTATGGATTATCATTGGAAAGTGGCTTTGACCTTACTTCGATCTTAAATACGATTTAATTGACTTATTTACTGAGCTAAGTGTAGCTGACGCCTTTGAGCATAATAATTTCAGGATCTTTAGTTAGTGGACAGCAGGACCATGGTGATCAAGATCGAAATCAAGGCAACGATGAAGACATTAGCTATAATTAGGATTTTCTTGCTTATTTTATTAGAAAACGTAATAGGGTTATTTATTTAGATTTATGTAATTGATTTTATTAGATAGGTTAGTTAATAGGGATTTGATTTAAAGCATGAGAATAGGATATTTTATTTGTTTTTCGCTATGATTTACTTAGTTTGTTTTAGATGTCATAGACTTAGTTTTATTTGATTACTTTCAGTAAAGATTATTTTAAAAGTTTTATATTATTTCCTATGGTTTGGCTCCATAATATTTCTACTCCCGATGTAAATTGGGGTGAGAGTCATATTTCGAACCTAAGGGATTCCCACGTGAATTTCCTTAAGTTTGGGATGTGACAGATACCCAAAGGTAGGGAATACCATTACACATTTCCTTTTAGGGGATTATTACCCAGCTCTACCAAAGACCTCCTGAACTTAGTTATTTTTATGGTATGGAATTTCGGCAAATCGAAGAGCATGCCGAAATGTCACGCCCTAAATCCAAGATATGGAATCTCAAGGATTCCAACAGGAATGACCTTCGGATCCAAACCTTGGATACGGTCAACCATTCAAAGTCAATGACATGGTCTATCAGAGTATACTATAAATTAGCGGAAGTCTCAAGAATTTAAAACTTAAATACATCATGAAGATAAAACCAAAATAAACCTAAATGTAATTACATCCCATCGCCTATAGGGTCAAAACATAAGGATCTAAAGCCAAAATTAAGGCAAAATGAAAACAATGATAAGATATAAGATTTATTGCAACACTCCTCATATCCATTACGTAGTTCTCCTCCCAGGTCCATTCATCATCACTCTCACAGGTAACCTGTTACAAATAGGGGTGAGCTTTGGAGGCTCAAGTAGGCAAAACCAAAGAAATCATACTAATTATCCTCACCGTCATATAATAACATCAATTTTATATAATTTCACTCAACACGTATGTACTTCACTATAATCTTCCTTAATAGACTTACAATCCAATTCATAATCATTACTTACATATATTCAACAATTCACATTGATGGCATACAGTCAATCTCATTAGTACTCATACAATTAGTTCCATATAAATGTTTCACACATTATCATCTTTCAACTATACACTCTCTCAAACTACAAATTCATAGAAGTACCATACTCACTTAGTTCAATCTCATATACGCATAAATGTCCTTAAATAACTTTCTCACAAATCACTATATATAAATAGAATCCCATCAAGTGCAAACATCAAATATTATTCCACATTCTCATGATCGAAATCATGCTTAGACATAGTTCATAAACATATACTCATGACCTTGTCATGCTGAAACATCATTCTCGATACCATATACTCATGTCCTTTCATGCTAAAATAATCCTCATAAATCATAACCTCGTATTTTCCTTCCACAAACACACATCAAATCACAATCACAATCAAACTACATTACAATCCAACAATCAATGAAATGCATGCATTTATGAACAGTCAAACAAAGAATGGCAAACACATGTGAAATGTACAATGATGGATGATACGATGCACTATGCACATGGTGGAGTGTAGATAATGAAATGTATGGAAGGTGGTGTTAGGCCAAGTCTAACCTTGAAACTCAACTCTACATCATACACACTCCTCTTATACAGATTCATCTCAAACCGATTCATTTCAGGGAATGGAACCCCAAGGTGAAGACACACCCTTTTACAGATTCTTTCGAGGAATGGAACCCTAGATACACACCCTTATACAGATTCTTTCAAGGATTGGAACCCAAAGGTGGATACACACTCTTATACAAATTCTTTCAGGGAATGGAACTCCAAGGTGGATGCACACCCTTATACGCATACATCATAAAACAGATCCTCCTCCCAAGGGGGAGTTCTTGAAACACAAGGAATCTTACAAAATCACATCCTACAGTCTACACATATCACCTGGCCACTAGGGACCCCATACGAATACAAGCAACCATACATTGAACACACCCACGTCATCAGTATCTCAAACACATTCATATCTCTTATATAAGACACATAATATAGTCATGTAAGTCTAAACACATCAGAATAGGTCATCATACACTAAAAGATGCAGATAAGGTCACTTAGTTGCACAAAAACATTTACGCATATATCTAGGCAAAACAAACATCACACAACATCTAATGATCAAAACACAACTACCCATCCAATATTAGGGTTGTAGGGATTCGGTCACCCTGGCTTTGACCGAAGATTTCGATCGATGCCTTGGCATCTCCTCTTGTTCGGTCAATTGACCCAAAAGTTTGGCCTTGGCCTTAGGGGTTTCGATCGATGGTTCAGCCGACCCTGCGACATGTCGAAAATCTCAGCAACCCAGAAAATCATGAAAATTTTGTGGAAATTCCAATTTAATATTTTAAATTCATATTGGCACATTAAACATCCAATAATCAATTTTATCACAAAACATAATATCAAATAATTTCACCCATTAATTCTAACAAAAATCATCAAAATCAACATTAGGCCATTAAATCCACATCAATCATATTTACATCAAGATCTTCAATATAAATTAAATATAATCATGGTAGATCACACAAGTAATGCATTCCAATCATATAATCATACAAATGCGTACCTAGATGCTCATATCTAATAGGTTATCATATTCCCATGGCAATAATCAATATAAGATCCTTGGAACACCTACCTCAAGCTTTTTTGCATATATTTCTCCAACAAGAGTATCCTCCATTGATCTTCTTCTCAGTATTTCTGGTTCTACCTTTTCTTCTTCTTCTTTCTTAGGTCGAACCTTCTTTTCCTCAAATCTATTTTCCTCTCTTTTCTTCTCCTTTGGTCGTGCACTACAAGATTATGGGAGTTTTCCCGGTAACTCCACATTCTTAGATGGAAGATGGAAGGAATCCAGGATTTCACCTTCCATCTCTATCCCAATCCACCTAATTCAAAATTCGAATATAGAATTACGTCTAATCTACCCTTAGAGGACTGTCCATATGACTACTCTAGTCCCCATTGATTCATACTTACAGTCCATAAATCCTAATCTCCACAAGAATTAAAATTACATAAGTTATCCCAATATTTTTAATATTAACATAATGGTCCCTGTAGTTTGTTGTTATTACAAATAGTACTAATCCAATTAATTAGATATACGGCCTTATGTAACCTTTCACAAACAATTATTATTGTTGATTATAATTAAATTATATTAATTATAATTTAAGGATAAGGATCGCTACACGAAACCCTACTGATCTTTAGATAGTCCTCGGGTCAGGCCACCGATGCAGCAAAGGACTTGCTGAAAAAATGGATGTATTCTACTTGAGTTTCCGAACACTTCGGACCACCGAAGCTGGGTCTGCTGAAGGTGTCGGTGGGTCTTCTATGGACCCTTCGGTCCACCGAAATTTGTGAAGTTTGGATTTTCATTCCAATTCTTTTATGGTTTAATGCATATGCCTTGTGTGTATTTTTTATGAATTATGAACACAAATTGATTATGTTTAAATACATTATGATTCATAAATGTACTATATTATGATGGAAATATGATATGTTCTAACATTGTTTAATATAGAATGTGATTACATGCAAACACACATGTAGTTTATTGACATCATGAGTACCATGCATTAATGATAACATGCATGAAGAGGGACTTGGATAGAAGATCCCTGGCTACGACTTGACATTGTATTTCCAAGAGGGAAACCAATGGTTATAATGTGAGAATGTGTGGCCTAAGAAAGGTTCACAAAGTGCTATGACACTTGGAGTCCAAGATGGATTAATTGTTGAAGGAGAAGGTCTATGAAAGATCAAGGATGAGGGCCTACCTAACCCAATAGTCTCAGGTAATGTATTTTTTTCTGACAGATGACCCACATCTGATTATGAGTAAATATGTCGGTAGGTCGTATGTTGATAATGATTCACGAGGGAGTTTCTATGTAAATAATTGATTTGCCTTGGATTCGCTCCATTAAGCTAATACCTATGGGTTGAAAGCCCCTAAAATTGTGATGTATACATAATACTATGAAGTCCAAATGCCAGCATGACCCAAGTGGCTTGGGAAGACACTTAGGAAATTGATAGTTGACCTAGCGTGAACATACACCATACAAATATTAAACAACATAGATTGCATTTCATGTTTGTTTGTATGCCATTATATGTGAATAATGGTTTATTGTGATTCATGTCATTGCATCTTGAAGGAATTGACCAACTTGCACATCATTGCATCTCATAACATTCATCTTTATTTTATAGCATGTTACTAATAGAAAGTAGATTTGATTCCTATTCCTTTCTTAAAAAGATTCACATTATTTGTTCTTACTGGGCTAGTGTAATTCACGATTTTAAGCATAACATTTTCAAGTGAACCATAGAGATGGTGGCTCTTTGTTGCCATCTTGGCATGGTCACGGCATATGAGGACTCTTATGATGACGAACAATATTTATTTACATTGAACTTATGAACATGTAATTGATTTCAATGTTTACTTATTAAAGTTTCGCCACCTCACGCAAGTATGATCTTTACTGTTATTACTTTTACTTGTGCTCACTTTATGCTTTGTATGAGACGCCTATGGATGGTTTGATCATTACCTTGTGAATGCATATATTGCTTCCGCTATTACTTGATTCTGTTTCGATCATGTACATGTTTTTTGATCATGTACATGTTTTTCGATCCATCCTTAGGAGAGGGGTGAGAGTCTCATTCATAATTCTTTAGGGTGCCATAGATAAAAGTACCTTAGAATTGGGATGTAACACCCACCATACTTGATTGCTTGAATTTGGCTTCTAGAGTACTTTAGGATGCAGTTTGGCTTCTAGAGTTTCATCCAAAAAAAGAGTTTGGCTTCTAGAGTACTTTTGGAGTCTTAGGTTGCTTGAATTTGGCCTCTAGAGTACTTTTGGAGGCTTTAGAATCACCTCTGTGGTTGCTTGAGGATTCACGTGCAATTCTAGTAATTACGCATATCAAAGACGTAAATGATTTCAATTTGCGATCGAGATCTACCACAGATCAGATTCGTTCAACCATTCATTAATTTTTCCTTCACCATTGTACAAAATTCCTATTTCTAAATCTTTTCGATTGGTTCACATGTATAAGACCCATAAGAAATTATAAATAAAATGATAAAAAAAAAATAAAAAAAAAAGTTATATATTTTTACAGTTATGAGCAACTAAAAAACATATAGCCCTCAATCAGGGATGAAGTTCTAAATCCTTTTTGCTACTTACAACAATCTTTCTTCACTTGAAGAAGAACTTCCAGATCTCTCTGTCAGCCATCTCAGTGACCACATGGGCTCCATAAACGCCTTCATCGTCAACCAGACTCTTCAGGTGTCGTGCACTGCTATTGAAACCGACATAATTCCTCTTCGTTGTCAAGTACAATACTCCGTAGGGAGGCCGTAAGCACTGGTTGTCCAAAACATAAGGCCAGAGCAGAAAAGCATTAGCAAAAGGCGCAACAAGAGCAATAACGGAAATCAGACTACATATACATGGAAGCTTAGTGAGGACATCTATGACTTTCAATGATTTTTATTCAAATTCTGGATCAGCATCGTTCACATCCTCCAAAATAATCAAGATTTCGACTGTACGAACAAACATTTGACACCAAACAGCA
Organism: Pachysandra terminalis; assembly: GCA_031762675.1. NCBI lineage: Eukaryota > Viridiplantae > Streptophyta > Magnoliopsida > Buxales > Buxaceae > Pachysandra > Pachysandra terminalis. The sequence goes on along the minus strand of JAUPMG010000006.1, from coordinate 2,842,640 downwards.
TATGGTATTTTAATCTCAGAGGATCCATTTGCAACCTCAAATCATTCCTCAGATATACAGTACAATCATTCCTCATGGATTGTGAGGCATACGATGTATGAAGATGTTAAAATAAATTAAGGAGTGCCAAGCTACAACAATATGTTAGCATGCATATATGCAGAAAACCAGAAACTAGAACAAGAGATTTTTCGACCCACATGAAAATGAAAGGACTATTTGTGTCACGGTAATTGGGGCTCCCCACCGAAATATTCACACAAAAACACAAATACGCATGCAAGCACACACACAAGCAAGGACAAGACTCCTTTTAATTGGATATCACTGGGGCTAATTCTCAATGATCCTTTTCTGGGCTGTTCAAATTGAAACAAGATGATGAACTTACCTATCAGTACTATCGTTCATCTTCGGTACATCATCTAAAATATAGGACGGATAGGAAAATTACTATATCATCCCACTGGATTTAGATACGGGACATTTGTTTGCATATGCACTGCATGTACAGCCTAATTAGCTAAGTACGGAGATGGGCAGTATTTATCCTGATCCAGTTATTTCCATATGATGATTGAAGGGGCATAAGTGTAGTGAATACTAACCCTCTTTATGAGTGTATAAAGCTTCTTCAAAGAGGTGGCTGAATATGGGATCTCTGTCATCAAAATAACATCATACCCACCTTCCCCTGTGTCTGCCTCGCTTGCCCTCTCCCATGCTCGGCTTCCTGAGAGCTTCCTTGATCGCCTCGAGGACGATTCATGTCCAACAATGCTACCATCCTGGCTGCTACACCCGTCATTGAAATCCTCTTCAAAGAAACTCGTGCTAATCCCAGCAGTCGCATCAAACGCATCACTCCTCACGACAGAAAGAACTGTGTGGAGTTCTTCCCAGTCGCCAGCATAGAAATGTACCTCTGGTGCCAGAGCGTGCCTTGATGGAGTTAGGGGACTCTCAGGTTGTCGACTTTGCCTGTCTCGGGCCTGCTCAAGATTGGCAAGGACATTTGGGATAGTTGTACATCTTACAGTTTCTGCATTAAGATCCTGAAAGTGCACTGTACATGCTCCCTGGCATTGGTTTTAAAAAGAGGGGAAGAAAATAGAGAAAGAATCAAAGGCCAAGAAATGCAATTCTTTTTTTTATTTTTATAAACAATACATACTTAAAATTATGTTTATACCAATGTAGGTTCTGATCAACCAGAAGAACATACCTTTAGGCAAGCAAAGATCCCTGGAAGTCCATAATTGCAACCAAGCTGTAAGAAATAGAAAAAATAAAAAAAACAACTATCAAATTTCCTTGCAGTGATAAAGAATAGGCTACCACAATAGCTACAAAGCATGAAGAAAATTTTCAGGAAGCCTAAGCAAGGAGTCTCTACGAGATAAAAAATAAAAATAAAAAAGCAATCATATTTACATTCAGCAGGATTCAGCATTGTCCAATTATTTAGTGAGATTATTTCCTGAATTTGAAATCACAGACTAATGAAGGATTAAGTCTAATGGGGAAAAGGTTATAGAGGGATCAGTATGCGAGTAGTAAATCCAATTTCTATGAGATTCTTGCTGCAGAATATCAACATGATTTACAAACAGAATGTGGGTGGAATACGTTAAGTTGATTTTTAATATAACTAGAGTTATGAGCATCTTGCTTCTCAACTATGCTAACGCATTTCAGAACATAAAGCAACACATGTCAAAAGACGATTATAAATAACAGGAACGAAGAACATGGCAGAGCATGGTATACGAGCTGAATTACCTCTAGTATCCTCTTGCCCCTAAATGTCAGCTGTCCATCACGAATTTCATGCTTAAGAACATTAACAAGATCAATAGAGCACTCCCAAGATTTCAGAGATCCTGCAAAAACAGATCAGTTTGTTGTTTTACAGATCAACAAGACACAATTGACAGTACAATGCCAGCAGGGCTCACAAGGATCATTTAAATTCTACAATTTTACAATCAATTGAATATTGAGATTGATGCACTTACCATCAGATTTTGAGGATATATTTTCTGAACTAGTGAACCCGATGATATCAGAAACACTAACTCTTCCCTGAAACACGAATTAAACCAAATGATTTAAAAACTACTACTTTATTGTTAAATGTGATATTCATGAAAAGGAAAGTTCCATGACTCTTACTCAATTGTTGTCAAATACAATGCAAAATGTGAGATTCATGAAAAGGAAAGTTCCATGACTTACTCAATTGTTAAATGTGATATTCATGAAAAGGAAAGTTCCATGACTCTTACTCAATTGTTGTCAAATACAATGTAAAACTAGCTGATAGAGACTTCCTATAAAACTCAATTCTACTATGGAACAGGCGAAGAGTAGAATTCAAAATATCCAAGTTTAAAGTCTGCAGATCAGATAAAACTGTTTGGACACTGTCTTTCTGGTATTTACAGAAGCCTACTTAGTCAAGATAACTCAAACACAAATGGGAACGTCTAGGGTCTTGGGCTTCAGTACCCATATATAGTTTTTAATGCACCATAATCTGACATGTGGTAATAATAATAAAAGTACTGAAATCAAACAGTAAAATTCATTTGATGACGTTGAGGTTTGACACATTTGATCTCTTCAGTGGGACCCATAGATGGTGTATCCCCATCAAAATCAAGACATTTGTTTATATCTGGTGTCCAAGACCCTTATGGGTTCTTAAGCCCCAGATCCTATATTTCGCCAATATAAAATAGCTATTCCTATGAACCTAAGCTTTGAGCATGAGGTAACCAAATAATTCACTGATGTGCCAACAAATCCTATAGTCTGGTGCTCCAATCTAAAATCACAATTAATCTATCATGAAGTATATCAATTTCAGACCCGTAAAAGAAGACCACGACTGGGAAGAAAACTAGAAATTGAGATACCTTGAAAATATTGAGCCCTTGTAAGTCCACATTCTCCCCAGCATACTTGTACGGGTGAGCCGTCTGTATAAACACAACGATGAAAAATTTAAATTTTCATGCCAACATGAGTTCATTACACGTGCGCACATGCACACACATTACATCAAATTGTTGTGAAGCATGTCATTATTAAACAAGAAAAGGTTAATTGGATAGACAGAAGAGATACCTTTGAAGGAAGAATCTCAACAGCTGGTGAAGGGAAATGCGAATCCCTTTCAGAAACAATGGAGATACCATGGCTCCCCCTGTCTTGGGGTAACAGACCTGGCCAGCATTGTGCCAGCAGTGATGGTGCACGCATTCTAATCTGATATTATAAAACTCTGAAATTCTTGAGAAAGAACCACCTGTCAAGAAGGAAAAGAGAACCATAAGACTAACAAAATCCAAAATGTGAAATAAACTCCTTTGAAGGCTTCTAAATTCACAAAAAGAATAACAACCCAGATCGAAAGAAAACCAAATCAATAAATTCAATAAAGATCGAATCGGTGAAGGTAAGAGAAAGAATCTTTGACAAGAATTACAGATGAGAACCCCATATATAATTTTCATTTAACATTGGAACAAAGAGGATCAGTTCAAAATTTGAACTAAAATAAAAAAATCTCAACCACAAAAATCAATAAAACATGGAAATGAAAGCTACAACCCCGGAATTCTTACTACGAATTAACGCAAATTAGATCAAAATACAATTCCAAGCTCTGCAACAAGTTCATTGAATCTATAAAAATAAAATAAAAAGAAACAATATTTTAAAAACAAAATCTCAATAAAAATAAAAAACAAACGGGCTTGGCCTTACACTAACAAAACCCAGATCAAATCTATAAATATCACCCAAAAATCAAAAGAAGAAAATTTTGAAAGAGAGAGAGAAACTGAAACCAACCCGTCTCCCCAGCTACAACCTAGACGATAACCCATCTACAAAAATAAACAAACAGGACGAAAAAACAAAATAAAACAAAAGAATCAGAAAATTACCCCAATTAAGAAATTCATATGTATCATTCAAAAATCAAAGGAAAAACAATTTAAAAAAAAAAAAAAAAACATCTCCTCAATTACAAACAAGTCAAGAATCCATCTACAGAAACATACAAATAAAAAAAATGAAAATAAGATAAGAAAAGCCCAAGAATTATAAAAGAAAGATAACAAAACCTACCGAATCAATCACAGAAGCAATAGCAAATAACTCGAAAGATTCAGCACGATATCTCAATATATGTAATTGAGCTTTTCAAACTAGTTGAATATTCGCAGTTTCAGAGAAGAAACCCTAACGAAGAAGCCAGACACGACCGCTGATCCTTCTCAAGTCAAAAAGAAAAAGAAAAAATAAGGAGAGACAGAGAGCATAGTATTTAAAAAAAAAGAGGAGAAAAGAAGCTTCCACGGACGAACCTGCAACTTTCGTTTATAGTCTTTCCTTCGAAAATGAAGTTCCAATTATACCCTTGCTAAAATTCATGATTTAAAAAACAATTACCCTTATTTTTTTCTTTTTTCTTTTTTTTTTTTTACAATTACCCGACCCGTGAATCCGAACATATTAGACTTTTTTTCGGGTGCCGTCAACGAGTCGAGCTTGGGCTCAATATTTAGTTTCGCGACCATGCCCGAGTCCAAAAATAAACTCATTATTTTAACGAGCTTGAGCCAAGATTGAGTAGGCTCGGCTTGGTTAAAGCTCGGCTTGGTCATATTTGATATATAAATTTAAATTTATATATCATAAATATTATATTATATTATATTCATGTGAAATCAAACAATTAATGTTAAAAAAAATTTCTCTTTTTTTTGAATAAATAACTCTCTCTTTATAAATATTTCTCTCTCGCCAACTTTTAATAAGGTTAAATGATTATTTCTTTTCAACCAATGTTTTTGTCTATCCCAATTAGAAGAAAACACTTCTCGAGATAAACAAATTGTAATTTTCAAACACATCTTCATAAATAGCTAATATTTACCATTTAAATCCCTTGAATCTTTCCTCCTAATAAAAACTACGTAGAAGTTAAAGCGTTTTTAGTCCTTTTAATGGTTTTTTTTTTCTGTTCAGCCTTTCACGAGCCAACCTTTTATGAGCTGAGCCGAGCTTTTCCATAGCTAAGCTTTTGTGAGCCGAGCCTGACCCTTAAAAAAATTAGCAAGCTTGAGCCCAAAAGCCAAGCTGGGCAAAGCTCGCCTCGTTTACAACCCTAGTAGTGATGCTTCGACGGTCTAATGATCCCATCGGATGCGTGTTATAATCTTAACGCATAATAGCATATTTATAAGATATGACCAGAAGCCCTAAATCACATATAAAGCGATTTACTTGCTCTCCCACTACCTCACGCGTGTGAATGCGGAACAACGTCCACTCTCTCATTTGGCCACATCACCAGTACTAATGATCTTTTTGGCCTGATCAAAGATCTCAACATTTTTATCTTGTTAGGGTTAACTTCCCTAGTAAGAAAACTCTTCGAATGATAGAATGGGCATTGTAGATCTGGCAGGGGCTAACCACCCTGAGATGGTTAATTCGTCAAGCTAATCACCACGAGATTGTCAATTCGTCAATGGTTTGTCACCCTCAAAGGACTAAGGGTCGGTCACCCTTCTCAAAGGACTAAGGGTTTGTCCCCTTCGAAAGAAGAGATATGGGTTTGTTGTCAAATCCCAAAAACTAAAGAAATCTTTGGGACACTCAAAAAGATGGAATTTTAACTCTCACCCCATATCCATATGGGAGTGGATAAACAATATAGAACATAAGCAAAAGCAAATCACTAGTTCTAATAAATAATTAATATATAATACAATATATTCATAAATCAACTAAATCTAATCTACAACTTCTAAAATATGACTTCTACTCCCTTGTTTCTCATATAGCTGCTCTCTATGATATCAATCCATCAAATACTTGAAAATATTAATAAACAACAACATAAGCTAAAAGCTCGGATGAGTAAGCTCTTCAAATCAAGGTATTTACTCATAAACACATGTTATGAGAAAATAAATAATATCATATAATAATTGAGAAATAATGAATAATCTCATAGATATGAGCAATATACACACACACATGCCACATAATGCAGTTCTCTCCCATCTCTTGTTTTCGTCTCAATGACTGTAAGTCCACATAACGTGGTCAATTATACTAATATACATAATTCTATATGATAACATGCAAGTCAATGTGCATCATGCATAAGACCAATCACACAAAAACATATACAAGAATATGAAATGCAATGCATGCTCCCGGGTCGGGTGAACCCTAGGTGGATCGGGTTGATTTGGAGTCGCCACCATTCATTGGATTCAAGGTGTGAATGGTTACCTATAAATGGGTGAATTGATATTAAAATAAACCCAATAATATGATTTAAATAAAGGTCTAACCAGAATGGGTGAGGAGGTTTAGTTAAGAGAATGGGAAGGTGTTAGGTACCCACTCTTCACCGGTTCAACCGGTTACTTGATCTAAATTTATTTGGCCAAAAAATCCTTAAAATGAAGAAAGCCTAAAATTAAAAATTCCAGAAACCTAAAATAAATGGAGATGCTAAGCCAATCTTTTAAAACCCAATCAGAAAAATTCTAAAGATGATAGGTCCTAGAGTTCGATTAAAATCAAAACTGAAAATATTTTAGTTCAACCAGATTATAAAATAAAAATCTTGCTCCAGGATGCAATTCTAACATAGAGATACATGGAATAATTTGTAATTTCAACAATGTTCCAACCCTGTTTCTGATCGCAAATCAACACAAGCACAAATGTAAGTGTTTAGGCCGGAATTAGACCGCCTAAAACCGGCTAGACCCCATAAATTGTTTTAGACCGCGTGGGCCAAGCGGTATGAAAGAAATGGGCTTTGGCCCAATAAAGGCAATATAGGCCTGAAAAATAGCGCGCAGGCTCAGCAAGTTAAAGCGAGCCCAATCTGCCAAGGAAGGGTTGCAGGACGTGCTATGAGCATGAAGGAGGTGGGCCAGGTGTTAGCAGAGGAAAGACTGAGGTTCCCCATTATCACCCAACTGCCGAACGGTTACAATAAAGGCCTATAAGAAGAGATCGACCAAAAGGGAAAAAG
>JAUPMG010000006.1:2788907-2817080 GCA_031762675.1 Pachysandra terminalis | reverse complement strand
ACTCCTGTAACATCATTGAAATCATTTGGATATCTTCCTGTCTACGAGATTACTCCACTTGCCCCTTGAACATGAGCGCTCATTGATACCGTTGTAATTCTCTGTAACATCCCAGCAATGAAGGTCTACACTGATATCAGATGGTGCTAACAGAAGTTGATAACTAAATGTAACACAAGATATTAAGCTGTAAAACAGCTACAACCCTAACTGGCATCTTAAAGGGGAAGCGATCCAGCAGAGAGATTAAGTTGATATCATAAAAATTCTCTTTTAAGAATTTTCGTTCTCTCTTTTTTTTTTTTTGGAATAAAATGAAGACCCCCCATATTTTGTAAACAGCCTCTAACTATTTACTTCAATATATTGCAGCCCTAAGGACATAGTTGTTAGTTAAAGACTTATTGGCCAGGCTAACCAAGTCTCCATATCGTATGATTAATGACTCCAACTAAAAAGAGACCATGACTAAACTACCCCTGATATGAACTGAAATGCCTAAATTGCCCCTGAAATTCCACCACAATCCAAAGAATAGAATACACCGAAATCTGAAATGTATCCTTATTAGGCATTGCATTGGGATGTTTGCAGCTGGTTTGGGACAGGGGAGGAGTGGGCACAATGGGGATTTATCCCAGAGATAAGATCAAATTCTTATATGTTCATACCCACTCAATCCATAAGACTATTTTTTTTTCATATATTTTATAGTAATTGATCATTTTGGAAGACAGGGACTTTGTTATTACTAGGATTAAGTAGTGCTCGCCACCACATAATTCATGGGAGCTGCATGCCATTAGTGGAATATCGAATAACTTTTGAGCTAAGTTTTTTACAAAAGCGAATATCATATGCCAAGGATCAGATTTGGGTGTTGCAGGAGTTGGGAAGCGATGGAGCCTAATTTCTAATATAAGATCAAATGATGATGTTTGACCCAATCTATCCATGGAAACAAGTTTTTTCATATTCTGTGGTAATTGATCACTTTGGTCAAGTATGAACAGATCTAGAATCATAGTTATATTGGTATGTTACAGCTTTGTTATTCTCATGTAGTGTGTGAAATGGATTGCAAGATATGACAAGAACCTGGAGTGAATGGTGTCTCACAGTTTAACATGTGGACTATAGGATGTACTGATGTAGACTTCCCGTTGAAGCATTCCAGAATAATTTTCAACTCACATCCAGTCAACAAGTACCATAAGCCTAGACTTCCCCAACATAAAGACAATCAACTAAAGATCTTTTGTTGCTTCTAGAAGAATTATACAGTAGACTGCAACGACATTTACCTTGGTAATCTTCAGTAGTCCCTCCCATCTTGAGAACCTGGCATCCCCTTTATAGCTTCAACTTTAATTTTGAAGATTTTTTGGGCCACCTGCAACAACATATTTTCCTTGGTATTCAATTTGTCTGCTCTGGCTCATACAGGACTCATATGTGCCTTGTAAAGAGTCATCTATTCAACTGATTTGGCCAAATGGTTGAGGTCCAGAAGTTTAGACCGTTTCTTGTGGCGATAAACAACATTGCATTGATCAAGTTCTGAGAATGATTCCATTTGTTTTCAAATACCCAAAGTAGCTCCTGATAATAGGAGTCATTGAGATGTCCCATCATTTGGGACTTGGGAGTTCTTTTTTGATCTTCTGCATGTTCTGTTAATACAGCTAGGACAGAACAGTGAGATGATGATGAATGCTAAACATACATGAAACTATTTATGCACATCTGGCCGTGTTGCTGCAAGTACATACATGGTTAATTTTCTATGTATCATGAATGGGGTAATACATGCATGTGCTGGTCAGATGTCTACCAGATTTTCAACATTAATTAGTATATTTCCATGTGCCAAATATATTAACCCATATTTTTGTCCATCTTGATCCAGTAACATCTTAGCCAGACTTACGAGTGAACAGACCTTTGTTCTCCTTTTTCAGTATTTGGAAAAAATAACAAACAAACAAACATATTGTTCTGTATTTCTTTCCCACTCAAAGAGCTAATGATGCTTTGATGCTTAAAAAAGTTAATATTTTTGTAAGAAGTCTAGGGGTCTGATTATTTCGAAGAATTTGAATTGATGTTAGAAATTGTAATTCCAATTCTAATTCATTGAGAATTGAAATTGAGTAGAATTGAGATTTTCTTGATTGGATGTCAAAAAATAATTGGAACTTGGATTTTTCCTTATGAGGAATGGGGATGATAAGTAAAGAAGATGAGACTGGTATAAAAATGATTTATTATTTTTTGAATTTTATTTATTTATTTATTTTTATTATTACATTAAAGATAGAGGTGGTAAATCCGACCCGTTGCGATAGCCATTTGAAATCCACGGGGTAGAGAATTGCAATTAATAGCCTCCATGTGAATTCGACAACTTCAAAATAGCCTACAAATGAATTCTGTGGAATTCATGTAGAATTCAAATTCCAATTCCTTAATGCACCCCCAAACGGAAAAAATGGAATTGGGGGCCCCAATTCCAATTCTAGCCCCAATTCCACCTTCAATTCCACGAACCAATTGGATCCTAGAGGAAATTGTTGTAAAACTCAATAGAACTTTGTAACTAACTTTGAATAACTTCAACATGATATTTTAGTAGAAATTTGCACCTCAGAGGTTTAGTCTCTGTGACTTCGAGAATGAGCTGAAGATAAGGATTTCTTTTCCCAGTCTGTTATTGTCTTCGCTTGGAACATGAGTCGTGTGTATATGACACTCAGTTTTTAAACGATTAAAAAACCATATGAAGCATACTTCTTCATGGGTCTTATATGGCTAATATTTGAACAAAAACTATTTAGTTTGGAAGATTTATTGTTTCTTTTTTGTATCAAAATCATAAATTTTTATTTACTTTGGACTGTCTTCTTGCTGAAGTAACATCTCTGCACTGTTTAACAACGTAAAAACTTTTGATTTCGTACTTATTTGTAATCTGTTGATGCTTCATTGGTGAGTACACTGGAACTTTTGATTTGATTAATGTGTGTATCTCTTCTACTATGCTTTTTAGCTAACATTTGGATTTGCCACCTCAATTATGTAATTTAATTCTTGTTGGACAGCTTCTGCTTTAGTTTCACGATTATGAATTATCTTATTTTTTATTCAATTTGAGCACCATCAATAATTTCATCTGCGTAATATTATTAATGTGAACTTTCAGGTTTCTTCTGCAGTTCCAGAAGGCAAAGGTGTATCTTCTTCTGCTGCAGTGGAGGTTGCCAGCATGTCTGCAATAGCTGCTGCTCATGGTTACTCTAGTCACTTATTTATTTATTTTTCGCCTTAATACTTTGCACTTTTCAATTTTTGTTTTCTTGGGTTACTATCTCTATAACCAGTTGTTATTTTAGTTATGAACCTACGGTTCTTTCAGAGTGCTATACCTAGCACAGTTCATTGAGAAGGAGCCTGAAGTTTGATTTTTTATTTATTTTTGGTCATGCCAAGGCTTCGAACTTATTTGTGTTTGTTTTACCTAGATGAATTAAAACTCAGAGTTCATTGAGGAGGACCATGAAGTTTCCTCGAGTGACATGTCAAGGCTTTAAACCTAATTTTGTTTGTTTTACCTAGATGAATTAAGAACAGTTATTTGTTATACTCATGTCACACTGTTAATGGAGGACGCGCAATATTTAGATCATTCAAGTTATAGAACTTGAAAAACAAGGATAAGTAACTTTAAGAAAACACTAGTAGTTTCACTAGCCCAGAAGAACTTTTCATAAGAGATTTAGCAAAACGTTTTACGCCGGCTGCCAACCTGACGCATGCCTCATCCTTTACCCGGGCTTAGGACAGGGAATGCCCAAAAGATATCAATACATAACAACATTATGGACTTAGGTAATACTATAACTTGAGTATTATAATAAACTAAAAGTACAAGGGGGTGTTTAATGGTTGATATGGCTTCAGAAAATGCTGTTTCTCATAGTCATTGACATCTTATCATGACTGCAAAACCCAACACTTGTACAGTCTCATTGAGGAGACTATTTTGTTTGACTTTTGAAACACCATGTCTAAGTGAAATTGATGAGTGATATGATCAACTAGGGTTGGAAAATGGAATGACTGTCAGAACAGAAGTGCAAATGGAACTAATGCAACCAGAAATAGTGCTTAGTGTTTTTAGTTTAAAATTTTGCGCAGCTTCTTGCTTGCAAAAATTACAGGGTATCATTCGCATGACGTGGATTCAAATAAAGAGATGCCAATGTAGCTGCTTTAGTTAAACATCCTGAAGTGTAAATGTGAATTGGTTATCCTCATTCATGTTGCATGCATGATTACATTCATATTAGTTAAGTTGTTGATTGCAAAATACATACGTGAAAATTATCATGTAATCATTTTTTTCTTTTCGTGTTGTCAATATGTAAGGCACAAGTTATTATACCATTAAAATGAATTTTGATTTGTGTCATGTTTGTTATTCTCTGCGAAGTTTTATTAATTTCCTTTCTGTTGCTACTGCTAAGGTTTTCGTTGATCTTGTGACCTTGCTGATTGTGCTATTTTTAAAGTAATGTTCTTGGAAGTTAGTTAAATGGTCCAGGCAACCCAATCCCATTCCCTTCCCAATACCGTCTTAATGATATGGTAATATTGAACTAAATTAAGTACAGTTTTTTTTTTTTTGATGAATAACCAGATATACTTTAAATGAAAAAGAAAGATCGATTCAAGAACAAGTTTTCTGAGATGGGCGGCAAGAAAGGAAAACCATCACAACTAAAACAGGGAAATACAACTAAATAGAAAAGATTATCTCAGGTCATCCCTCCAATCATCGAAGAAGTAGGCATCCCTGTAAATAAGTTTTCCCTGATTGCTCTAGCCTGGCTATCTGCTTCTGCATTGGCCGATCTAAGGATATGTTTGAATGAGACATTCAAACAACCTCCTAGATGACGAGCCAAGTGGATCATGTGTGAATCTCCATGGCCACACAGACCCATACATGAGATAACCACGCGGAGTCACCCTCCACCTCCAATGATATGTAGCTCATACCACTTGCTTCCCTCAGTCCAACAATTAGGGAAAGTAGCTTTGCACGATTAGAATCACCCCCACTCACTGGCCCAGAATATGCATGACAAATACCACTACCATGATTTCTAAAAATACTCCCCATACCAGAGGGGCCCGGGTTCCCAAGAGACGAACCATCAAACTTCTCAATGGACATAGCCACCCTAACAGGAATCCTAAGCAGGGAAAAGAAGTGGGTAGGGAGATTGGAAAGAGCTGACTGGATCAAGGTAGTCCTACCACCAAAGGACAGGTAGTTTCTTTTCCATGTGGCTAACCGTTTCTCTACTCTCAACTATAGGAGCCCAAAAACTAAGATTACAGGGATTATCAACTAAAGTGAGGCATCCACCGGGCTACATCCCAATACTTGAGCGAATACCTGCAGTCTATCTTGTGGGATGTGGATCCTAGATAACGTGGATTTCTCCATATTCACCTTTAACTTGGATACCATCTCAAAGCATTTAGTGATTACCTTAATCCAGTATGCTTGAGACTCATCCACCTCAAAGAATAATATGGTGCCATCAACAAACTGCAGTTGAGTAATTTGAAAACGCTCCCTACCCGTCCTAAAACCCGAAATCAGACCCCACTCCCGAGCTCTGGATATGAAATAACTGAAGACATCATCAACCAAGGTGAATAGGAAGGGATAAAGAGGATCTCCTTAACGTAGAACCCTAGAAGACTCAAAATGACCTTGGACATTCCCATTTAAGATGAAGGAAAAAGAACTTCTAACACACCCGCTAATATGCCGCCTCCACCTCTCTCCAAAGCCTTTCCACTCTAAAACAGATTCTAGGAATTGCCACCCAACATGATCATAGGCTTTCTCTAGGTCAAGTTTGCACACTAAGCCCGCCTCGCCACCTCTGAATCTTTCCTCTACTACTTCATTTGCGAGAAGGACACTATCAAGAATTTGCCTACCCCAATGAACACACTCTAATTAATGGACACTAAATGTGTAATCGCTTTCTTAAGTCTTATCGACAGTTACTTAAGAGATAACTTCGTATAGGCTAATAGTGAGGTTGATTGGTCGAAAATCCCTAATATCTCTGGCTTCCTTCTTAGGTATAAGGACTAAGAAGGTTGCATTCATGATCTTATTCACAATACCATCCACATAGAATTCCTCAAATATTGCAATAATATCCTCCCGAATCACTTCCCAAGAATCCTAGAAAAAAGCTATAGTGAATCCATATGGCCCCCAGGGGTTTGTCTCTATCTAGAAGCCTAATTGCTGCCTTGATCTCTTCTTCCTCAAAAGGCCTTTCTACACACTCCCTCAATTTCCCACCCACTAGATTGCCGATATCAAACCTCAACTCTTGTTCAGATTGGTAGAGCATGAAATAGAAAACAGATAGAGACTCAATAATCCTTTCCCTCTCCTCAATAATATCCTCCTCCACCTGAATGCTTGTTAGAGTGTTAATACTAGCTCTTCCTTTGACAATCTTATGAAGAAACTGTGGTATGATCACCCTCCTTAATCCATGTGGCTCTCGTTTTTTGCCTCTAAATGATCTCTTTCTGTTTAAGGATTATGTCCAGATCCCTTCTTCTTGACTTTCGTAAAACTACCTCCTCACCAGATAGATTATGCTTCTGTTCAAGACTATCTGATTTTTCGATCTCCTTGATACAAGACAATTTACCCTCAACAAGCTCCCCAAAAGTATTTTATTCCAGTCACTAATTTTGCTCAAAATTTTTAGTGATTTCATGAATCTGAATCCCACCCAATTATTCTCTAGGACTGGTACTTGGCTCCACCAATCCTTTACTGACTCCTTAAAGGATGGATGGGTAAGCCACATGTTCTCAAAACTGAAAGGTTTTGGGCCCTCCCTAGGAACCTCCGATGAAATTAAGATCGTCAATGATCTGACGTGGTCCGAGGTAAGATAGATTGAGTAATGGTATGATAATGGGCATCCCAGTCACCCAAATCCAAGTACCCGTCCAACCTGCTACACCAACCATGTTCCTGAAGGTTAGACCAAGTGAATACGCCCTCCACTAAAGGATAGTCTACTAAAATTCAACAAATTAATGAAGGACGAGAAATTACGCATGCTTCTAATTAGTCTCCCCCCACTGTTTTGTTCATTTAAGAACCTAATAACATTGAAGCCCCCAATCAAACACCAAGGCCCCCTAAAAGTCTGATTAATCAGTCTCAATTCACTCTAAAAATCCTCACGGAACCGGTGCTTAGATGGCTCATATAACTTGGATAGATGCCATTCAAACATATCTGCCAAGGATCTAAAACTAATTGTGACAGAAAACCTATCCATCCGAAGAAAACTACCCTCGACCAAATCCGTATCCCAAACAACCAAAATACCCCCCCTGCAGCTCCGACACAGGGAAGGAAAAAGACCACTCCCTATTCCATGACCCCCAAATTCTAGACAGCGACCTGTGGTCAAAGGATTCCTTTTTAGTTTCTAGGAGCACCAGAATCAATGGCTTGACCCTAAAACCCTTACATTCCAACTCAGGTCTTCATTACTTTCTGGATAGAGACCCCCTATTTCTCCTTCTATGGTATTGTACACACATTTCAAAATTCCAAGCTCTAAAAGAGCAATAATAACACATTTTGTTTTCACCATGTTTAATTTGTAAGTCATGGAAATTAAAGGACACCTTTGATTGCCATGAGATGGTGGAAGCTTGGGCAATAACCACAAAGATAAACTTCTATGCCAAGGGGAATAGTTCATTTAGCAACATTTCAAACTAGAGTTGTTTAAATAGAGATTTCTTGCTGGTACAAATTGAAAATTTTGATTGAACTACTAAAATATCCGCAATTTATCTGTAGTTATATGTGCAAAGTTGTGAAAAGCATTGTTGGCAACTAACAAATTTTGCGATTATTTAGAAAGTTTCACACCATTCAATTTCATCCTCTTAACTTATTTTTTCCAGTTTTGAATTGGTTAACTGTCCTGCCATATATGTATATAAGGGTATCCTACATCTCATGTCATAAATGTCTTGTATCTTTCTCTGCACTTGCAGGTTTAAACATCATGCCTAGAGATCTTGCATTGCTTTGCCAGAAGGCATGATCTTTTGCTCAACCTTTCAATTAGCTGTATCCTTTTCCTAGTATAATTTGTGAAAATCCATATTTATGTTACTCTTAGCTAATTCTTAACAAATGTTTGACAGGTTGAGAATCACATTGTTGGAGCTCCATGTGGTGTGATGGACCAGATGACTTCAGCATGCGGTGAAGCAAACAAACTTCTTGCAATGGTGTGCCAGGTATGCATCGCCAGTGGTTCACGTAACCCTGCTTAAATTGATTTTACAGGTTAGGGGTTGATCTTGCTAATGTTTTTATCTTTCATGCAGCCTGCTGAGGTAATTGGACTTGTGGAAATCCCTACCCATATACGATTTTGGGGATTTGATTCAGGAATACGACACAGGTATCTTGTGTATCTAATGCTTAATTTCCATATGTAGTACTTTTGATATCTCATGTACGAATTGATATTAACATATTTTTGAATGATTCAAACATGTTGAACTCATCAAAGTTGCGTAATTAAGGTGTGAAAAGTCTATGCATATTGCAGTCATTGAGTGGGATTTCGAAGTTGCCAACCATATGATCTACCTGGAGTAAAGGAAACTGCACTTGTCGATTTTAAACTTTTTTTTGAGCTTGGATAAGTTGGGAAAACAAAAAGGCTATCTTAAAATCCTGATCTATGATCAGCCTCCTTTTGGATTTCCAACGTCAAACTCTGATCCTTTAGAGATATAACCCAAAAAGTGGGGGGTCAAGGCCGAGGGTTTGAATACTAATAGTTCACTTCAGACCTTGGGTTCCCTGGAAAACCCTTTATTATGTCTTTTCTTCTTCTTCCAATCTACATTTCAACTTTCTGCACTTGGTTGCATGATGTTTCACAATTTCATTCATCTTGAAGTGATGTCTTCTCTTGGATTGTCAAGTTTGCGTCTTCTCTAATGCTTAATCAATATTTTGCTCATCGCTCCTTATATCTTCTAGTCTTCAACTGCTACTTGGGCACTCCTCATTGGCACTGTCATAGGTCTTTTTCTGTGTCAGTAGGCTTAACGTTTCTACTCTCAACACATTTCATAAGACACTATGCTCGTCATTTTATCACAATCGGATCCTTGATGGTTGTCAAAGATCTCACACACTATCTCACCAATATTTCCCAGCTTATTAATTGATTCTTCTTATAAAAGTGTGAAATGTATCACTCAATACTATATATTTTATGACTATTCATGGTTGGTCTTTTTTAGCTTTAGTTCTGCTGAATGGACCATATCACCTTTTTGTTTTGAAACTAATATTTGCATATTTTTTAGTGTTGGTGGTGCAGACTACGGATCTGTGAGAATAGGTGCCTTTATGGGTAGAAAGATGATAAAGTCTATGGCATCTGCACTATTTTCACGCTCATCATTGGGTAATAATTCTCTCCCGCAAGTCGATGGGATTAACTCTGATGAATTTGAAGAGGATGGCATTGAACTACTTGAAGCTGAAGCTTCTTTATACTACTTATGCAATCTCTCACCTCACAGGTTTGGCCCTTGTATTAAACTCTTGTTCTATTATTGTTTTTAATATATGTTGACTTCCTCCGCAAACTAAAGATTGAAGAAATTGATCAAAGTTGCTAGAGAAGGAAAACGGCGCAGGAAACAATTTGAGAAATGGAAATGAGAAACAACCCTTAAAAAATACATAAAATGCCAGAAACAGGAACACCTAAAAAATGTTAGAGGAAACAGACGGGAAACAAAAGAAAGTGAGAAATGACATGAATAAGGTGTAAGAATGGTAATCTCACTCATAGTGCTTTTTTCATGTGTTTTCCCATGCATTTCCTTAATATTTCAAATGTGCTTCTTCACATTTCCCCTTGCATTTCCATACGTGTGTCCCATTTTATAAGAAACAATTTCCCACCTGTTTCGCAAATGTGTTTCCTGGGATTTGGCTGGGAAACATGATTCCTTCAACTATAGATAGATGATTAATATTTGTAAACCCAGATAATATGTTTAGAATGATTCCCACTTATTCAAGACACGATTTTAAATTTCCCCATAAGTTAGCAAAATTTTCCTTTACGAAGGACACTGAAATTTCCCTTATCTTGAACTTTTTCTGTTTACTCATTCACGGAAAATGAAGAAATTTTCCCCAAAATTTCCCTATTTGGAAGATGCAAATTTTCCTCAAAATTGAGATCTAAAATAATGATCCAAGTTTTAAACTAATCATGGTACCATTTGAGAAGTTAATGAAGATATATACTACGTATATCTTTCCACAGATATGAATCCGTATATGCAAAGAGGCTTCCTCAGTTTATGCTTGGTGAGACATTCTTGGAGAACTATGTTGATCACAACGACTCAGTCACAGTAATTGAGCACAATCGCAACTATGGAGTGATAGCACCCGTTAGACATCCAATTTATGAAAATTTCCGTGTCAAGGTCAGTTTTTTTTTTCCTTATTCAGATAGCCTGATTTGATTGTTAGAGCATGATGATTTTCATGATTGTTTATTTATATGTGGGTCTGGTGTGTGATGTGTTTGTTCATGCAGACATGTACCAAACATATTGCTGGCTAGAAACTTGTACAATATACTGTTTTACAATCCTCTTCAACAATTATATGACTAAGGGCAGCCGCTGCAACCCAGAATAGGAGTGAAATTGTTTTTGTATTTTTGATCTAATGTTAAGCTGTAAATTTCATGCTTAAATTCAAGCATTCATTTGATTTCTATTCTGAGAGTTGCTCTAGCGGTACTCAAATTGAATTCAGCTTTCAGAAAGAAATTGATTCATCCATATGCAGGGAACATCCATATATCTTGTCCTGCAATAGGTAAACCTTGTAGCCCATCCGGTAAAACTTCTCTTAATAATATAAGATAGGCAATACGTACTACAGAAATCTGATATTTTTCCTATACAGCCCACTTCCCTAACTATAAGTTATGATCCATCTGTTCACTTTTTTATGAGTTCTTTTTTCTTTATAATACACATTTAATTACAGACAAAATAAGGAACGGAGAGAAGTTGGCAAGAATAGAAAAATGGAATTAGTTGTAATTACCTTCTCACCTGTATATCTGCCGAAAATAATCATAATATGATTTACATGAATACTTTTGATGAATGGATTAAGCATAAATAATATTAAGTACATAAAATACAAAAACTAGTACAAATAAATCTCATAAATACCAACAGAAGAACCAGTACCTACTATTAGCCACTGGATGTTTTACCCTTCCAAGCTGGATAGTGAATAAGCCTGAATTTTATTTATCCATTTGCTCTTCTTCTACTGGAATTTCATAAGCCAATGCACTCTGGAAGAAATATTCTGAATATATTTACATCAGAGACTTTTCTTTATTGTCAAAGCTCTATAGATTACCTTGCTGTGAACTTGGATAGACTGAACCATATTTCCCTTTGTGTAAATGCACAGGCCTTTAAAGCACTCCTAACAGCTGCAAACTCAGATTATCAACTTTCTGCTCTTGGAGAACTTATGTACCAGGTACGTACACATAAGTCAGCTCTTACTTCCGATTTTAGCCTCTCAGCATTGCTCGATTATTTATGAAAACCAAGTATTGTAAAGCGCTTAGATAGCACCTTGAATCAAAGTTATCTTCTTTCTAAATGATATACATCCTTGTGTTGCAGTGCCACTTCAGCTATAGTGATTGCGGACTTGGCTCAGATGGGACAGATAGGCTAGTAAAATTGGTACAGGAAATGCAGCACAGTAAATTATCTAAATCTGAAAATGGGACTTTATATGGAGCAAAGATTACTGGAGGAGGCTCTGGTGGATCAGTTTGTGTGATAGGCAGGAACTGTCTACGAAGCAGTGAACAAGTTCTTGAGGTTTGTCTCCTAAACTTGCGTGATCAATGGCTATGATTGGGGGAGGAAAACAACTCATTCCTGATTTGTTCCTTTCACTTAATCATAATGCTAACCAGATTTTTAGGATGCTCATTTTTTATTCCCTTGATCCAAGAGCAGATCACGTGGTTTTTATATTTACATTCTTAGTCTTTCTAAAGTTCTTCAGTATCTCAATACAATGCTTAGTTATGGGACTTGAAAAAAAAAAGGATATCAATACTACATGAATCTTTAGATGAGGCATCGAAACTCACTCCTTTAATTTGATTTAACTGCTATTTTGTTCCTTTTCATTTTCCTATTTTTAAGTGTTGTCGCTTGCTTGATTTGCACCTCCAGATTCAGCAGAGATACAAAGGTGCCACAGGCTATTTGCCATTTGTTTTTGAGGGTTCTTCACCTGGTGCTGGAAAATTCGGGTATCTCAAAATTCGTCGGCGCTTCCCTCCCTTCCGAAGTTAGCCTATGTTCTTAATTGCTAAAGGTTATTTAAAGAACAATTATGGTGCTAAATATCACTTTCTAAGGCACTTTTGTAGATAACTATACCAAGCAGCAAAAACAAATCTCCACAGAAATTGGTGGATTATATGTGTAGGCCCTATTTCATTCAATAAAGTCTAATTTATTTTTTCTTTCTCAATATAGACTTTCTCAAATTACTTACTTCATTTTATTACATGTATCTTTATCCATATTGTATTTCTTGTATTTCCCTACTCTACTGTAAATTCTGTATGGCAAAAGAAGTTAAGTTTTATATTTAATGAAGAGACCACATCTCACTCTTTTGGTGTCAATGTGATCAGAAAATATTGCTGTATTATGTTGTTGAATTCCTGTTTCATTTGGTTAGGAACTATTGAAATTGATTTTAGTTCCATTTTTCATGTAGGTGCCTCTTCCATTGTATATCATGGGGAAATATTTGGATGGATACAATATGCTTACCAGATGATAGTTAAAGACTGATTAAACCTTTAACATTTGTAGCTCTTTGGGTGCTTAACCAGTTCTTGTGACTTAAAAAATGTTCTACTTGAGTTCAAAACTGCACTGACAGGTCTGAACTTAAATCCATGTGCACCAGATGTTCCCATGGAAGCAAGGGAACACCGTTTGAGGTTACCCATTTACTGTGGTTCTAGGCAAGGTTTTAAATTTCGATATCACTAGACGTTTTGCCAGGTTTTTTCTGGCGAAATTTTACCGACCTGGCGGAATATTTCACTAGGTTGGAGAAATATTGGGGAAATATTTTGCTATATTTCACCTAAATTTCGCTATATTTTGCCAAAATTTCGACAAAATGGAGGAAAAGGGGGAATTCGCTGAATTCCTCCTACATTTCGCTTCGCTAGGTCTATTTTGGCGAAATTTAAAACCTTGGTTCTAGGTCTACTCGTAGGCCTGGTTCTATTGTGTCCAAACCCAAATCAAAAGCTCCTATAATTGAGCTGGGCCATGCACATCAACATTTCACTATTGGTATTGTAGTTCCTTTTTTTTTTTTTTTTTTCTCTATTGGTAATATAGCACATGGATGGTGCGTTATAAACCAAATATTAATTTATTATAATATTGTAAGAAGGTTTAAATTAATTATAGATAAATATATACTTAAAATTCCAACTAACTGGGGGGTCGGCAAAATCATGTTCCTCCATCCCAATCTGTCAAAAACTATATCGTCAGTCAAATAGTATGCAAATCCTTTTTGATTGACTCCATCCAGGATCTTTTAGGCCTTCCTGTCCCCCTCTTAGAGCCTTCAATGATTTCTCTCACACACCTTCTCATTGCTACTTCTTTGGGTCTTTGCTTTATATGCCCAAACCATTTTAACAAACCATTTTAACCGACTTTTCTCTATTATTAATATTCTAATACTATCATAGTTTCGTAAGAAGGTTTAAGAAAAATCTAATATATCAATACGTAACTCATCTTTGTACTTTATGCCTAGAATAATTTTATTATATTTTCCCTGATTATGTAAATATTAAGAGGGTTACTTTGGAAAAAGATAATTTATTAAAAATGATTTTTTTAAGCATAAAATTATTGATCTGTTCATAGTTACTCAATTTTACAAGGTTAACTGTTCAAAAATACAAGAATTTCTCTCTTTGAAGGGGAATATGACTCTTCGGTGATGCTATTAATGCTATTACTGTTCAGAAATACAAGAATTTTACAGTCACTGAAGAGTCATATTTTCCCCTGCAATCATGGTTTCGAGGTTCGGACCGATCCGGTCCATACCGGGATCGGCCAGGACCGGTCCGGTCCCAAGCCACGATACAACCATTGTATCGTGAGGCTTTTGATCGAACCAGTCCAACCGATACCAGTACGGACCGGCCTGTACAACCGGTCCAGTATCCATTTTTTTTTATTTATAAATGGAGCGGTCCAGACTGGTATCGACCTGGACTGGTCTGATACCGACCGGTCCGGCAGATCCAAATTTTTTCTTAAGAAAAAAAAATAAAAAAAACTCGGCGATCCAATTTATGTACCGGATCCGGACGGGCTGGGACCGGTCTGATCCCCAATAACGAGACTGTAAACCTTGCCTGCAATATGACTTTTTGATGTTGCTTGGTTTGGTTTAAACTGCTGTTCTGGATTATAAATGCTATTAATTAGATTGCATTAAAAACTCATAATTGTATGGTAACTGTGTTGTTTGCACTTTGCATCTCCATATTAGTCTTTAGTATCAATAAAATCTTTATGTTACTTATCAAAAAAAAAAAAAATGTGTTTTTTGCAATGCTAAACACTAATACTTAATTATATTAAAATTACTTTTTCTTTGAATTTTAAAATAGATTAACAGGATAAAGCTCAATGTAGGAACTGCAAAAGCTCCAGTTCTTGTTTTCTTATCTCATATATTTTTACTCTGCATTCCATATTCACTTGGCAAGATCTCCATTTTTTTTTTCCTGAATCTCATGTATGATTTCTTGGCATTCCATATTCATAAAGCCATGGTCCACAATCTCAGTTGCTGTAATATAGATTGTTAATAAAAAGCTCTCCAATGATTGTCTAAAGCATCAAAGCATATGCTTATAAACTTAGTGGCCCTATATTCACTTAGGTGGATGACCAAAAACTTAAAATCTATGAATAAATAAAATTGGTTACTGAGAAAAAAATATATATCAGGTAATTGTCACAAAGTACAATGCATGATTCTTAACAACTCAGCTGATAGACTAAGAAAACTAAATCATAATCCTCACCTACTGATCAGTAGATTCTGAAGCTTTGCATATTGTACCTTGAGATCATTGCTATGGACCAGTTTTCATGTGCATATAAATGTTATAGTTCATTTCAGGTCCACAGTCAGCCAACATTCCTGACAGTACTTTTCTCTGTATTAAGTATCAACTTGTTTAGTTGCAAGTTCATAAATTAAGTGGTCCAATACCACATCCATGTTTAAGGCATTATATCCCTTTACCTTTTTCATATCCAATCCAACTCAAAAGATAAATGCGTATCACTTTTCCATTTTGCCTTTCTGATTCTTGAGTCAAGGAAAGGGTTCATTTTCACTCTGACCTTAGCCTCCCACCTATCAAGTGGAGTCTAATTGATTAGAACATGAATGGATTGTGGTTATGAGATTCAAATTATACAGATTGATCCCAGGTCTTGAAAACCTGAACAGGGTGACTTTGAACTGATATTTCTGTTCCTTTTGAATGCTTAACAAATATCAATGAGAGTATTCTTCATATAAGAAGGGATAATTGACTTAAAAACTCTTTCCAATTTGAATCCAAGTTTAGTCATTGCCTTTAATGATTACAGGACTCCTCTCTCTCTCTCTCTCTCTCTCTCTCTCTCTCTCTCTCTCTCTCTCTCTCTCATCGATGCCATTAATTTTGGTCGACGCAAGAGTTTTCAAGTATCGGTGGCTCCGAGTCCACCTGATCCATTTTGTCCATGTCAGGGTTGATGGGTCCACGTCATTTTCTCGTATTGGTGTCAAATATTATCATTTGTTCATTGCATGAGACAGAGAGCATGATCAGTCCGATATCAGCCAGTCTGGTCCCAAAACATGATACATAATCCAACCTAACTCACAATATCTCTTATCTTCCCTTGTTGGCCAATAAACCTTGCTGAAATATCTGAGAAGTCTCCGGAATCTTTTTTCTATTCTTTGTATGCTCATCTTCATCAAACACTTGGAAAGAAACACTTATCGTTTCTTTTCTTTTCTTTTCTTCTAAAATCCAAGATTCTAAACACAGCCTTATGTTTTACAACTTAAGTTCTGCTCTCACATTAATATAATAATTCATCCAACTAACTTTTAAAATGATTTATCCAAAAGTGATTAAGAACTTTCAAGAGAATAATAAACTAGAAAAGTAGTTGTCAACAATTGCAAAGGAGAAAATCCCTTTCCATTAATATATTGATGCATATAGTAACCAAATGCTCTGACAAGCCTACAAAAGTATAATAAGATAATGATATCCAATATTCAAAGATTAAGAAAACAATATAATCCAATTACTAAATTTGAGTGTTCTCAGAAAATAAAGCCATAAACTGTTTCAAAAAAAAAAATATTCCCCATTCTTGCTTATCCAAAGGAATCTATTTCTTCAATGCAATAGTGCTTAATCACTTGTGGAACAAGATTGTGTGACCTGATATCATTCTTCTTATTATCTATTTTGATGAGACACATGTTTGTCTTCCCTTTGAAATTTTTCATCTTCTTATATAATTCATTCTTGTCATGTAATGGTGCAACACTAGTGATGATAAGAAGGTATCTTGGGTATTTCCTAGTGTTTTTAGGCCTTTTTTATGTATGGAGATTGGCTTAGGACTCTTGTTTTCTCTTATCATTAAAAGAATTGTTTAAAAAAATATTAGTTTCTTTATTACAATAGAACTACTTTTTTTTTTCCTTTTTTTTTTAGATTTGTTAGAGTCTTTTGATCTGTTAAGAATATTGGTTTTCTCTTTTGACTAGGATTCTAGAAGGAGTTGATGTGGTTCCAAAGTTTTAGAAATAAAATATCTATTAAAAGACATAAGACTGTTAACTAATATAATATTATTTAAAAGGAGCTACTTGCTTTTTTGAGATTGTTATAATTAAGAATGATAACTTTTTAAAACTAATTATCAAAATATATATAGAGATTTAAGAAGCTTTAAATTCATTCAACTTTCATTAGTATGTTTGAAAGTAAAGAGCAGCAAAGAGTTTTATAAAATATGAAGATAACTCATTAGGCATTGTGGTTTATTAGAAGTAGTAATGGTTTATTAGATTAATCCTATTAATACTACTACATCAACAAAATGTATTCTTGTTGGGGTCAACAATAAGAATCATGCTCCACTATCTTAATCTTTCAAAAACCATATTTTCAGCCAAATTAAGCCCTATTTGAATACTTTTTTATCAACTCCATCCAGATCCTTTTTTATCTTCATCTCACCCTGTACATCATTCTCGCAAAGGGAATCACATCAGCACCTTTGACATTGTGTGCTCCTACAAGTATACTAACCATTAGGGCTGTAAACGAGCCGAGACGAGCTTTGCCCGACTCGGCTCGGGCTCATAAACCTTGAGCAAGGCGCAGGGTCGGTTCGAGCTCGTTAAAAATTTTAGGGCTCAGGCTTGGTTTATGCTCGGCTCGCAACAAAGCTTAGCTTAATCCAAATACATCAATATTATAGTTGATGATTGTTATTATATTGAGTATAATATATTAATATGTATGTTAAATATTAATATATAATATAAGATGTAGGAATATGGATGTATAATTTTATTTACAAACTGAACCGAGCTGATCCTACCCAAGCTTGGCTCAAGCTCGTTAAGATAATGAGCTTTTTTTTAGGCTCAAACTCGTCTCACAAGATTAATTATAGAGCTCAAGCTCGGCTCATATGAGCCGGACCCGAGCTAGCTCAGCTCGTTGACCGCCCTACTAACAACCATCATAAAAAAGTTGCTAGGGAAAGGAAATAAATTAGTGACTAAATGCTATGATGTATAACTATCAGTTGTGATACCCCTTAGTGGAACGGGCAGACACTGCTTAGCTTCTTTTTTTTTTGATGATGTTGCTTGTTTTGGTTTAAACTGCTGTTCTGGATTATAAATGTGATTTATTAGATTGCATTAAAAACTCATTGTTGTATGGTAACTGTGTTGTTTGCATTGCCTTATTAGTCTTTAGTATCAATAAAAATTTTACATTACTGATCAAAAAAAAAAAACTTTGTTGTTTGCAATGCTAAAGATAAATACTTAATTATATTAAAAGTACTTTTTCTTTGAATTTTAAAATAGATTAACAGGATAAGCTTAATCTTGGTACTGCAAAAGCTCTTAATCTTGTCTTCTCATCTCATATATTTTTACTCTGTATTCCATATTCCCTTGGCAAGATCTCCAACTCTTTTTTTTTGCGTTATTTTTCTGAATCTCATGTGTGATTTCTTGGCATTCCATATTCATAAAGCCATGCTCCACAATCTCAGTTGCTGTAATGTGGATTGTTAATAAAAAGCTCTCCAATGATTAGCTAAATCATCAAAGCAGATGCTTATAAATCTATGAATGAACAAAATTTGGTTACTGAGGAATATATATATGTATCAGTTAAATGTCACAAAGTACAATGCATGATTCTTAACAACTCATCTGATAGAGTAAGCAAACTAAATCATAATCTTCACCTACTGATAATCAGATTCTGAAGTTTGCATATTGAACCTTGAGAACATTTATGGACCAGTCTTCATGTGCATAAATGTTATAGTTCATTTCAGGTCCACAGTCATGGTTGTTATGATTATTAGCCAGCTTAGTTGAGATAAACTATTTATCTCAAGAGCCCTAAATTCTATGTTATCTAATAGAACAATAGATTCCTTGAGGCTCCTAACAGTATTTATATCTGTATCAACTTGTTTAGTTGCAAGTTCATAAATCAAGTGGTCCATGCTTTTAGGCATTATATCCCTTTACCTTTATCATATTCAATCCAACTCAAAAGATATATGAATAAATCACTTTTCCATTTTACCTTCGTAGAAAGGGTTCATTTTCACTCTGACCTTAGCCTCCCCACCACTCATGTGGAGTCTAATAGATTAGAACATGAATGGATTGTGTTCATGAGATTCAAATTATACAGATTGGTTCCAGGTCTTGTAAACCTGAACATGGTGACTTTGAACTGATATTTTTATTCCTTTTGAAGGGGCAATTGACTCAAAAACTTTCTAATTTGAAACAAAGGTGCCTTTTTTTTGGGTGGTGATGTGGTACCCCGACTGCATTTAGTGTGGATAGGGTAAACCCCAGATACATGACCATACCCACAAGGACCATATCTTAGGTAAGCCCGGAGACTCGAATCCGGGACCTCCAGTTCTTGAGCTGGAGAGCCTGCCAGTTGACCTGAATCCAAGTTTAGTCCCCTTCCTTGTAGCTTTTAGTGATTACAGGACTCTTTGTCAGATTAAGATCTCCCCCCTTCCATGACAGTAATTTTGGTAGATTCAAATCCCCCCCTAGAGGTTAAGGCCATCCATCCTATGTGTATGAACCTCAATGTTCCATGTGGTCGACGCAAGAGCTTTAAAATACCGGTGGCTCGAAGTCCACCTGACACATTTTGTTCATGTCAGCATCGACGGGTCCATCTCATTCTCTCATATTGGTGTCAAATATTATTATTTGTTCAATGCGTGAGACAGAGAGTGGCATCCATTGATAGGTAGGAATAAGAACGGGTCTAATGGATTCAAGGATGTTGGGGTTGAGTTGTCATGACCATAATGAGAGGGCTCACAAACCTTGAGCAAGGCTTAGGCTCTTCTCAAGCTCATTAAAGTTGTTGGGGCTTGGGCTTGGCTCAGGTTCATTAAAATATTTTGAACTCGGGATCAACTCGCACAAAGCTCAGCTCGTAAAAGGCTCAGTTTGCAAAGAAGCTTAGCTTAATCCAAATACATCAATATTATAGTCTATGATTGTTATTATATTGAGTATAATGTATTAACATGTATGTTTCATATTTATATATAATATAAGATGTAGAAATATGGATGTATAATTTTGTATACAAACCGAGCTGAGCCTACCCAAGCTCAGCTCAAACTTGTTAAGATAATGAACTTTTTTTGGGGCTCAAGCTCCGCTCACGAGCTTAATTATAGAGCTCAAGCTCGGCCCGTTGACAGCCCTACTAACAACCATCATAAAAAAGTTGCTAGAGAAAGGAAATAAATTAGTGACTAAATGCTATGATGTATAACTATCAGTTTTGATAATACTCTTTTGCATTGCAAACAACACATTTTTTTTTTTTTTTTTTGATGTTACTTGTTTTGGTTTAAACTGCTGTTCTGGATTATAAATGCTATTTATTCATAATTGTATGGTAACTGTGTTGTTTGCATCTCCTTATTAGTTTTTAGTATCAATCATAGTGTTTAAACTCGGTTCCGACTCGGGTATCGGACCGAGTCGGATGATCTTAAATTAATTTAAAAAAATAATTTAAAAACCCAACTCGTCGGATCCGAGACGGATTGGACGATCCGACTTGCCGATCCCGAGTTGGATCACCCGATCCGTATCGGGATCGGACCGAGTCAATTTAATTAGCATCAATAAAAGATCGGTTCCGACTCGGGTATCGTCCCGGTCCGATCCTTTACACGATGGTATCAATAAAAGCTTTACATTACTGATAAAAAAAAAAAAAAAAAAAAACTGTGTTGTTTGCAATGCTAAAGACAGATACTTAATTATATTAAAAGCACTTTTTCTTTGAATTTTAAAATAGATTAACAGGATGAAGCTCAATGTTGTAACTGCAAAATCACCTGTTCTTGTTTCCTTATCTCATATATTTACTCTGCATTCCATATTCAATTGGCATATGATCTCCAATCTATGAAACTGAGAAAAGAAAAATAAATGTTATACAGTGATGATTAGACTCTGAAGATTTGCATATTGTACCTTGAGAACATTACTATGAACTAGTCTTCATGTGCATAAATGTTATATAATTCATTTCAGATCCACAGTCATGATTGTTATGAAATATAAATGTTAGACAGTGATGACTAGATTCTGAAGATTTGCGTATTGTACCTTGAGAACATTGGTATGGATCAGTCTTCATTTGCATATAAATGTTAATACATTTCAGGTCCACAGTCATGTGGTTGTTATGATTAGGGCTGTCAACGAGCCGA
Source organism: Pachysandra terminalis (assembly GCA_031762675.1). NCBI lineage: Eukaryota > Viridiplantae > Streptophyta > Magnoliopsida > Buxales > Buxaceae > Pachysandra > Pachysandra terminalis. The sequence continues at coordinate 2,795,711 of JAUPMG010000006.1, read as the reverse complement.
GCTAGCTCGGCTCCGGTTTGGCTCATATGAGCCGAGCTTGAGTTCTATAATTAAGCTCATGAGCTGTGGTGACTTACGTGGGCGGGCTTAAGGGAATGACAGGCTACGGGTTGCACAATCTCATATCGCTTAAGCAAGTGAAGGTGATGTACTTATATGTATATTCACACCTTACTATGACATAATGCGTTTTAAAATCGTGATGGCCGTAAACTCAATCAGAACTCTGCAGTTAAGCATGCTTAGGTGGGAGTAGTACCAGGATGGGTGACCCCCTAGGAAGTCTGATTCTGATTCGGTGGAGCCAAAAGCGGACAATATTGTGTCGGGTGGGATGGGTTATTACACGAGCCAAGCCTGAACCAAAAAAAAAAGCTCATTATCTTAACGAGCTTGGGTAGGCTCGGCTCAATTTTTATATGAGATTATACGTTCATATTTCTTTATCTTATATTATGTATTAATATAAACACACATATTAACATATTATATTATATATAATAATAATTAATATAAACGCGTATTAACTTAGTATATGTAATCAACTATAATTTTAATGCATTTGTACTAATCTAAACTATTTTACGAGTTGAACTTTTTATAAGCCGAACTTTTTGCGAGCCAAGCTTTTATGAGCCTGAGCCAAGCTGGGCAAAGCTCGGCTTGGCTCATTTACAGCCCTAGTTATGATTATTAGCCAGCCAAGATGGGATAAACTCTTTATCTCAAAAGCCCTAAATTCCATGTTATCTAATAGAACAATAGATTCCTTGAAGGCTCCTAACAATACTCTGTATCTGTATCAACTTGTTTAGTTGCAGCTTCATAAATAAAGTGGTCCAATACCATATCCTAGCCATTATATCCCTTTAGCTTTATCATGTCCAATCCAACTCAAGAGATATATATGCATCTCTCTTTTCCATTTTTCCTTCTGATTCTTTTTTGATGAATATTTTAACTTCTGATTCTTGAGTCAAGGAAAAGGTTCATTTTCACACTGACCTTAGCCTCTTCCACCTATCAAGTGGAGTCTAATCTATTAAAACCTGAACACGGTGGCTTTGTACTGATATTTTTATTCTGGGCAATTGACTCAATAAAACCCCTTTTCTAATTTGAATCCAAGGTGATGATGGTGATTTTTTTTTTTTTTTTTTTTTTACGTGGAACCCCAGCCCCACTTAGTGGGATAGGGTAAACCCCGGATACATGACCCCATCTACAAGGACCATATATCAGGTAAACCTGAGGACTCGGACCTAGGACCTCCAGTTTCTGAGCTAGAGAGCCTGCCAATTGACCTGAATCCAAGGTTATTCCTCCTTATTGCATTTAGTGATTACAGGACTCTTTATCAGATTAAGATCTCTCCTCTTCCATGCCAGTAATTATGGTAGATTCAAACCCTCCTTCCCCTCAGAGGTTAAGCCATTCATTCATCTTATGTGTATGAACCTCAAGGTTCTACGTGGTTGACGCAAGAGCTTTAAAAGTACCGGTGGCTCAGAATCCACCTGACCCATTTTGTTCGTGTCACTGTCGATGGGTCCACGTCGTTTTCTCATATTGGTTGTCAAATATTATCATCATTTGTTCATTGCACGAGACAGAGAGGGGTCATCCATTGGTAAGTAGAAGTAAGAATGGGTCCTAATGGATTCAAGGATGTGGGGATTGGGTTGACATGACCTAATGAGAAGGTTCACATCCAACCAAAGCCTCCACATCTTTGCTTAGGCTGTGTTTTGCCTGGCTTCTGCTTTTGGATAAGCGACTCAATGGGAGCACTTATGGACAAGCTGTTTATTTGAGGAAAATAGCATTTGGTAAAATGTGTTTATTTAAGTGCTTATGAAAGTTTAGGGGTAAAATAGGTAATATAAAAATATTATTAAAGTTTAAAAATAGCATTTATATAAGTGCTTATGAAAGTTTAGGGGTAACATAGGTATTATGAAAATATTACTAAAGTTTAAGGCTGCGTTTGGCATGGCTTCTATAAGTACTTATTGCAGCTTATAGCTTATATAAGCACTTTTTACAATTAAATATGTGTTTGGTAGTGCTTACCCACAAGGATTAGAGGAAGGCTACCCACCCGTAAGGAGAAGTTGCTGAGAGCAGTCTCTCCCAAGCTCTTATGCGTTAAGCTATTTTACAACTTTAGTAATATTTTTAAAATACTTATTTTACCCTTAAACTTTTATAAGCACTTAAATACTGTTCAGTTCTCTAACTGGGCAGGTTCGGATTAAAGTGGGAGGTCGTAGCGATGGGTTGTTGCACAAGCCTCTTACTTGAGATTAGTTCGGCCTAAGGCCCGGACACCTAAGTTATCAAAAAATAATAATAAAAAGCAAAATAAATGTTATTTCTAAATTTTAATAATATTTTTATAATACTTATTTTACTCTTAAACTTTCATAAGCACTTAAATAAATGTATTTACCAAACTCTATTTTTTTCAAATAAACTGTTTATTGTTGTTGTGGATAAGTTACTCAATGAGCTTATCCCATGAGTACTTATCAATAACTAGAAGCCCGGCCAAACGCAACCTCAGTAGCGTCTTTTTGTGGGTAGCCTTCCCCTACTGCTGGGTAAGCTTTCAATTTTGTAAAGTGTTTTAATAAGCTATAAGCCGAAATAAGAACTTATATAAGCCGGGCGAAACGCAGTCTTAGCCTAGCATAAGAAGAAACTCGATATGAGTTGAGATTAAATTATTGGAGATAAATGAAGTGAGCTGGCTTGTGGAATCCAAAGAGCAAACACATTTAATGGGCAATTGGAGTTGGCATTTAATGCGATTTTGGTTTATCTCCTTTGAAATGCTAGTGCCAACCCATGTAGCTTGTGTGGCTTTCATCTCTTTCAATCAACTTATATAGTGTAGGGTAGAAATCAATCAAATCAATCAACACTTATCTTCAATATATTTGGGTTATGTTTAATTACAGTGTTTTTTTTTTTTTTTGGGTGGGACGGAGGTTATCAGGATCGACGGTACCGGTCGGTTCGGATTTAAACAAAATCGTCGAACTGGCGGTATCGATCCAGACCAGTTGGTGACTAGTCCAGATCAAAACTGGTATGGATCGTCCAATACACAAATTAAAAAAAAATGAAAAAAAAAGAATATCAGACCAATTATGATACAAAAGTTTGTATAGTGGTTTGGGATCGGATCATTAAGATCTGGTCTCGATATCGATCGACCGATACAGACCGGACCAGTCCATAGACCGATTATACAGGTCGGAGATCAATATCGGATGTACTAGTCCGATCTATAACCTTCCGATACAAAAGTTTGTATTGCGGTTTGAGATCGAACCATTTAGATCCAGTCCCAATATAGACCAGACCGGTTTGTAGACTGATTGTACTGATCGGAGATCAATACGGATGTATTGGTTCGATCTATAACCCTGCAATACAAAAGTTTGTATTGTGGGTTGGGATTGGACCATTAAGATCCGGTCCCAATATAGACTAGCCGATACAGATCGGACTGGTCTGTAAACCGATCGTTCTGGTCGGAGATCAATAACAGATGTATTGGTCCGGTTATAACCCTGTGATACAAAAGTTTGTATTGCGGTTCGGGATCGGACCATTACGGTCTAGTCCGAATATAGACCAGCCAATACAGATTAGATCGGTTCGTAGACTAATAGAACTGGCCAGATCGGTCCGTAGACCGATTGTATTGGTCAGAGATCAATACCCGGTGTATTGGTCCAATCTATAACCCTATGATACAAAAATTTGTATTACGGTTCAAAATCGGACCATTAAGATCCGGTCCCGATATAGACCAGCCAATACAGACTGGACCGGTCCGTAGAACCATGACTTCTACCTCTCTCTCTCTCTCTCTCTCCAACTTTATAAAGCCACTTACCACAAGCAAAAGGAATCTGCATTACACAAAGTGACCCAACTTTTCCCTTTTTCTACTTTATTGTGAATTGGATCAAAGAAAAAGGGAAATGAATCTTCTTCAAAGGCCATGGAAAGATTCAACTTTTCCCTTTTTCTACTTTATTGTGAATTGGATCAAAGAAAAAGGGAAATGAATCTTCTTCAAAGGCCATGGAAAGATTATGATGTCGGCCAATCAAGTGACACGTGTCCCAAAATAATTCATCCAAGTCAGCCACTACATGATTTTGCTTTCTCTTTTTGAAAAAATAGGATGACTTGTATTCCTCATTCACTAGAGGTGGCTTGTAGCCTGGTCAACCCAACCCGTTTAAAAATGTGTAAAATAAAATAGATGGGTACGGATAGGGATTCTTGACTCGTTTGACTCACATCTCAACCCGTTTAACTCATTATTTATGCATATATTCTTTTTATATTCAAATACAGAATTATTTATAGGGTGAATTACATTGATACCCCTTAGGTTTGGTAGAATGACAACAAATATACCCCTCAAAGCTTGACCATTTACTACCCCTAATACCCTTATTCGAGATAGAAAATTAAATTACTAATTTATCTTATAATTATAAGAGATAATTAGGATTTTTATAACTTTCAATGTTACGAAGTTTCTTTCTTCTTCTATATAAGCACCTATTTTGTTTTTAAGATATTAAACAAGAACGTGTCACTTGGGACAATGGTAAAGTCTTGAGATATGGTCTCCAAGACTTGGTTTAGAAACTCGCCTTCACCAAATAATACTAGCTTGTTCGACGATTTGTCTCCAGTCGAGACATCGTGTGTTGCCCGAATTGCCTCTACGCTAAGCTCGCGGATCCCCTTTGTATGCTTAAGTAGATGGGTGCGTGTGTTACTGACTATGTGCCAGACGAGCGGTGGCTTGTGGAAAATGTACCAAAAAAAAAAAGATATTAAGGCTGCGTTTGGCTTAGCTTGTGCTTGTGGATAAGCACTCATTGGATAAGTTGCTCAATGGGAGCACTTATCCACAACAATGATAAACTGCTATTTCAAGTAAATAGTGTTTGGTAAATACATTTATTTAAGTCTTATGAAAGTTTAGGAATAAAATAAGTATTAGTAAAATATTATTAAAGTTTAGAAATAACATTTATTTAAGTGCTTAGAAAATTTTAAGGGTAAAATGGGTATTTTAAAAATATTACTAAAGTTGTGAAATAGCTTAACACGTAAAAGCTTGGGAGAAGCTGCTCTGAGTGGTTCTTCTTATGGGTAGCCTTTCTCTAATGCTTACAGGTAAGCACTTACCCATAAGTACTATTAAACACATATTTAATTTTAAAAAGTGCTAATATAAGCTATAAACTGCAATAACTATTTAAATAAGCCGGGTCAAGGTATATGGGGATATATTTGTCCTTAAAATATGTTTTTCTTTTATTAAAAAACTACTATATTAAAATTAACTGGAGAGAGTCCAACGGAGAGTGGTCTAAAAATATGTTGCTTTAAGCAAAAAACAAATATTCCATTTCTTTATTGACCAAACTAAAGTGGTGTTTGTGACGCCCAATATTTGAGAGATACTTATTGTCATTATGCCAAACCTAAGAGGGTGTAAATGTATTTTATCTTAATATTAATATCATATTAGCAAAGCAAACCTGGATGAACATGACAGATCAATTGGATATTTTTGTCTTTTTCTTTTCTTTTTTCTTTTTCTCCCTTATTTCATTAAAGCATGACAAAGACCTTCTATCTAAATAGTTTCAATCCTCAAATTTGCCAAGAGTCTCCCATTAACCGGTCCTTATCACTCTTAATAACATCTTGAACGTCCACATGTTGACCGGGCCCACATGTTCTTGAAATGTTTCGAAGCATACAATCTCAAATCAAAGACATCAAGACAGGAGCCAACACGTCACGTAATCTTGATCAGCACACGTGGACAGCTCTAATTCGATTGTCACCTTGACTAAACATTTAGTCCACCCATTAGGAGACATGGTGACCCCATAGTTTTAAGAACACCCATGATCCTTAACCCTCTTTTCTTCTTCGTTTTTTTTCACCACATTTGAGCGAAGGAAAACTCATCCTCCAAGACGCATGGAAGTTTTAAATTTCGCAAAATTTTGGTTTCGAATATGGTATCCGAAATACGAAATGTCTAATTTCGATCTAAATTATTTTGACAAAAAGTGATCGAAATTGTCGAAATTTCAGGGAAATATTTTTATTTTGACAATTTTATTTCACTTGAAATATTCACTTTTTTCAATCAGATATTTCGACCGAAATAAGTTCAAAAGCTATATTAAAAGTTTTAATAAAAATAAAAAAAATAAAAAAAGGCATTTAAACTTAATAAATAGCAACCAATGGTCACGCTTTTCACCATTAGTAGTTCTTGAATGACGTAGATAGCGAAACGCAATATTATGGAGACCAATCATTTAACTGGAACAATTGAGTTCTATTGCCTTTTTAATGACCGTTAAAGATTATTTTAATCTATGACTATTGATAGACTGTAATAACCATAAACTTAGACATTTTTAAATTTACTTTGCAATTTGCAGTCGTTGGTGATAATGCACTAAATATTTTATACTTGTCTAGTCTTTTTTTTTTTTTGTTATTATTGCAGGAGATTACACAATAATCTTTGGGAGTACTTTTAGGGAGGAGTTGGTATTGGGTACATTATTTTATTAATTATTATAGATAATAAATATTATTACTAATTATTATTTTATTTTTTTTGCTTTTACAGGTACACAAATGAATTTTGTACCCTCATAAATTGAAGGAAATCAAGAAATAAAGTTTAAAATTTCATTTTAAACTTTTATACATTGTATTTTTGTAGATGTT
>JAUPMG010000006.1:2776183-2788807 GCA_031762675.1 Pachysandra terminalis | reverse complement strand
GATGTTTAGTTTTTTCGGATCACATTTCGTGATTCCTCGTTTTGTACATATCCTTTTTGATGATTAATAAAATTGTTATTAATGATAAAAAAAAATTAAAAAAAACATTATTTAGAACATTTAACTTTAATTTTTATGACTGGTAGTTCAGGGTTTCCTTAGATTTGTAAGCATTTTATTGTTAGTTCGATTATATATGCATGCTTTTCTGATTTCTTTTTTCTTTCTGTAACGTATACTTATTAATGTCACATTCTTAAATTAAGATATTTCTGATGTTTTAGTTTCATCGACTTTTTTTGACTCCATCTTTCTAGTAAAGTCGTATTAGACTCAATTTACCTTTTTTTTGGGTTGTATTACATTTTTCTAATAAAGGCTGTCCAATATTTATGTGAAAAGTAATCTTTTCATTCTAGTTCCAGTGAATATCTTTCCTATTAGTTTACTTTTGTTAAATAAGTTATATGTCCTTGATGCAGGTGTGCCATGACCATGGGGTGATGCATCGGGACTTAAAGCCTGAGAATTTTTTGTTTGCAAACAAAAGTGAAGCTTCTCCATTGAGGGCCATTGATTTTGGCCTCTCCGTGTTCTTCAAGCCTGGTATACCTTTAAAATAGCACTTGTCTACAATATTAGGCTGCTTTCCTTATTCTATGGATGCTGTGAATTGATAATATACTACATGACTGTAGGCCAGCATTTTAGTGAAATTGTTGGAAGTCCATATTACATGGCCCCAGAGATCCTTCGACGGAATTATGGACCAGAAGTAGATGTATGGAGTGCAGGGGTAATCCTTTACATTTTGCTGTGTGGAGTTCCACCTTTTTGGGCAGGTGAGTTCTTTAATGTTAGATTTGACAATGGTACAAGAAATTTGACGGGATAACCTTTCCTCATTTCAAATCCAGATTGTGCTACTCCTATATTTTTGAAAGTTAACATAGGACAGAATTTTATGAATTGATTTCTGATATGCTGGTTCTGCTATAATTAGTACAGATACTGAAGAGGGAATTGCGCAGGCAATTGTTCGTTCTGTTATAGATTTGGAGAGGGATCCATGGCCAAAGGTTTCTGATGATGCCAAAGATCTGGTTAGGAGTATGCTTGATCCAAATCCTTACATCCGGTTGACGGCTAAAGAAGTTCTTGGTATGTACTCCTCTAAATCGAAGCATTTAAACAAATATAAAATTATCAGTGGTTTAGGATAATGCTTACAATGTGCTTTTTAGGGCATAGTATTGACAGTCCTATGAAATAATGAAACTCGTGGAAACCATAAATGAGTAACTTATAACGAATTTTGCATAATTTCGATTGTACCTCCTTTTATAGACATCTCATAATCAAGTTGCTCACTGCAACACGAGAAAAAGAAGTGAAAAAAGAAACAAAAAAAATTGAGAGCTATGACCTCCAACCATAATTTACAATGCTGAAAAAATGGTAGTGCTCAGTTGTGTTACTTTGGTTTCAAGTGCTCAGTTGTGTTACTTTGGTGTCAAGTGAAGCAAAACAATAGTTGTCAATTTATGGATCCACCAAAAAAAGGAAAGGAAAAAAAGAAAAAGAAAATCAGTTTATGGAAAAGGAGGTGACAAGTACGTGCTTATCAAATATTTTGTTGATAGAAAAAATATCCACATTTTGGTTCCCAATAGAAGCACATAGTTATTTAAAATTAATCCTCTACACTATTTCTTATGTGACAATTTCTTTGGATTTGATTTGTTTCTTGAATTTTACTGCTTAATAACTCTATTTTTACACCCTAATATATAAGTGAAGGAGGGTTCTAGGGCTTCATGAACAGTAAACACTGTTCACGACACTGTTCACAATCCTAGTGTTTCGTGAAATACAACTCTCCTAGGATTTGGAGATTAACCATAGAAAGGCAAACTCATTCTAAACTTTGCTAGGGTTTCACGATTTTAGGTTTTCCTTTTTGTCCTTCTTTCTTTTGTTCATGTAATGGCTGCTACGGTAGCCTCACCAGCAGTTGGGGGGCCATCGGCTGGTGCTGTTTACCCCCCCAACTCTTCCACGGTGCCTGATCCTCCTCACCCTAAGCTATTGTACGCTGCTACGGTGGCTACCCGTAGGGTCTTGGAAGAATTCTCTGTTAATGGACGAATATCCAGTAAGGATGAGGAAGTTGCTGTGTCGTTCACACTGCAAGAAATCGCACAGTCGGAGGCTGCTTTCAAACATACTTCGATTCTTAAATTCTTCCAAGGAAGGCCAAAGCTTGACTTGCTGTCTTGGGGATTGAAGAAAGACGTTATCGGTTTATTAGATGCGAGGCATATCATACTCCATCTTCGTCTTAAGAAGATTGGGTTACTGTTTGGACTCGCGAATCTATAATTCTTAAGGGATATTCTTTTAGAATTTTTCGGGCATCATCATTTGATCCTAGAAGGGATTTGACTTCTGCTTCGATTTTGATTCAGTTGCCGCATCTCCCTCTTCATTTTTTTAATCCATCATTTCTCAGGCCTATTGTTAATTCTTTTGGTAAATTTTTAAGGTGTGATAAAAAAACCCTCCCTCTCATTAGGACGAATACTTATCGCGTTTGCGTGGAGATGGACTTCTCTAAGCCTCTTCCGAATCTGATCTAGATTAACGTTGGAAAATCATCTGGTTTTTTGCAAAAAATCTTATATGAAAGGACTCCGAAATTCTGTAACTATTGTTCTCTTCAAGGCCATGAGGTGTCGACTTGTCGTAAGTTAAATCCACCTTCTGGTATGCCTTCTTCCTCTATTTATATTAATAATATAAATGCTCCTTTAAATGACAATGTTGTTAACCGGTGTTGTTGAAAGAACAATCTAATGGTGTTGCAGGTGTGAGCAATGATCCTTCTTCTTTGGATATCTTATTGCCAAATGGAGCTACAGGTATCCATGTTATTGCTAATGCCAATGTCAATGCCCAAGAAGCTGCTCCCTCTTCCAAAGATCGTTTGGTTAATGTTATTGGGGGTTCTTTGCCGATTGGAACTTAAAGTGTCCATGATGATGCTACTGACAACTGTCATTGTCACTTGTCAATAATTCAGTTGCTGATCCTTCTTCCAAAAATCATGTGATTGTGTCTAATGATAAATCGCCTAGAATTATCGGTGGTAATGTCAAAAGATGGGTGGCGATCAGTCTTTGTGTCACATCCCAAAACTTAGAGATCTCATTGGAGTCCCTATAAGATTAGAAATATGACTCTCATTCCATTCCACATGAGAGTGGAAGTCAATACATTGCCAAACCATAGAATCAATTAAGATAATTATAAAATCTGGGAATAAATATCCTTAAAATAATATCCAACCAAAGCAATCATAACAGCGGAATTGAAATAAAACTACTCCTAGTCTCATATTGCAATCAAAACCCTACTATCTACTGAAATGTAATAAAATCAATAAATCCTACTACAAAGTCTACTAAAATCATCACAAAATATTCTAATTATAACTAAGGTCTTCATCATCTTCTTGTCCTTCGTCTTGATCATCTTAGTGCTGCTGTCCACCATTTATAGATCCTGAAATATGTTATGCTCGGAAGCATAAGCTACATTTAGCTTAGTAAATAAACAAGTTAAAACAGTATTTAAGATTGAAGTAAGGACAATGCCACTCTTTAATGGTATTTCATAGACAAAAACAGAATGTTAGTATGCTGTAAAATATATGATATGATATGATAATGCAATGAAATATGATATGCTGTGATGTGCAATGCAATATGATATGCTGGTTCAATTATTAATGAATGTAATGCATGCTCATGCAACAATAAATATAATCACCACATGTGATTCATGTACAATCATATGAAATGCAAATATGCGTGCTGTTTGGCATTTGAGTAGTGTATGTTCCACACCCGATCGAATCTCAACTATCCAAGTTGTCCTGCCAATGTGAATTCCATTTCCCAAATGCAAGGCAATGATAGCAGATTATTCTGTATGCATTAGAGTTTCTAGGGGCTTCGACCTAGAGGGCACGATTTGCTCACTTATTTTTTATCACGGGGATGAATCCCATGGCATCACCCAGAACTTCCTTTGTGAACCATACATTAGCCGATCTACTAACAGAATTTCTCCAAATTAAGCTTTAGCACCGAGACCATTTCAAAACATCTGACTATAGTTTTGATCCAATAAAGTTGCACCTTGCTTACCTCAAAAAATAGGATGGTATCATTAGAAGCTGCAAATGGGATATGGAAACTTGTTACTTACCTACCCGAAAACTAGATACCAGCCCCCACTCCTAAGCCCTGGAGATAAAGCGACTAAAGGCATCCCCTACCAATGTGAAAAGAAAAGGGGAGAGGGGGGTCACCTTACCTAAGACCCCTAGAGGAGGCAAATACCCTTGGACGCAACCATTAAAAATGAAAGAAAAGGACTCATTTCTCACACAACCACTAATCCACCTCCATCTTGATCCAAATCCTTTCCATTGAAGCACCGAATCCAGAAATTGTCATTTTACCCTATCGTACTCCTTTTTCTAAATCTAACTTACATACTTGAACCGGCTGACCCAAATAGATTCTCTCTTCTACCAATTCATTAGTGATAAGAGAGCTATCTAGGATCTGTCTCCCTTAAATGAATGCACTTTGGTTAACAAACACAAGATTAGATATCACCTATTTGAGTCTCACTGCAAACACTTTGGAGATGATTTTATAGAGGCTGAGTATAAGGATGATGTGACGAAAATCCTTAACCTCCCTAGCACCTTTATTTTTAGGGATAAGTACTAGGAAGGTGGCATTAGTGATTTTATTTATGATCCCGTTTTCAAAAAACTCATTAAACACTTCTAGGTGCTCTCCTCTTATATCCTCCCACAAATCCTGAAAGAAAGCCATTGCGAGTCCATCTGGACCCGGGGCTTTGTTTCTATCCAATGACCATATTGCCTCTCTGATCTACATTTCCTCAAAAGGCCTTTCTACCCATTCTTTTTGAGCTTGTGATAGTCTAACTCCCCCTAGGCACCGAATGTCAAACCTCAATTCTTGCTCTGACTCATATAATCTAGAATAATAGGATCTTAAGACCTCAACAATCCCATTCTCCTCTTCGATGATTTCCCCGTCCACTTGGATATTGGAAATTGCATTAATGTTAGCTCTACCCTTGGCCACTTTATGGAAAAATTATGTCTCCAACTAATTTCTTCCTGTTTAAGGATAGCATCCAACTCCCCTTTCCTAAGCTTTCTGAGGTCGACATCAACACTAGATAGAGTCCTCACCTATTCTAATTTATTAATGTGATCAATATCCTCAATACAAAGGTTCTGTCACATTCCAAGATCCCCAAAAGTGCTCTTATTCCATGAGATGATCTTGTCTCTTATGAATTTCAAGGACCGCAGCAGCCTGAAGCCGGCCCACTGATACCCCTCCACCATTCTCAGGGACCACCACTTTTTCATATCTCTCTTAAAGGACGGATGTTGTAACCACATGTTCTCGAAACGAAATGGCCTCGGTCCACTTTTAGGCGGATCTGTGGACATCAGAATTGGCGAATGGTCTGACCTAGTTCTAGGAAGGATGGATTGACCAATGGTGTGATAATGAGCATCCTAGTCCACTAACCCCAACACTCTTATCTAATATGGAATATAAGAACATTAATTAAACATTCTAGTAATCATAATAATAAACTAAACATGATTTCAACTAAGCAATAGAAACTAAATCTAGTAGGTTGGAAATTCAATCAATTACTACCCCAATTACCTGACTAGCTGTGTCTCTTCGAGCAAGCATCCAAGGACCTGAAAAGTGTTAAACACAACGAACATGAGTTGAAAGCTTGCGTGAGTAAGCCCACAATGCCTAGGTATTTACTCAAAAACACAGATCAACCATATAGGTAAAAAGGTAGTATCATTGAAATAAAGAAAATACTGAATTTGGGATCTTAAAAATTAAATATAATATATTCACAATCATCCAGAAATGCAGTTCTCTCCCAAACTCACCAGTGTAGTCTCAATGCATGCCAGTCCACTCAACCACTACAATACTACATGATGCTGTATGCCAAATGATTCATTCATGATAAAAATCAGAATTTCTTTTTACAATTAAAACCAATCAAATAAATACACAAGAATATGATATAAATGCTGTCTGACATTGTACAATGTATGTTCACACTAGATCTACTATCAATACCCTAAGTGTCTTCGCGAACCACCTGGGCCACCAATGGCATTCAGACTTGATAGCCTTCTACGTGTACATTGCAGTTCTAGAGGGTTTCAACCGATTGGGATTAATGCCCAATTCTCTCCTTTTGATCACAAGAACGAATCCAGGGTATCACAAAGAACCTCCCTCATGAACATTATCAGAGTTAAAACTACTGACAGAAACTCTCATTAGATGCCACTATCACGGGTCTTCTATCACATTAGTTCTGTTGGAGGTCCACTCCTCTCACCCTTTTACATCATTCTCACACTCAGGTGCTTTCAATCATTCACATTCTGCACTCTCTGCTGCTTTTTATAACATTGCACACCATGGTGCTCACACCCTCACATAGCCATCTAGGCTGGATAGTCACATCATATGCAGGCTCATAAATTAATTTTTATTAATGCAAGTATTAGGGCATAATCTTCAATCCCACATCACATATATTCACTACATCACACCCATGGACCACAATGTCATGATAATACGCCATTCACATTCTAGTTTACTCGTCTTAAGTAAAATTGTTCAATAAGGTGATTTCTACACCATTCGTCACATGCTTTTATATCTAAAACAGTTCAAATACAGATGATCAAACATCATTCATCAATCGTAATCAGTTCATAGATATATTCAGCCATTCTCATTCACAATAAGGTGATTCATCACCATAACTTTCACATTTTAAAACATAATCATACAGGTGGCATATGAAGCCAATTTACATACTGGAATCCACCCTATAAGGTGATTTTCCCCTCTTTACAAACCAAGTACTAGGCTACCAGCTACATATGCCTTAGTCAATTATCCATTCATACAATATCATTCAACACAAAACATTCCAACCATCTACGGTTAGAGAATTTCAATGCCTAACCATTCCCAATACGTCACAACAACCACATAACTCATTAAACATAAAATGGAGAGATCAATGGTGTTCGGTGGGTCTCAAGCAGATGTGTCGGTCCATCGAGAAACATAAGAGTGGGTCAAAATAGAGAATTCAGCATCCAGTAGTAAGGGTAGAATGCCCTGATGTGTAGGGACAATCACAAGGTCAAACCTGTTCCTTCAGCAGGTCTTCGATGGAGGGGTCGGTCCACCGAGAAAACTAAGTGGGGGGAATTCCCAATTTCAAATCTCCTATGTTTAAACGGGGCCCACTGATGCTGAAAGTGGGTTTATCCCACAAGGGTTGACTCATCGATAGGTCATCGTTGGGTCCTTCGGTCCACCGGTGATCCTTAGCTTGAGCAAACAGAATGAGGGTCATCCTTGGTAGGTCTATCGGTACACCGAGACTTCTTCGGCAGCCTATCCCGAAAGGAAGGATATCTTCGGTAGGTCATCTCGGTCCACCGAGTGATCTGCCGACAACATCCGGGGCACTGTTCCATTGGTCTAATCCATTAAATTGTTAAGCAGATCAATTCTTAACATCTAATCATGTGAAATACCATCAAATATAGCAATCCAGATCTTTAAACTTTTAAATCAAACCCTTAATTCAAATCCTACAATGGTGATCTATCCGATCACCTTTCAAACATATTAAACATGATGGTAATACATAATAGTAAAACATAGATCATAGCTATCTAAAGTAATAGGCATGATGATATATGGGTTTCTGCCCAAATACCATGGGATTGGAGGGATACTCACATGATGTGCTGATCTTTGCTCTAGATCTGCAGCAGAACTTCATTGCAAGCCTTCTTCTCTCCCATGATTGGACGAAAATCCAAAATTCACAGCCTCCCAAAATCCTTTACGGCTACACATCTAATTTTCTAGTGTTGTAAAAGGATTATTTATACACCCTAGCTAGTTAGGTTAGGGTTTAATTTGGGCTCTGGGTTTGGGTCTAGTTAGCCTAGAGACAAGGTTTAATTAATTTGGGTTGGGCTCACACTTAGTCCAAATAGGCTAACAAAAGGTTTTAATAGAGTGATTGGTTTAAGGACCCCTCATTGGTATTCTAATCATACACATTACATTAAGGTTGGTCAAATTTCTCTAGTACCCCCAGTTGGTCAAATTAAATTACCAAATTACCCTTATTCTCAAAAAAAAGAAAAAATTCAAGATCTTACAATCTACCCCCTTAAATGAATTTCGTCCTCAAAATTCGAATTAATTTACCATTTATGTTGCAAGGTTCTAGACATGCACACAATCAAGCAGTAATTGAAATAACATCCATATCAAAGACTCATCTGATTGATCTAAATCCCAGGTATGATGAAATGGTTGTGTGGCACTCATTTGGTAATTACATGGATTTGGAATAGCATAGAGCCCTCACTATGGAACTCTTCGTGGTATATGGGAGAGCTGAACATTTCTCAACCATTATCTAGTGATGTTGAAGTGCTAAGCAGGCAACATGAAGAATTTTATGTCACCAAGTTTCATTATGGGCTAAATCCAAAATTTCAGGCTATTAGAGAACAAGTTCTAGTTATTTATAAGTTCCATGTTGGAAAAATGTTTAGTTTCTTCTTCAAAGAGCTTCAATCCCATCTCAATATTCTTCTCCTTTATCCCTAAAGGAAACTCTGACTAGTGTTTACCATGTCGTGACATGTCGACGATTTTTGAAGTTGCGACACGAAATCTCTAGATTTCCCTTTTCCGGTCCCTCATGTCGCGAGACATATCGTGACATGAGGGGAAAACAATTTTTTTGAATTTTCGTTTAAAAAAAAAAATATTTTTTTTAAAAATCATATAAAATTATGAAAACATAAATAAAAAGTTAGTAAAAATTATTGAAAAAAAACAGTAGCTTATTCTTTGCATAATTATATTTTGTAAATTGCAAAAATCAAATAAAATATTTAAAAATTATAAAAAATAATAAAAACTATTTATGTGCTTGTTGCTTAATTGGATGTATTACTTTTTGTACAATTGGAACTGACAGCTCAACACTACAACATCAACCCTAACCCCCCCTCAACTAATGTTCTTGATTAAGGGAATGTTTTGTTTTGCATATTTTGATGTATTTAGGTGTATTTTGGCCTCAATTATGCTCACTTAAGAGTTGGGATCAAAATTCCATAAAAAAACTAAGATTTCCACAGATTTCCCTCCATTTCCCATTTTCTTCCCCAGATGTCGCGACATGTTGAAATGTCACGAAATGTCGTAGGTCTTACTAGTTTGCGACATGTCTTGGGACATCGACATTGCAAACCTTGACTCCGACCCTCATAGTTACTTCTAGTAGGGGAATTCTTTTAGGGACCTGAGCATGTCTAGCGACCATGGTAGATATGCTACTGTTTGACATGGTTGTGGCTTTAGTTCAGAGAAAGGGAAGTGTTTTGATTGTGTGCTTACTAATAATTCTTTAGAAAATGTTGGCACAAGTTCTCAAAGCCTGCTTTGGCAAACCATATTGCTCTTTTGGTGATGGTAAGGCAACTCAATCTAATTCTACATTTGACATTCATTCAGTAGCAACAGTAAAAATGGATATTGCTGACTTTGTACTCTCACGTGATCAATAGTGCTTTACTTTAGAATCCTTGTTTCTTCGTATCTATTGTTCTTTCTTTCTTTCTCACCATTTTGTCCACTACTCCACCTAGGTATGCCTGCATTGTTGCTCAGTAACCCTTTCCTTGTGCTATTAGATCAAGATCTTTCAGGCATATGTGCTTCGTCCTTCCTATTTTCTATTTTCTATCCATTTCTATCCCATTCTGAAGTTATTCTTATTGATGGGTTTACCGTGCTATTACTAAAAGGGGGATTTTTTCCCAAGTTTCCATTCAATATTCTTTCTATGAATAAGTTGACAAAAACTCTTAATTGCTTTGTAACCTTTTATCCCTCTCCTTGTGTCTTTCAAGACCTCAAGATGAAGAGGACGATTTGTGATGTGCTTGAATCAAATAGCCCCTACTGTTTTGATTTTGATTTTGATTTTAAAGTTGGTGACGTTGCACTCTATTAAGTTTTTGCGTCTCAATGGCATTGTTGCCTGGGTTATTTGTAGTCATAAAATTAAGTTGTTAGTTCCTTATAGTCTTTCTCAGATCTTGAATGTGAGGATTTCCAGTTGAGCAAGCATCATTATGACTCTTCTTCTTGTATCAATAATCGCAATTCAAGTCCACTTGGGCTAGTCCATATTAATGTTTGGGGTCTTGCCTGGCATGAAAATTCATTTCATATTTTGTAACCTTTATTGATGATCATCCTAGAATGGCACGATATTTTTTCAATAAAAGACCATTCTAAGATTTTATTTATTGATTTATTTATTAATTTCCAATTATTCAATAATGAAAACTCTATTTAATTCGGAAAGCCCGTCAAAATTTATGATCTGATAATGCCTGGAATATGTCCACAATGCAAAAGTATTGTGGGATACATAGGACTATACACTTAAGAATCATTTTCTGCTTGATGTTTCTTGTACCATTATACTTAGGATGCATGTCCTAAGTCACTTTTAGGGAGTGATTGTTCTAAGGAATTGCTTCCTAAGAAATAGGATACTACTGCCTATTTTGAATGGCCCGTCACCTTTTTGTATTTTGTTTTCTAATCTACTCTTCTTCTATATAATGCCTTGTGTTTTTGGTTGCATGTATTTTGTTCATCTCATGGATCCAGGTCATGATATGTTGTCACCTCATGTTGTTAAGGTTGTTTTCATGGGGTGCATCGAAACTCAAAGTTTATTTGTCGTCAATCTTTGTATGTTCCATTGATTTCTTTGAGTCTGAAAGATATGTCCTCATCTGTGCCTGCATCTGGTTCTTTTCCTCCTTTCCTAAATTCTCCAGTATCCCCAAGTGATCAACACTAACAACGAGCACTTCAAATCTATGGCTGCAAACCCTAAGTGCCTTTTACTGATGTTCAGCATGCCACACAGTTACCTACCTTGTCTAGATATCCTTTCATTGAACTTCCCAGTGCCTTGGTGTAAGAAATACTAGCTTGTATACCAAGTATTGTTTTCCTCATTTTGTTTCCTTTCCTTTTCTTGTTTCTCCTAATTATCATAGTTTCATCCATTCTTTATCGTCAAGTCTATTCCTAAGTCCTGCCAACAATCGTAATAACACTTTGCATTGAAGCATGCTATGATAAGGAAATGGTTGCATTAACTTATCATGATACATGGGATCTCATTACTCTTCCTCCTAGAAATCTTGTTGTTGTGTGCTGTTTTTGGGTGTGTACCATCAAATCCATCCGTATGGTACTATTGAGCATCTGAAGTCTTGATTGCCAAGGCTGCACTAAATTTTGTGTAGATTATTTTGTTATCCAATATAAATCCTTATATTTATTGCTGTATCCAAAAGTTGGCCCTTTTATCAGTTATATAGTAAGAGTACCTTCTTGCACAGACACTTGTAGGAGTGGGTCGTGAAGGTGAAACCTCCTGAAAATGGTGCTTAGCGGATCTGATATGTCGTGTAGGTTAACGAAATATATTTATGGACTCAAAATATTACTAGAGATGTGGTTTAACAGATTTAGTGCAATGGTTATCATATGGCATTATGTGGGCATACTTATATCCTTCTGTTTGCTAGCAGACTTCAAGTGTTATCATTTTACTTGTATGTGTGGATGATGATATTATTAATTTATTACAAGGTGTGATGATAGAGTTGTTGAATTGAAGGCTCACTTGAACAAACACACTTAACACCTAAGACTTTGGTTGTTTTAGATACTTTCTGCACATTGAGGTAGTGTTGTCCAAGCAGGTGTTAGTCTATCACAGATGAAGTACATGATAGATTGACTTAAAAAAACCAGTGTGCTAGATTCAAGACATGTTTAGACTCCTATGGACCCTAATGTTAACTTTGAAGCTGAGTTGGTAGAATCTAGTAGTCTAGGAACATATTGGACAGTTGTTGGAAAACTTATTTATCACAACGTGACAACCAAATATTGCTTTTGTTGTTGGAGTTAGTCAATATAAGTATGCAGAAAGAACCTAAATTGGGAATTAGTATAAGATATTTAAAGAATGCTCCAAGAAAGGGTTCTATCTCCAGATCACTCTGATAGACTTGATATGATAAGATTTTCTGATGCCGATTGGTGTGGAAAGCTTGATTATAGAAGATTAAATTTTGGTTATTGAGAACATCTAATGGTAATAGTTTAGTACATGAAAGAGCAAGAAACAGAATGCAACTTCCAAATCAAGTGCAAAGGCTGAATTTAAAGCTATGATTATATAACCTGTGAAATGGCCTGGTTAAGTTCTCTTTTGAAAGAGATCAGTTTTAATGTGTTTGGCCCCATGGGCTTGCATTATGATAATCAAGCAGCTATCTATGTATCAAGTAATCCATTATTC
>JAUPMG010000006.1:2764219-2776083 GCA_031762675.1 Pachysandra terminalis | reverse complement strand
TTCGGTGGGCTGTTCGGCATGCCGAGGAGGCTGCCGAACCTCAGGGTTTGGTCAAAAGTTCATAATTCTCCAACTTCTTCAACTCAAATCACTAAACACTCTTAAGTAACTATAGTTAATATTGAATTCCGAGCAAAACCCAATAAATAAATCCCATAAACCAATACTTTTAAATAAACTTACCTTCTCCTACTAATAAAACTTGGAAAACAAGTAAAGCTTGAAATACAATTGAAAAACAACAATGCTCCTATTTAAATCATAAATAATGTTAAACCTGGATACTTACCTTGATCTGACGTTTGGTGTAGAGAGTTACACCTTTGTTCTTCTTCTTCTTCTTCTTCTTCTTCTTCTTCTTCTTCTTCTTCAGCAATTTCTAGCAGTGAATTTAACCTCTAATGGTCTTGGGTTTATATAGATACTTAGAGACTCTAATATTAGAAACTAATAACTTTTAATCTCAACCCTTAGATGGATATTATTAATCCCAGCCCTTAGATGGATTTTCCAGCCCATGTGGGTTAGTTTCTAATATTGATTTTCTTCTAATTCTGTCTTAGAAGCTTAACTTTTATTTGAATTATTTCTATTCTGACTTAATGAGAGAATCTCATTAATTTTTAATCTTTTAATCTCAGCCATTGATTGGGAAGTGAAAGTTACTGCGAAATCCTAGCTACACGTTTCAACTTTAGGTGTTGAGATTGTGTGTTGTACACAATTTCCTTGTTGTACAATCCACCAATCACAATCAATCAAAGTCAAACTATACAGCAATTACTAAAATTTTAAATTAACCCCTAGTTTCCTACTAATTACACGTTAACCCCTAATGTTTTGTTTGGTTTATTACAGTATATTTACTGATAATTCTGTTGGTATATGTTTTTATTTTCCCTCCAGATTAGATACAAAACATTTCCAAATGACTGCAAATACTTTTTCTTACAAGAAGTTAAAGCGTGACATATGCGGTTCTCCATTCTTTGGCAAAAAATAGAAAGGTTCTGCTCAAAAGGTTTCAATGGATGTCTGGTTTCCTGTGAGCTTGTCAAAATTCCACAGTCCACTTCTTCATATCTCCCCTAAAAAATGTCAACTACTGACTTAGCATTCTCTCTATTGCTACTTTCCTCCATCTTCTGCCTCTTGCAAGTCTGGCTGCTTCCCATATTGCTCCAGTCTGCTTTTTCTGCTGAGCAAAGCAGAATGAAAGTTAGATTGTTGCAAACACGGGTTTGTTGGGAAGCAATATAGGTGGTTCTTCATGGTGCAGAGGGTACTCATTATGATACTTGGGATCCCACAGAAGCCACTCCCATGGGAGTAGTAATATGTCATGCCCTTTCTACATTACTTTCATTACAGTCAGGATCCACATCTTTAAGTGCAAAGGGTGAAGCTTTTGTTGTGTTCAAAGTTCAAACACTAAAATTCATGGTTAATGTAAAGGACAGAATTATGGTGAAGTGCTTGAAGTCTCACTCTCATAATAACATAGAGGTTTGGGGAAAATAGTTCTAGAACTATTACTGGGTGAAGGAATCATTTGGCATTCTTTTAGTTCAGGAGTCTAAAAGCACATCTCAACTTATTCATTTGCTTAAATTCTACCTTGCACACTATTATTTGGCTTTCTAAATGACTGAAATTTGATTGGCCTCTAAATGACTGAAATTTGGTTGGCCTTCTCTAACCTATATGAAATTCAGTAAGAAAGTTTTAACTCTTACTTTCTGAATTAGAGCATTTAGAGTTTTAATGACATTGATGAATTAAAAGGTAGTAGATGGTCACTTTGCCCAATAATCTACAATATCCAAAAGAAAACCCATCACTGATCAATTATGAGGCTGAGAGCATCGTCCATAATGCACACATTCATCTGCATTGCACACTACAATTATATATTGCTCATAATGCACCAAATTTTGTGGTTTTAAGCTACTTCTGATCTTACAAAGGCATGCGTTCGTTGTAAGTTCTATGGTCGAGTTAC
The DNA here is from genome assembly GCA_031762675.1 of Pachysandra terminalis. Classification (NCBI taxonomy): domain Eukaryota; kingdom Viridiplantae; phylum Streptophyta; class Magnoliopsida; order Buxales; family Buxaceae; genus Pachysandra; species Pachysandra terminalis. Next base: position 2,774,081 of record JAUPMG010000006.1, on the reverse strand, counting down.
TGATCGACCATGAAAACTCGTGCAAGTTATATTGTCTGATTCAGAAGCTCCATCCAAAATATGAATTCCAAGTTTTAAGTGCCATGTGTAGCTGGAATATGAGTTGGAGTCTTAAACCTAATTCCAGTGGTTTCCTATTTTTGATTAAGATCAAAGATAACTGGTACAACTTTGCCAAATTAGAGAGATGGATTGAGTTGTTCTGAAATCCTGAAATATGTCATATACAGAGCCGTCGACTCATAGTTCTATGCATCTCTGCCAATTTCTTGTATCAAGCACATTCTTTCCTCTCTAGCATCTCTCATAGAGAACAGGTTCCTGAACATCTTCTTTACTGTTTTCTCACTTGTGTTTCCTTCTTTAAATGAACAGGTTAGCTCATGACAAAGGTCCAATCTTCTAAGAAGCAGCCATTTTAAACTCCAATTTAGAACACAGAATAAAATTTGGCCTTTGTTTTCAATTAAAACCTAAACGGCAAATTTCATAGGTTATTAATTGCATAGTTTGTATTGCTTAACTCTTTAAATTATCCACCATTCCTCAGCAGTCAGCATAGCATGTAAACATGTAGTGCAAGCGTATGAACTAACCATTCTCCAACGTATTTTGTGAAGAACATCCTTGGCTACAAAATGCCAACAAAGTTCCCAATGTTCCTCTTGGAGAAAATGTTTGTACAAGGATCAAGCAGTTCTCATTGATGAATAAGTTTAAAAAGAGAGTTCTAAGAGTAAGTTCTTTAACTAAAATTTTCTTATTTCATCATTGTTTTCTGTTCGTAATGTTTCTCCACTCCAGGGTTCGTAAACAGTTGTAGGTTTCTTCATTGCAGGTGGTAGCCGACAATTTGCCAAATGAACAAGTTGCTGGGATCAAAAAGGTGTTCCATATGATGGACACTGACAACAATGGAAATTTGACTTTTGAAGAACTAAAAGATGGACTTCATATGATAGGGCATTCTGTTTCTGACCCAGATGTGCAGTTGTTAATGGACGCTGTGAGTATACTCATTTTTTCTTTGGCTAGATTCAGTGTACTAGATTTAGGATCTTACTTGTACATTTATTTTTCTCAGGCCGTAATTTTTCATTCTATACATTTTTAAGCTTGTATGTGAATCTAAAATCTTATATTAGCATCTTTATCTTTCTCAATTTTATGCTACAAAGGTGTCATCTGTTTTAAGATTTAATTTTAATTGCTGAAAACTGCATTCACATGTATGTGTCATGCATATCAAAATCATAAGGATATACAGGTGATTTTAAGTATTTACTAAAGGGAACATAATTGTGCTATAAAAGTAAACAGAGATTAGTCATCATTATTATCAGTGTCTATAATTCAGCCAGTTTGTGTCAAATACCTCAATCTATCTCTAATCTTAACATCCTGATTTTGGCTACTATTTTCTTGCAAACATGTTTTCGTTTAATGCTTTAATGTTAGTATATTTGGTGTTGTTGATCACTGCCTTGATTTCTGCTTCTTGTGCTGATAGGCTTCAATTGCCTCTCCCTTCGGAAAGTAAAAGACCTGAATCATTAACACATACAAAACCAGTACTTACCGCTTTATTTGTATCAAATTTTCCATTTGTGTTAATCTTGATATAATCGGCTGGAGCAATTTTTTTTTGATTGCCCGAAGGCTTGATCGGAAGGATTAACTAACTCACACACCCACGCGGTAAAGACGGGAATTGATCCCATGACCTAGGGACAACCCCACCAGGCCCTTACCACTGAACCAAGTGGCACCTTCAAATGTGTTACGATAATCGGCTGGAGCAATTGCCATTGATTATTTTAATCGTGTTAGCATTTACATATCATCCAATTGTCTCCAGATTCATTCCCATTCCTGGTGAAGTCTTTTTTTTTTTCCCACTCACACCAAGTCTTTCGTTTCTCATCTGTGATATCCCTTGCTTCATTCCCTTTCTCTTGAAAGACTTATGTATCTAAATTTCCATATCTTCCACATGATCGGACTCAAATTTGAGATAAGCTCATACTTGTCTCCTAACTTTGCTGCAGTTGGGTTATACTTTAATAGAATCTGGTTCCATCTTTCCTTTGATAGATACTCACTTCTTACTTCGAAAGACAATGCCAACCAGACTTGACGAGCTACCTCACAATGGAAAGTGGTCATCTGTTTCTTCACCTTAAACATAGCTGACATTGTCTTCACCTTAAACATAGCTGACATTGTGAGCTGATACCTGGGATCTGAAAATTCAGTCTTACATATGTTACCAAGGCCTCCTTATGTATTTCCATGGGAAGACTTGAACTTTTGCTGGGATTTTAAGTTTCCAAATCTTAGCAGATGCTCCAATCTTCCTCCCTTAACATGTTATTAGTGGATGATGCTTCAATATATAATGATCTCACCTTGAATTTGCCTGATCTTGTTCCCGTCCATCATAATTTATCTTCTGTTGTCATCACTGTTATGGTAATTTGAAGGATGGCTTCTGCAATGTCTCTATCAAAAGTTGAGTGTATTAATTTGCTATGCCATTTTTTGCCAGAGTTAGCATATCTATAACCCTGCTTCAGTTCCCTACGGTTTCATTATTTGGAACTCTGAATTGAGCAAGATTTGTCATCCAAGGGTCCTTCCTGATTTTGTATTTCTTCTATCTCCAGTTTTCATATTCCTCTTCTTAATAGTGGCATCCCCAAATAATATTTCTTTCAACACAAGATCTTTGTTTATAGATCTGGTGCCTTTGCACTTATTTTGCTGCAACATTTATTTTGAATTATTTGACCCCATAGAGATGTTGGTTCTTTTATTAGTTTCCAAAATAGCTTCGCCATAGAGCTTGATTAATATTTTGTTTCTCTTTAAAACCGAAGGCCATCCTTGTTTGTTAGTAGACAAAGCTCGTCTCATGCCAAAATATGAGGACTTCTTCGTTGGAGCTTACTTTGAAATGAATCGATCTCTGTACATATTTTCATTGGAGCATTCCTGTTCAAGGCTTTCTTTGTTAATTTTTGTATAGTTTAACATTGTACTTCTCCTTTCTGGTTGTATATTTATCTTCATTTACTCAGAATTCTTACTGTCTTCAAACTTTTGTTGAACAACTTGGTTAGCTAGGAAAATCCAGTTTCCTTGCAGATTCACACCTCTATTAGATTATCATTTCTCTTGAACCTTTGCTTTATGCATCCTCATCAAAATTTTGTTTTGGTATTATCCTCATTCCTCAATATGTGAAAGAACTACGCACTCCAACAGTTGTCACCTCTAATCTGCTTAATCTCTTATTTCCATTTTGCTATCTTCAAAAATGGCCCTTCTACCCTTAATGAGGCTCTTTTTCATGCATGTAAAAGAGTCTCAAGTTCTACAACCCATTTGAATGCATGATCCTGGAAGTATGTAAATTTCAGTTTGAAGTGCCCTTTCGGCAGTACATACAATTGTTGAGATTTTTCAATTTTTTCAGCATTTTTTTGAAATATGTTAGGTTTATAATTCCCGAAGATGGTGTTGGCTTCACATAAAAGCCTCAAGTCTTAACACATTCACCAAGTAAAAGGAGAAGAGCAGATTGTTAGCCTTTGAATTTTGGTTTTATAATACAACTTAGGAACTGTGACTAAAGATGTGATTTCATGAACCAGATTGTATCTACAAAACTCAGAGAAAACACTTGAAAGCCCTAGGAGCAGGAATTTCTGAGTATCATAAGAGAAACACCTTGTCTGCTGCTTACATGAAGAATGATAGCTTGGATAACAAAGATTCCGTCCTGTCTTCTTAGTTCTTAGTACAAAACTGACATCAGAATCACAAAAAATATGTCATGAAATCTGTGCATGAGTAAGAGAATTTGAAGAAGGAGAAATGAAGAGAATCAAGAGAAAAGATGGTGTCAATTAATTCTGGTCAATCTCCTTAGTCTTTATTTTATAATAAATGTTGAAGTTACAAAAGTACCCCTCCTTGCAATAACTTATACAATCCAACTGAAACTGGATTATATTTTTATCATATTTGCAACTCAAGAGCTACGATTGACTTTTATCCAAGGCCTTTATACGGATATCGCCTACCTGCTCTTCAAACCTTAATTAAGAATTGGCAATCTGCTTACTCAATACCATGTGACGTGATGGTCAATGTTAAAATGCTTAGTACTTTCGTGAAATACTGAATTACTTGATATGTAATTAGCTGTTTAGTTATCAAAGTATATATCTTTATTAGACGAGTCATAGTGGAACCCCATTTCTTGTAAAAGAGGTCACACCCATTTTATTTTTACATGCTATATGAGCCAGAGCTCTATATTCAGCCTTTGCACTGATCAAGCTATCACATTTTGTTTCTTACTTCTCCATATAACTAATTTGTCACCAAGAAAGGTACAATATCCAAACTTGACCATACAATTTGTATGATCATGATTAGTCAGCCTCATAGAACCCTACAATATCAAGACTAGATGATGGTCTAGAACCCTACAATATCCTGGAGCACTCTTTAGATTTCTCAAATTCTGCACACAGATTCCCAATGTGACTATCTAGGCATGCGTAAATTTAATGACTTCCCCAATAGCGAAGGCAATCTCAGGTTGTGCTGTAATAAGATAAATAAGTTTCCCAGCTAACCTTTGGTATCTTTCTAAATCACTATATAACTCCGCTCATTCAGCATATTGCTTTATATTAGGGTCTGTAGGTGTATCAATAGTTCTTGTACCCAATATACCAGTTTCTTTATATTTTTTACGTACTTACAGTTTGATAAATTAATACTACACTTGGATCAGCCGACCTCTACACTCAAAAAGTACCTGAGATGCCCCAAATCCTTAGTTTGAAAGTGTTTTCTCATATGAACCTTCAATTCAACATTTCCTCCGTTATCACTTCCTATGACGATGATATCATGTATATATGCTACCAGAATGGTCACCCCAAAGTAGTATGATGAATAAATACAAGATCATTTGAATATGCCCACCGAAAGACATAATACTACCAGTTTGATAAACTTGTCAATCTAGGCCCTTGGTTATTGTTTTACCCTATATATTGATTTCTTAAAATGGCAACCTTATCAGACTCCCCATGAGCAATATACTAGGAAATTGCTCTATGTACACCTCCTCTTGCAAATCTCCATGTAAGATAGCATTTTATACAATGGCTATTTTTTGTAATAGCAATTGAAATATGGATACGCACTGAATTTAGTCAGCTATAGGTGAAAATGTCTCAAAGTAGTTGGCACCACACATTTGGGTATGGCCTTTAGCAATCAACCTTGCCTTCAGATGTTTGATTGCACAATTAGGATGGTAATTAATGGCATACACCTAATGATATCCCACCGTTTGTTTCCCAAGTGGAAGAGTATTTGCTCCCATATATCATTGTGATGCAGGCATCCATTTCCTCATCCATATCATGCTTCCATCCAGAATATTGTAATGAACATTGAATGGCTTGGGAAGATACACTGGTGATAATGATAAAGCACGGTGACTATAAATGGGAGATAGACAAGAAAAAGGGAATAAAATTAGCAAGCGAATAGTTATTATAAGAACGAGTATCCTTTTATAAAGTAATATGGAGATCAATGAAAGGATCCTCAATCAGAGTAGGTGGTTGGATGGAAGGCTGACCATCCATAAAGAGCATTTGAAGTCTTCTACTATAACTTTGAAGTGTTCATTATTGTTGCTGATCACCATGAATAACAGTCCCCAAGTTATCATCTATGTCTATTGAAACTGGGAGAGGAGGCAAAGATACAGAGCTGTCATCTTGACTTACAGAAATCAAAGGAGTATCTAAAGCCTAAACCAGAGATGAGGAAAAACAAGTATTCTCAAAAAAGGTAAAATCAGCACTAATATAATATTGATGAGAAGTAGGACACACACACACACACACACACACAATACAGAACTGGAATTGGCATTCTTTTTATAGTATAGCAGACTGTCAAAACAGCATCCCCAAAAGCGGTTTGGTATATGCATGTTAAGCATGATAGCACGGGGAACTTCAAGTAAATGGTAGTTCTTGCAGTCTTCAACTCTGTTTTGATGTGGTGTATGAGCACAAGAAATTTGTATAATCCACCCACAGGATTTTTGTATTGCTTGTTGAACATATTCTGAAACATTTCTGAGCACAGAATTTTGGTAGGCTTTCCAAATTCATCAGCAATTTCTTTGTGAAGCAATTGAATAAGTAAAAACAGTTCAAAACAATATTTTATGAAAAATAGCCATGCCATTTTAGAATGATCATTGACAACAGTTAGAAAGTTCAAAAACCCAAACTCTTATGTCTTACAGGACCCTCAACATAAGTATGCACTGATTCAGAAGGAATCGAATGACTGTTGGCATGAGAAGGAAAAGTTACATGGTACTGCTTGTCTAAATGGCAAGCTTCACATTCAAGACCTGGCAATGATTTCAAAGAAGGAAATAACAACAATTTCTAGTGTGATGGATCACCAAGATGACAATGCCATTGAGTTGCAGAGACGAACGAATGTAGTGCTGCAACAAAAGCTTTAGGATCAAACTCCTAGAAGTAAAGCCCATCTGACTCATGTTCGCCACCAATCATTTTCTTCATTTTAAGATCTTGAAAAACACAAGAAAAGAGGGATATAAGCATATAGAACAGCTGGTTTTTTTTTTATCAGGTAACAAAAATTCATTGAGAATGAAACAAATAGAGGATGTATAAAAGTTGGTTATAGAAAAAATAGCCTAGCAAATGAAGTAAAAAAGGAGAAGTATAGTACCCAGACCAACTAAACTAGCCAGCTACTCATCCATCATATCAATGGTAGGAATTCCAGTCAGCAGTATGGAGGACAGTTAAGTTTTGTTAAGTTACTCACCAGAAGAGGATTAATGGAAGTTTAGGAAAATAGTTAACAGAGGACAAGATGAGGAATAGGTAGGATGAACTGTTCCTTTTTTAGTAATAGAACATGTAGACCCATCAGCGAGAATAACATGGGAATGAGAAGAAAAAGTAGAAAATAGGGAGGGCATACTAGACATGCTCAGAGGCACCTGGGTCAATAATCCATAGTGGAGACTGTTGAGTAGTAAGGCAAACGACAGTACCTGAGTGAGAAAGAGAGACAGTGAATGAAGAGGAATCCATAGACAGGGAGGACTGAGTTTTCTGAACCAAGGCATTGTACTCTATCCTTGAGAGCACAACTGAATTAGCAGTGTTAATTCCATCTGCTGCTGGTTGATGAACTTCTGTTTTTGTCTTAGATTGAGTTACCTCCTCACCAATAAATGCCACGTGATTTTTCCCAAACTGTTTTTCATATTTATCCCAACATTTTCAAATCTATCGCAACATTTTTCAGATACATGATTAGTACGATCACAATGATCACACTTTCTCTGTTCAAAACCAATACCATGCCACGGCCAATACCAACACCTCGACCACAGACACCAGAAGACAAGCAACAAGCCCTAGGGGAATAACCTTATTAGTAGTAAGCACTAGGGAAAACCTCTTCTTTAGAGAAGGGGAAGCAGGAACTGAGGCTCGCTGAAGGATTCAATAATTATTCAAAGATGGAAGATCCTCACTTGAAAAAAAAATTCCCCTTATTGCTCAAAATTTTGGATTTAATCCAGAGAGGAATTTAGCAATTTGGAACTCTTCATGTTGCTTCCTTTGCAAATCAATATCACTAGACAATGCTTTTTGCACTTACCACAGAAAGTACCATTATACTTTCTTAAGGATTTCTTTCCTAACTACACATGAAAATATTCTCAAACATACTCTTTAAATATTTTTTTGCACAAAATACATTTTATGGAAAGTGTGCCAAACTTCTTTAGAAGTCCCAAGAAACATAACATTAGCACTTACTGGATACTCTATGCTATGAAATGGCCAAGTTATAACTAAATAGTTATCTTAGAGCCACTCATCATACCTAGGATCCGATTTGGCTGGTGGATCTTCAAGAATAAATTTTAACTTGCATTCAAGGAAACATTAATAGATTGAGCCCAAAGGAGATAATTTTCTCCATTCAATTTTGTGGTGGCTATTTGGAGCCCGATAAGATCAATCGAATTGCTAATGGGAGCTTTAGCTTCAGCTACACCAGCCATTAGACCTGGCCACTTGAATGCAGACAAAGACACATCCACACTAGTAATGAATTACACGTAAGAGGTTACCTCAAAACACGTATCAGCAATTAATAATAGAGAACAATCTCTGTAGAATCTCGTCATACTATTAAAAAAGCAGGCTCAGATCTTCTAAACTTGAAAACAGCATCCACAGATGGGAAGTTAGAGCAGCATGTATTCCAGAAACATCAAATTTCCAGCCTTGCAGGGTGAAAACATCAATACCCCACAAATAGCTAACCACAAGTCACATGAACAGTTTCTCATTCATGGAACATGCAATCAATCAGTTAGATTGATGCACACATAAGAAAAGGATGAAAACAAGTGGCACATATCTGTTAGGGTTATTTGAAAGAAGGATCAAAAAACAAAGAACAAAAAGCAAGTAGAGGGAATAACAAGTCAGAGCACAGTATAGATGGATAAGTGCTCTGGTTCCATGCTGTGAAATTATATGAATAAGAGAAGATGAAGAAGGAAGAGAGAAGAAGAATAAAGGAAGAGAATTAAGAGAACAAAGAGTGTCAACTAATTCTGGTCGATTAGCACTTACAACTTTAACACAATACCCAGTAAGTAATGCCACAATCAACTAGTCACCATGCTTTGGGAATTTATAGATTTTGGTTTTTATATGAAAATGTAATTTGCATGCATGTACCTGCTGGTACAAGTCTTAAGTGGCCTAGATAAACTTGTCAATTAAAGTTTTGTTTTTTTTCCAAAGAGACCACTAGTACAACTCTTTTTTTTTTTTTTCCTTTTATTTTGTATGATTTGCTTTTGTATTTGAATTTGCCACCATTGTCACCTTTCTATTTACTCTAATCAATCTCTCTGTTATAAACTCCCCCAAAAGGCGGATGTTGATGGTAGTGGCACTCTCAACTATGAGGAGTTTGTGACAGTCTCTGTTCATCTTAAGAAGATTGGTAGTGATGAGCATCTGTGTAGAGCTTTTAATTTCTTTGACAAGAATGAAAGCGGGTTTATTGAGTTTGAGGAGTTGAGAGATGCCTTACTAGCAGACCTTGGCCCCAACAATGAGCAGATTATCCAAGACATTATCTGTGACGCTGACATAGACAAGGTAAACCTCTCTCTTGTTACCTGCTCAACAAACAAATCCTGTAGTCTTGACAATATCCTCAGCTGCTCAGTGTCGTATTGCAGATGGAACAACCGTGATTTTTTTTTAATCCTTTTCTTTGTTTCATTGTTTTATTTATTTTTAGGATGGCCGGATCAGCTATGAAGAATTCGCAACAATGATGAAAGCCAGCATGGATTGGAAAATGGCTTCTCGTCAATATTCCAGAGCCATGTTAAATGCACTTAGTCTCAAATTGTTCAAAGATGGATCAATGCATTCAAGAATTTGAAAGGGTTTTCAGAGGTAATCATAAATCCTCACAAGATAGCATCACAAAACCTTTTTCTTCCTCCTATCATAAAAACAATATAATAATCTGAAAATTAAATTATAGATGTAATCTATTATAACAATGTTGATGCAAATTCCAGACCGATGTTAAATGCCTTAGTCTCAAATTGTTCAAAGATTGATCAATGCAATCGAGAATTTGAAGGGTCTTTTAGAGGCAATCTTAAATACTCAAAAGATAATATAACAAAACCTTTTCTTCCTCTTACAATCAAATAATT
>JAUPMG010000006.1:2744373-2755898 GCA_031762675.1 Pachysandra terminalis | reverse complement strand
AACTGTGGGTAAGCACCGTAAGCTGCAAAAATTGGTTTGTTAGGGTTTCTCAAAGAAAACGATATTTTTAAAGAGGAAGGAGTGAAAGACCAGACAAACCCTGTTCTACTTTTTTAAACTATTTTTTTGGATCGTTTGGGATCGTCCGATCCAAAGTTGGATCGGCAATCCGACTCGGTATCGGACCGGGACGATCCCCGATCCGATACCGAGTTTAAGCACTATGGATAGCAGTGACCAACTACATTGACTTCTTCAGAGATCCGCAAAGAACACCCAGAAAAGCTATTAACAAACAGATTCATCCAGAGGAAAGACATGACCAAACAAGGTAGCTATCCACTTCAGCTTTTAGTGTCTTCCATGTATTTATAACATGTCATTGACAAGAAAAATTAAAATTTAAAAAAAAAATAAAAAAGAAAAAAGAAAAACAACAATCAAGGAAAGTAATGCCGGCATATAATTCTGTTTGGAAAAATCATTATAATATTCAATTAAGTTATATTGAGCATTTGGTAACCAGTATTAAAGCAGTTCATTTTACGCAGGATTAAATCAGATCAAATTCTAGAGTCCAACCTTCCGAGGCTTCACGGGGACATCCAATAGAATATTTGATTCCTTAAGCAGGTCATACATCAAAGAACCACTCCAACAACCAGCTGCAATTACAATGGCCTTCTTAATGTGCAACAGATTCTTGGAAGTTTGAACAGCTTCAACTTCCCCATTGCTATCTGATCTGGATATAACAGAATTATGGAAACAATTCACTGTAGAAAAAGGCAAATTTCACTTGCAAAGCATCCTTTGGTTTCAGCAGAATGATCTTGGTGTGAAAAGATAAGTAACAACAACAGACCTTAATAACAAAATTGCTGGATCATGATAAAACTCTGCATATCTTCCTTTCAGTGTAAACTGTCTGTTAACCTAAGCATAAGAAACGACTTTATTAGTTAGAATGCAAAGGAAAAGCACAAAATAAAAAGGCTACAACTTCATTCGTAAAGACCAATAATGCTAAAGCACAAATAACATCGATTGCACCTTCTCAAGGAATGCAACAGTACACTGTGCATCCAACTGACAGTCGTCTGGCAGAAACAAAGCTCCAATTTCTTTTCCAACTTCAAGTGCAGGTTCCTTTGAAAGCAAAGCACCTCCAGACAAGAATTCTGGTTTCAGTCCAGCTTCAGAAAACTGCTGCATCCTTCTTTCTAACATGGCTAACTCTTCCGGTGTTCTACCAATTAACAAGCTTCCTGTTAATAAGAATATAACAAAATGATTTTTATTCTTTGTTTTCATCATCTATACATAAAATGTTGCAGACTTTCAGTAAGGAAACAAATGAAGTCAAATATAAAAGCTAATGAGCTGTTTGCATACCTTCCTACAAAATGAATGGGCTTCAGAATGAAGGGCTTTGTGAGAAAGGGCTTTGAATCAAAGTATTTGGCTAAAAATTACGTTCACAAGATAATTTTTACAAAAAGACATTTTTCTATATAATTATATGTTAACTATTTTCTTTTTTAAGAATATGCAAAAGAAATAGAAGGGTAATTGGGAATTTTAAATGTTTCACTTAAATTTTAGACACTGGTGAGTGTTTCCTGCAAATGCAGTTTTCAGAAGCCATTCCCCTAGATCTACTGAAGAGGGCCTTCACCGACCAGGCCAAATGGGCTTCCTAAAGAAGCACTTCTGTTTAAAGCACTTTTCGGAGGTGTCATCAGAAATCATAACCTTGAGTGGGACGCCCTTTTGGGTTGGGAAGCGCTATCTGTCCCCCATGAAGCTGCTGAAACAAGGTCAGGATGCACTTTGTAGCCCCTAGGAAGCTGTGCAAACAAGACCTAAGCAGCTTTCCTTAATGAATATTCCTTAGATCTTCCTCAGAAACCAAGAAAATTCCTTTTTGATCGGTAGAAACCAAATCATAATTCAGTAACTGGATTATACACATGTAAATTAAAGATCTTAAATGCAGTAAATGGATTATGTAAATTAAACATCTTAAAATTGAAGTAACTATATTACAACGGCCGTGGGTATATAACTCTAAAATCCACTTTCAGATATAGAAATTTTTAACCTTTAAACACTTTCAAGTCAGTCGCATGGCCTAAACAGGAAACTGTACTTAAGAGAGAGAGAGAGAGAGAGAGAGAGAGAGAGAGAGAGGTTAAATCTATTCAATAAATTATATTAGGGCGTGACGGCTGATATCACCCAGCGAAATGTCCATGAAAGCATTAGGAGCTTGAATTCACTTCCTAGGAATCTATAAAGGTGATCTTTACATAGCAGAAATACAAGGAGAAACAACTAAAACTCTTTGGGTCGCTGTCATAGAAGGAAACTGTGTGATTATTGGAGGGGAAAAAGAAACTCGATGATTATTGTCATTGTCACTTTCATTTTTAATCAAGAACCTAATTCCCTAAAATATACAGATATACTGTAAAACTCTTAATGATTATTATGGAAGGTCTCCTCTTCTCTAAGGCTTTATTCATAAGGAGATGAGGAACAACTCAATGCTGGATCCAACCTAAATGGATAAGAACATGGTTTTAAATTTTCCCAAACTTAACAAACTTTTCCCTGTTTGTTTGAAAGCCATAGAAATTTCCTCACATTGAAATCTCCCTTATCTTGAAAGTTTTTGCGTGGTTCTTTTTATTGGAAATATTGCAGGGCAGCAAAATTTCCCCATTCTAGAGGTGCAAAATTTTCCTTGAAATCGAAATCTATAACCATGAGTAAGAATATCTGTAAATTTTGGTCCAGAGGCTATATGAAGTGATTATGCATGGGCAATGGATGAGATTGAGGTTGTTCAACCAATTCAAAAATGGTTATTAGGCATGGAATTGATGCTATCATTGGCATTAAAAGCACACTTTGTCCAATTACATGCGATGGTTTAAAATTTGGTGAAAAAGGGAATAGAGACAGCATGCATGCTTTCTGCCCTTCAAACTCAAACTCAAACAATGGGAATCACCATTCACTTGTAGTGACCCTCGAATTTCAACTGGTAGAAAGGAAAGTTCTTATAACTAACCATCTGCATTACCATTGAGCTCGAAAAGACATTCATTTTCCTCTTTGAATTGTCAAAATACATGTCACAAGGAAATTAACAAATGATCTTGTCAAAATGAATTTCATGCATCTTACTAAAGGGAAATTCCAAACCAGAAATATTGTTAACTAAGGCTTTGAATGTTGATATCATGGGATATAGAGCCCTCCCCAAAATAGGAAAATCTTAAGGGAGATATCGAGCGAAATAGATATTGACAAAATGTTAGAGAAATGAGGAAAGCATAAGAAAAAAAGATAATAATTTTGAATGAAACTTTATAGGATGCTAACTTAGACATGTCCGTACCCAAATAACTCAAATACAAATAACATTTTGGAAAAAGATATGTATAGACCAGAAAAAAAAAAGTTATGCTCTAATTAGAGCCCTCCCCAAAATAGGAAAATCTTAAAGGAGATATCGAGTGAAATAGATATCGCCAAAATCTTAGAGAAATGGGAAAACATAAGAAAAAACAAGTAATAATTTTGAATGAAACTTTATAGGATGCTAATTTAGACATGTCCATACCCAAATAACTCAAATACAAATAGCATTTTGGCAAAAGATATGTATAGACAAAAAAAGGTACACTACCATGCATTGCCAAAGATTAGAACTTCGTACAGAAGGTTTTTTTTACCAAAAAACTAATACTATATATGTTACAAGTCACAAAAACATGAAAAAATAAATAAATAAATAATCTCACTTTGTAATTCATAGTCATAATCTAGATTCAAGATGTTCCTTCATTACAAAAATAAAGTAGTAAACAAGCAATCATTAAATGAGTATAGAATAAAAAGCAATATTTTTGACTATTTTCTTATTTTTACTGATGTTTTCGTATCAATATTGCTCCTAATAAATATATATTTTCTCACTAAAAATGCAGAATATGACATATTATTTTTTCACTGATGTCTTACTTCAATCGCTACAACTTATTACAAGTAAGCTTTGTGCATTTCTCATTTTAAAAAATTGTGGACTCAATTAAAAAAAGTCCGACACAAAGATGAACCACTAGACCTAGTAATTCAAGGAGAATGCTTGTTCTCTACTCATAAAAGGATTTCTTATCTGCATTGTCCTTTTTGTTGCTTTATTTCTTAATTATCAGCTAAACTAATAAAGTTCCAACATTCCAATAAGGTAATACACTGTTCCTGGTTTCATCATAAATTAAAGAATCCAATCCTTGAAGGAAATTAGTAACAGCCAAGTAGCAAGAAAAATTTTTAAAATAAAAGGATAAAAAGTTCTCTAACATTGCTCATTCTTAGTTTACTCACTGTCTCAGTGATATGGAACTGAAAACTCACTTTGCTTAGTTCAACTTTTAAGGTGGATGCTTTCAATGTAAATATTTAAATGAGATGGATATTCAATCAATGCAGTGTTAAAGCTTAGACATATGGTTGAGTCCATGTAATCTAAAATATTAAAAGATTACTAATAATGGAATTAACTAATGTAAGAACTTGCTTTGATGCCTGTGGTTGGCCAAAAGAATAAAATTCGTTGCACAATTGGAGACACGTAAAAAGCATATAAATCAAATACCTGTCTTTTTCCAGCCTAATACATCTAAAGGGTTCATGCCTTGATGTTGTATGCTCTCTGCCAACATCTCCCACAGTTTCTTGCTTCTCATTGCAAGCTCCCATACATCATATTCAGGTGTTTTGTGTGCCATCCATATATAACCCTGCCCTGGAATAGGCTCAAAGGCCAAAAGAAATGTCAGGATAATACGCAGCTGACCATACTTCAAGAAAAGGGAAGAATGCAGGGACAGGAGGGGGGAGGGGATCAAACCTTCCTTCAGATACTCATCCAGTCACAAAGATGATTTTCCTTTCTCATGAAATGCCAAAGCCACAATTTCAAAATTTTCCTAATTAAAACCTAACCATTCTATCAACAATTTGCTACCAGTTTAAATTTCGGAAAGTTATCGTTGTCATAAAAGAAACTGTACATTTCCATACCCTCTATTGAAAACTGGGACAAAGATGCATCCGATGAAGTTCGGTTAAGAATATTCGCTTTAGAATGATCAAGTAAAAGAAAAAGATTCTCACATATATGTTAAGAAATCAGATAGAGTTGAATGCAACTATTTTAGCAGTATCACACTCAAAACAATTATCATATAATACACTGATACATATGTTGTTATCAATAATAAAATAAGTAAGCATGAACGTTGCATCTCCTTCCAAATAATCACGCAAGATCACTAATTGCTTGAGCTACGTCAGATTTGAAACAATTCTCAGATGATATACATCAGCATATCTTGTTTTGAAAGTAAAAAGCGTGATCCGTCCAAACATAACAATAAAATATGTACACAAATAGTGACTTTGTAACTCCCATATCCAAGAAACCAATCGAATCCACTCAATAAACCATGCACAACAGGTATTGATCACGTCCTTATCGCCTTACACAAAAAATTACCAGTTACTTCCTAGTATTATACAGATTTTAAGGATGATATTTTGATCCTCAGCACAAATAAAAATAACTAAAGGAAAATTTTAAAAAATTTGTGTCACCCAGACATCAAAAATGGCATCCCAAAGACATCAGAAATGGATGGAACATTAAAATGGTTATTCAAATTAACACACTACCCATATTGCAAACAAGTGCATTGAAGAGAAAAAGAATTTGGGGGGCAAAGGTCTTATATTTAAAGTTAACTTGGAAAAGGCTTATGATAAGGTGGATTGGAATTTTGTTGACACAGTCCTTAGGTGGGAAGGATTCCCTGATAGATGGTGCAAGTGGATTGGGAGCTGTATTAGAGACGTGCACTTTTCTCTTTGTGGCCTTCATCGAGGGGACCTACTCTCTCCTATGTTATTTACTCAAGTGAGCGATGTTTTGAGTCAATATTTTAGGATTGCAGAGGAAAATGGAAGAATTCATGGATTTAAGGTTGGTAGAGATGGAATCTCCGTCTTATTTACAGTTTGCAGATGATACGATCTGTTTACTTGAAGCTTCTAAGGAGAATGTGTTTTGGACTAACAGTTTCATTAAATATTTTGAAATGGTTTCTGGTCTTAGAGTGAATATGAAAAAAAGTAGTTTGTCTAGTATCAATGTCGGGGTGGACCAACTTTCGAATTGGTGTAACTTATTGGGGTGAGGGTGGGAACTGACCAATGAAGTATTTGGGTGGAAATCATAAGAGTTTACAGATTTGGTCCCCGATTTTGGAAAAAATTGAGAAAACGTTGGCTACATGGAAAAGAAATGATTTGTCTCTTGAGGTCGTATTACTCTTATTCAGTAATCTCTTGGGAGTTTGCCTACTTACTACATGTCTTTGTTTCAGGCCCCTATTTCTGTGATTAATAGGATGGAGAAACTTCAGAGAGATTTTCTGTGGGAAGGAGGTGGGTGTAAGAAGGATCATCTGGTTAGATGGGAGGTTGTTTGTAGGGATAAGGAACACGGTGGCATTAATCTAGGCAATCTTCGCAAAACAAATTTGGCTCTTTCGGGGAAATGGCTATGGAGATTCAGTACTGATAAGGATTCTTTGTGGCGATTCATCATTGCTAGTAAGTTTGGTGTTCATGATAATGGATGGGATGCTAACCCTTTGGCCCGTGTTAAATCAAATAGTGTTTGGAAGAGTATTATTGCATTATTCCCTTCTTTTTCATCAATGTTCGGTTTTTTGTGGGGACAGGGTCATCTATCTGGTTTTGGACTGATTGGTGGTGGGAGGAGTCTTCTTTAGATGTTTGTTTTCCTAGAGTGTTTAGGCTTGTTTGTTGTAAGGAGTCTACTGTTGCTAAGGTTCTTAGTTGGTCGTTGTGGGGTCTTCTTGGAATCTTCCCTTACGGCGAGTTCATAGATCAGCAAATATTGATGAATTGGCTAGTTTGTTTGAGCGTTTAAAAAATGTGATTATTGTTGAGTCTTCTCCAGATCATCGTATTTGGTGTCCTGACCCAAGAGGTAGTTCTTCTTGTAAGTTTTTCTTTGGTGTTCTTAGGGGGGGTAGTCCGGTTTCCGATATTTCTCTCTCTTTATCGGTTGTGGGATTCTAAAGTCCCTCATAAAATAAAAAGCATTTGTTTGGACTGTCTTCTTGAAGCGTATTAATACTGCAGATAACATTCAAAGAAGAAGAAGATTCATGGCCTTATCACCTCAGGTTTGTGTGATGTGCTTATGGAATGAAGAGTCAATGGACCATCTTTTCTTATCATGTAGTTTTGCAATGAAGGTTTGGAGTTTTTTTGTGAAGTCTATTGATGTGGCTTGGTCCCCTCCTAGGCATGTGTGTGATCTATTTGAACAATGGTGGTTCCCGGCGTTGGGTAAGAAGGGACGAACTATGTACAGGCTTCTCTTTTTTTGTATCCTGTGGGAGATATGGGTAGGAGAATTTTTGAAGATTCTTGGAGGTGCCCGAAGCGTTTTATTGATTCAGTGTTGCGATCTACAGCTGCTTGGCTTGGAATTCGACCAAAGTTTAAAGACTATTCTGCTTCTGATTTTTTTAGGCATTGGGGTACACTTTCTGGGATGTAATTTATATTTTTTTGTGAACTTAGGGAGTTTTTTACTTGTATTGGTTGTCTTAAGGTTGTTGTTTTTTTGGATAGTTGATTCCTCGCCTTGTGGAACCTTCCCCCACCCCACCCCCCTCTTTTTCCTGTATATTCTTTACTTCTTTTTATATAATCGTTACCTTTATCAAAAACAAATAACAAAAATTAGAGAACATGTTTTATGATTGCAATCTTTATATGATAAGAACATTAAGAGAATCAATTTTCCTTATTAAAAGAAATGTAATTGATCAAGAAGTCACCAATGGTACTATATCAATTTGGTAATCCAGATTGGTTGAACAATTCAACCAATCATGAGTAAATACATATATAGAGCTCAACAACAACAACAACAACAAAATACCCTTGCCAACTAGTTGGGGTCGGCAACAAAGGGCTGTTAAGGAACTTTGTCTTAGAGTTAGGCCATCTATTCTAGTCTTACAAGAAACTAAGAAACAGGTGGTGGGCATCAGACTGATTAGACGTCTGTGGGGCTCTACTAATAGAAACTGGGCTGTTTTACCATCGGTGGGGGCATCGAGTGGTATTCTTGTTGTATAGGATTGTGATTCGGTTAAGGAGTGTGAGGTCCAGATAATGACTTTTTCTGTGTCAATAATATTCAAATGTGTGGATGATCAATTTGAATGGGTGTTATTAGGGGTGTATGGGCTCAATAGGCCAAGGTTAAGGGACAGTTTTGGTCAAAATTAAAAGAAATTCATGAGTTGTGGAGAGGGCCTTGGTATCTTATAGATGACTTCAATGTTGTCCGGTTTTCTGATGCAAGGAGAAAAAGTGGTAGGGGTATAAGTAGTATTCGTAAGTTTTCTTCCCGCGTTAATGACCTAGAACTTGTTGACTTCTCATGCCGTGGACCTCGTGGTAGCTTGTTCACGTGGTCGAATATGCAGAACCCACCTCCCTTATGTAGATTGGAAAGATGTTTGTGCTCGGTGGACTGGGATGCCCGTTTCTCTAGGATGATACAATTCATCCTCCCACGCCCAATTTCAGACTATACATCCATTTTGATGTCGTCGAGGTTTTTAGTAGAGGCCCATCTCCCTTTAGATTTGAAAATATATGGCTCCTCACCCTTCCTTCAAGGAGTATGTCTGAGTGGTGGGCCCATATCAGGTCTCCGAGTCAGGGTTGGGCAGGTTTTAGATTTATGCATGGCTTAAGAAAAGTAATAAAAATTAAGGGGTGGAATAAAGACATTTTTGGAGATGTGGACTATAGAAAAAGGGAGCCCTAAAGATAATTGAGAGTTTGGACATATCAGAACAATCTAGAGCTCTATCATAGATAGAAGGAGATGAGTGAACGGAGTGGAAAGTTGAGTTGGACATGATCATTCGGCAAGAGGAGATGAGTTGGAGACAACACGCTAGAGCCACCTGGGTTAAAGAAGGTAATGCTAATACGAGGTTTTTCCATAAGGTGGCTAATGGGAGGGTCTAAAAATAATGCGTTGTGGTCCTTAGAAGTTAACGGGACCTCCATATCAGATGAGGATTCAATTGTGTATAAATTTGAGCAAGATCTTATGTTTAATGTTAGTAATCTTGGGGGTAATAAAATTTTAGCTGATCAGGCTATGTGGTTGGAAAAAGCATTTACGGTAGAGGAAATCAAAGATACAGTGTGGGACCTAGAGAGAGATAAGGCCCCCAGGCCGGATAGATTTACAATAGCATTTTTCCAAGAGTGCTGGGATACCATTGTTGAGGATCTTGTTGAGGTGTTTCATAAATTCCATCAGACTGGGGTTATCAACAAGATATCTAATGCCATCTTTCTTATATGATCCCAAAGAAGAAGGGCACTAAAGAAATGAAGAACTTTAGTTTAGACCTATCAACCTAACCACAAGCCTTTATAAGATTATTTCTAAGGTGCTAGCTAGAAGACTTAGGAGGGTGATTGATGGGATTGTGTCTGAAACTCAGAGTGTTTTCATTCAAGGGAGGCAAATTTTGGATAGTGCTCTAATTGCTAGAGTGTGTAGAGGAGAGGTTCAGATTGGGCATGTCAGGGTTGGTGTGCAAATCAGACATTGAAAAGACTTATGGCAGAGTTGGAATATTCCTGGATGCGGTTTGGTTTGGAAGGGTTTTGGGGATAGGTGGAGTAGCTGGATAGCGGGTTGTAATAGGAATATTCTTTTCTCCTTTATCTTGAATGGCAAGGTTAAGGGGTATTTTTCTTCTTCTAGAGATTTGTATCAGGGAGACCACTTGTCCCCTTTCTTATTACGCTCATAGGGGATGTCCTAAGTTTTTTTCTTTCATGAGCTGAATCTTTTGGTCTCATAAGGGTTTCAAAATGGGTAGTCATTCAATCTGTCTGATATCTCCAGTTTGCGGATGACACGATCCTATTCTTTGAAGTTGATAGAGAATAAGTGTACTAGATTAAATCCATATTGAGATGTTTTGAGATGGTATCAGGTATGAGGGTCAATTTGGAAAAAAGTTCTTTAGCAGGTATTCATGTCAGCCCAGATATTGTACAAGTATGTGCAAATGTTCTAGCATGTGGTGTGTCTAATTGGCTAATGAAATATTTGGGTCTACCTTTAGGGGACAGTCCTAGAAAAATGACTTTTTGACATCTGGTCATTGAGAAGGTTGAGAAAAGATTGGCCACATGGAAAAAGAATTACTTATCAATTGGTAGCAGGATTACCTTGATTCAAGCGGCTTTGGCCAACCTTCCGATGTGTTATTTTTCCTTATTCTAAGTACCTGTTAAAGTTGTTAAGCTAATTAAGAAATGTCAAAGAGACTTCTTATGGGAAAGGGGTTGATTCAAGAAAGATCATATGGTGAAGTGGGATCTAGTATGTAAAGAGAAGTGCAAGGGTGGCTTGAACTTGGGTAACATTTAGGATCAAATTCTATTCTCCTGGGAAAATGGCTTTGGAGATTTAGTTATGACCATAACGCCTTATGGTTCAAGGTCTTTGTCAGTAAGTATGGGATCCACGAGAATGGTTGGGATATCACTAGTTGTACAAGGCTATTTTATGCGAGTCCTTGGAAGACAATCTCCTCGTTGGCTCCTTTTGGCTTGACATATGGTGAAGCGATATGTGTTTGTCCTAGAGGTATCCCAGACTATTTCTTCTTGTTTGAAATCGGGAGTCCTTTGTCTCTAATATCTTATCCTGGTCTTTGGAAGGGCTTGATTGGAATCTCAATTTTATAAGAGATCCTCGACTTGCCTAGATGTCTGATTTAGCATCTTTTTTTGCTCTCATACAGGATGTGGTCATTAACCCTATCTCTCAGGACACTAGGTCTTGGGTCCCTAAGGCTAGGGGCATTTTCTCTACTCGTTCTTTCTTTTCCGCGGTTCATTAGGATAAGGAGATTCCCATCATGATTCCTCTCTTGTATTTCCTTTGGAAGGCCACGGTCCCCCCCCAGAATCTGTACTTTTGTTTGGTCAGCTCTCCTTTATAAAATAAATACCTGTGACATGCTTCAAAGAAGAGAAAACACCTAAAGATGTCCCCTCATGTTTGCGTTATGTGTTTATGTCAAGCTGAGTAAGTTGGAATATTCCATTTGGTGATATGATTTGGGTAATGCCCTCGCGTATAGATTTGCTTTTCAGCCAGTGGCGTCTTCAAGGGTTGGGGAGGACGGGCAAAATGATGTATAATGCCCTTTTCCAGCATAGATCAAAATATCGTATCGTATCGTGCGTATCGCGCGATACGTATCGTGTATCGACCAAGTCGATACGATACTTCCATGTAAAATACGATACAGTCAAAAAACCAAGCGTATCGCGCGATACGCTCAACTTATCGA
>JAUPMG010000006.1:2710137-2720443 GCA_031762675.1 Pachysandra terminalis | reverse complement strand
AGTAGAAAATTGATAATTGTACTCCAGGCAGTAAGTAATAGCAAGTAGCAGCTAAACCATGGAAAAGACCATGCCGATTGCAACACAATAATGGAAAATTTGAAAAATATTTACATACCGACTGATCTAAACCATGGAAAAGACCATGCCGATTGCAACACAATAATGGAAAATTTGAAAAATATTTACATACCGACTGATTGGTTGCCCATCGTTCATAATAATGTGTGTACCTCTCTAGAGAATTTTTAGCCATCTCTCTTCGTTTCTCAGTCTCATCATACTGTAAACAACAATGAAAAATATTGTCAGTGGTTTCCATGATAATGTCACAGATGCTGACAACAACATTAGGCCCAAAAAAGGAGGAAGAAAAGAAGGAAGAAAGAAAGAAGAAGAAACACATCACAGCCTAAATGACAGGATAGAGAATTAAATTACCGCCCCCTCTTGCTTTGCCGTCTCATAACGATTACATGCATAGAAACCACCTGTCCTCTCACCATGATCTGACCATGCCCCAAGGCATAGCCTGCAAAACAGATAATTAACATTACGCATTAACAAACAAACTAGATTAATAATAGAAAAAATATGCATATCTATATATACACACACACATATATGGAAAATGCCTTCACGACTGGAGTCATGGTTCCCTGAATCGCCCAATCAAAAGACAAACAGAAGGAAATACTAGGGCAACCAGCTACATAGTTAATTGTTTTATCACCATTCAATGCATTTGGTAGGTACCTGTTCTGCAGGTTCCCTACTGAATCTTTCCCTGCATTCCAAACTATATGGATGATCATGTAGTTGTCATGACTCCAATAAAATCAGAATGTTTTTCTGTGTGTGCATTTTGTTTTTATTGGGGTTGGGATAGGGAATGTAAGAGTAAGCCATGTTAGCACTCAAAACCACATAAGCTTTTCTCTTGACAAGTAAAACATTACTAAGAGGACACAAAAGGGAATTAGAAGAGAGAATTGCATACAAAGTGATGCCAATTAACAACATAAATTAAAAATAATAATAATGATAATATTAATAATTTAAAAAAAAAAAAAACAACTTACCAGCAAAACTCGAATTTACAAGGAGGTGTACATGTGATATGCATACATCCTTGATTTTTCTCAATTGGCCGCTTACATTTTGGACAAGGCTTTGAATTAGCTAATATCCTGAATGTCAACACATTAGTAATGTAAATGTCAATTAATGAAAATGAAAGGAAATGGACATACTAATAGAGAAAATTGCTGGCACCACAACTACTAAATTTAACAGACTGAGAAAGTGTAAATCATCTAGTAGCACTATAAAACATGAGTATGTAAGCATACTAACTTAATATTTTAAATATAGAGTTATGATGCTAACATAGTTTGAAGTATCTGCCAAAATAATACATATCATTTGACACTCATGGTATAGATGGCACCAAGAAGATCCCCAAGGTAATTGCGACTCACATTAAATTGCTATGTATCAGGCAATGCATATCCGCAGTCTAGCCAGTGTTTTTTGAGCATTGCCAACTTGTACTTAACTATTGATAGTGGCCAATACATTCATTGATATAACCAAATCACAGTTTTTTGAGCATTGCCCATACGTATTGAACTACTGGTTGTGGAGAATGTGCTAACATGGTTTGAAATATCTGCCAACACAATACATATCATCCGACATTCATGGTCTGGAAGGCACCAATAAGATCCCCCAAGATAATTGTGATTCATATTACATTACTAAACATCAAGCAATATTGGCAAAGTATCTGCCAACACAACAACCCCAGCCAAACAAAAAAGATAAGCTATTTAGAAACGATAGATCTATTCACCATTAGAAATCGTCAGTTGAAAATAAAGCCTATTTATTAGTTTTTTCTTCACCCCAAAACCTGACTTAGACTATAAAGAAACTAAAAACCTAGTTTCATATATATGTTATTTATTTGCGCTAGCTTACTTTGAGAATTTGATGATTTATCTGATTTATACAACTTTTTGAATGTTAGGAATCTTGGGTTATCTTTATTAAGTTTTTTTATTCTTTTTTTTTCCCTTCAAAGTTCTTTTTCTATATGCTTCTGAAGCTTTTTATTTGTATTTATGTTGTAATTTTTAGACATAGAGGTCTCAAGAAATACTATTGTTAATTTTATTCCGCTATAGGAATGGGCCAGGTCTAGGTTTCAGCAGCTGTTGGTTTACATAAGTTGAGTTCAACAACCATACCCACTAATAAAACAGGTTGAGAATGACGAACCTAAACAACACATGGTTATCTCTTTTCCTTCTTTACTTTTTTACTCAATAATGGGCACACAACTTAAAAATAAAAAATAAAAGAAATAATTTAATATATAGATATAAAGCAATATAATGGAAAACAAAATGATCTGCAACAATGTTTTTTTCTTTTTGATGAACAAATATTTAGAGATAATGAGTGACCAGAGTTACTGACTGAACGGAAACGAGTGATAGTGTGGTATGTAAGAATTTTAGAGGTTTCTCCCATTGAGATCACAGACCATACACCCTCCACTTCCTGCGAATGATGAACATTATCCCGAAAAGAAGCATTTCTTTTTTTCTTTTCTTTTTTCAAAACTGGAGAAATTAGTCCATTGAAGCAGACCCAATCAGCTCATTTTCCTATTTAAATTTTCCACAAAAATAGCTGAATTGGAGACAATAAAATTAAAATTCTAAACATATTAAACGTTATTTCTGTCATTTGCATCACTTTAGACCAAAGGGTCATTTTCCCTATCCTTTCGTCCTTTTCCTCTTCTGCTTTATTCTTTCTTTTTCTTGCAAACTCTAGAATCAACTAAACAACTTGGTATCACAGCATCCTATAACATTTGTCAATTCTTTTCATGAGCAGTATTTCGTGAACAATATGTGAACAGTACCGCATGAACAACACCTCGTGAATAGTCGTTACTGTTGAACCATTTGATATACATCGTTGTGCCGTTCTCTAACTGCTTAAACTTTTAAAGTGGTTGTCAACAGTTACGATTTCTAGAATTTTTGTGTGTTTTAAATTATGATGTGAGGAGATAAAGGCACCACTTTTTCAGAAAATTCTGAAAATTTTGAACTAACCAAAATTTCTTAAAGTTCCATTACCAGCTCCTTATAAGGGTATCTGGATGCTTAAACTAGTAGATTTTGGAACGTAGTTTGTGTAAAAATTCATAGAAGTGCTCTTGTGAAGATATTGAGTGATAATTAAGGGAAAAACTGTAATTTCTCGTCAGGGCATAGGGGTACATGTAATTAATAAGTAGGGGGGTATTGCTTTCTTTCTACCACTAATACATACTATAAAAGAGAAGAGAACTTCCAGATCTGGACGACATCTCTATTTCTACCAAATCTTTCTTTGCCTCTACTTCTCTTCTCCTTCTTCCTACACATTTTTTTCGATTAAAGATATTTCAACTTGGTATCAGAGCTAATGAGATCTAAAAGGGTACATAGATTCTTTTCTCTGTTATTGTTTCTACTTCTCGTTCATAAATCATTCTCTTTTATTTTAACTAATAGTTCAATCAACCATGATCGTACCTACACCCAACATCGTATGGTGAGATGATAACCCTAGGTCTCCATGGGTTAGTTAACCCCCACATTATTCTGCCCAAAAAAAAAAAAACGAAAGCAAAAGACGAAAAAAAAAATGGAAAAAGAAAGAATAACGGGGAAAAAAAAAAGGAGACCAAAAGAACAGTTTTTTTTTTCAATGAATTTAAACTATCGAGTTTATTTCTTCTTATTATTATACTGTTTTCTGGAAAGGATCTGTGATTACTAGCTGTCTCTCTGTGGTTACTAGCTGTTTCTCCGTGGTTACTTGGTGTGAGGCTGATAGTTACTACTAAAGAAGAGGTTATCATTAGTTTGGATGCTAGAAAACAACATTTCGTCTGGTATTTCTGGTGGCGCTAGTGCAACATCACAAATGACTGTTCATAGTGATGCTCCAGGAATGCAGATTATGATTATCAAGCTAAATGGGAATGACTACTTAAGAGTGATTGCAATCAGTTTGGATGTTTATTGGAGGTAGCAATAGATTGGGTTACATTAATGGAAGGGCTGTATTAAATCCGATTTATAAGAGGTGTGAAGTCGAAAATTTAGTTGTTATGTCACGGCTCCTCAATTCATAGGAGGCTTCCTATTTCTGAAGACAGCTAACCAAATATAGGATGTTGCTAAACAGACATTCCGAGCTAAAGAATTTTGCTAGGGTTTAGGCAGCTGAGCCAAGAGATCTCTCATTATCGTCAGGGGGAGAAATCACTGGCTAGTCATTTGGTCAGCCTACAAAGTATGGAGGAAGAACTGGATCATTATAAGGATTTTCATTAATAATGTAAGTAGCCTACAGAAAGAAAATGGAACACCCAAGATTCTTCAAGCTCTTGGCAGGCCTTAATCCAGTGTTTGAGATGGTATGGATGCAGATACTAAGTAAAGAAGAATTTCCTTCTCCAAATCAGGTGAACACATATGTGAAGACTGAAGAAATTAAAGTGCTAAGCAACATTTTAGTGTTGCAAAGAGATCTGCCCTTACTAAATCACCAAAGGAGGGAAAGTAAGGTGATAAACGTAAGGAAAGAGAATTAGAATTTAGACTACAAGTAAGATATAATTGTCCTAGACCTTCCATAGCGCATGCCACAGTTTTTTGATAACACTTCATCAGCCATGCAGGTTCCACCTAGCGTTGGAGTGACCTCACAAGTGAATACTCATAATCAGCCTGCAGTTATTTCCTCCTCAGGGATGATGGTATCAGTTCTTGATGAGGAGAATAAGCATATTCAATGGATAATGGCAAGTCTTGATACACACTACTTCATACACTCAGTCAAGTATTTGTGCATCTTCTGCACATCATGTTACTCAAAGTACTTTTGATTCACCTTCTTGGATTATTGACTCATCTAACCTTCTTCCCTTCATATTGTCTTTCAGGAATTGAATATGAAGAAAATAGTTGAATGTAGTCATAAGGCTAATGGGCTGTACCTCTTCGAGATGACACCTCCTTTGATCTCAGAAGCTCACCAGTCTATCAATTCTAGTAGAACTAATAGTGTTAATAAAGAGTTAGTCATTAGATGGCATTATAAGTTAGGTCATGTGTTCTTGTACTCGTATTACTTGGTTTATCTTATGAAATCAAAAGATGAAGTTTATTCCATCTTTAAGACCTTTCATAAGATGATCCAAACACAATTTGAAGCAAAAATTAAGGTTCCTCGGTCAGATACTGCTGAAGAATATACCTACTCTAGCTTACTACTGACCACGGGATTATTCATCAAAATAGTTGCGTTGGGACAGTAGAGCATAACGGGTTGCTGAAAGAAAGAACCGACACCCATTAGAAGTTGCTCGGGCATTTCTTGGCATGGATGGCCCAAAAACCTTCTAGTTTGAGGCTATTCTTATAGCCACATATTTAATCAACAGAATGCCTTGATGTGTTCTTAAGTTTAGAAAGTTATCTGTCCAGATCGACCAGTTTTTTCTGTTCCTCCCAAAGTGTTAGGGTGTGTCTATTTTGTTCATATTCAACGACCTGATTGCTCTAAATTAGATCTCAATACTCTTAACTGTATCTTTCTTGGGTATTCATCCTCTCAAAAAGGTTACAAGTGTTATCATCCAACTTCTCGAAAGACGTTCGTCTCCATGGAGAAGAGATGTTTGTTAATCTTCGACTTCCTATACCTAAACCTAGTCCTCCTTTCTTTTTTACACTGGTAGTACTACGACTTCACCAGATTAGGCTCTAAAACAGAGTTGAAAGTTATAGGAGGAAAAAGAGAAATCCAATCACAGTTCAACTAGCCGATCCATCACTTCAGTCAACTTCTTTGGACTCGGGCAATCAGGTTCATCCCTCTCCTGAAACACATGAATGCACTAAACCAACTACCAAAACATCGGATAATTCTGAACTTCCCATTGCATTTCGTAAAAGGAAACGATCTTGTAACAAACATCCCACTGCTAATGTTGTTGCCTACCATTCTCTCTCCTTCCTGTTTTTCCTAATTGCTGCCATTTTTTCTCTCTGTGCCTCCTAGTGTCACAGATGCACTTACTAAAACTGAGTGGGAAGGAAGCAATGATTGAAGAGATGAAAGCTTTAGAGATGTATAACACATACGAACTGGTCGCTCTTCCTAAAGGGAAACAACTTGAATGATGTAATTAGGTGTTCATTGTGATGAATAAAGCCAATGGTACAATGGAAAGATATAAGGCCAAAGTCATTGCCATGTGGTATATCCAAACTTATGGAATTGAGAGCAATTTCCTAGAATCGAAGGTTCAATTTCCTAGAAACCCTGAGAGCACCTTGACCCTTCATATGGTCTAAGCTCCATCGGCATCCTGCCGACATCGCCGACCTAGTAGGCAAGGCATGCCCTCTCCTCTCCGTACTCTCTCCTTCCTCAGCCTTCCCTTTCCCTTTCCTGCTTCCCCTTATGGCCTTCTTCCCTCTCTTCTCCTCATCTGCTGCCCATTTTATCTGCGATTTTTCTCCAGTCTCCATCCTCCTGCTTCGTTCCCATTCTTTCTAAGGGTTTTCTTCCAGTCTCCTTATGCTAATGTAGGTTCTTGCTATGGCGGTATCACAACCCTCCTCACCCCCCAAGCCCTTTGAGCTCCTCTGTTCCCCAATCTGCGTCTTTGACGAGTCAGGATGGCAGTGATTCACGGCCGTTTGAGTCAGGCTCCCCTATCTTTCTGCTTGTGTGGCTGGAGGCGAGCTGGACCCGACCCGACCTCCTAATTCACTACTCTCGCGGGAAAAAATTTCAAGTGCCAGTTACCCCTTTGTAACGGTCAGAATTCCGCTCCTGCCCCTAACTCTGTTTGTCCTGTTCAGGAAATTTTATCTGCCCCCTCTACTAACCCATCAGGTTTCTGCTGGTCCGGCAGGCTTGCCAGCGCTCTCGGGCGGTAAGGATTTTCCCTCTTTGTGCTCCTGGACATCTAGTGTCCTGGAGAGGTTTGTTGCTGCTTCCAAGAAATCCAAATCAAAGCTCAGTTACCATTACCAGAGGAGGTAGACGGAGTGAAGTACATCCAAACCCCCAAACAGGTTGTAAAAGATGGGGTGAGACGTCAGGATGGTTACTTGGTCAAGTATTTCCATGAGAAGAGACTGTTGTTTTCACTTGTTAAGAGTTCGGTTGAACGGTTATGGACTAAAGGGAGTTCTATTGCAGTTACAGGGTTAGCTAATGGGCTCTACATATTTAAGTTCTCTGATGCAACGATCAGGGACACTGTACTGGAGGCGGGTACTTGGCATATTGCAGGTCGGTTGTTGGTGCTAAGGGAATGGGTTCCGGAGATGAGGTTTGAGAATAGTGAGATTATGAAGCTTCCTATTTGGACGAATCTCCTCAACATTCCTCTAGAACTATGGACAACGGAGGGCTTAAGCTATGTAGCAAGCGGTATCGGGGTTCCAATATTTCTAGACTCTACTACAGAGCAGGGAACCAGGCTAGATTAGGTTAGGGTGTGCGTGGAAATTGATGTCCATTCAACACTTCCAAACTCAATAACCGTCAATCTAACAGAGGAAGAGGAGCGTCTTAATCTCAAGGACATTAGGGTTGAATATGCATGGAAACCAGTGAAATGTGAAGCATGCAAGTGTTTTGGTCTTTCTATTTTTGCCTGCCCACAAGCTCCAAGAGTTGGTAAGGTATGGAAGCCTACGGGGAAATTTTTTACAGAATCTGAAATGGAAGGTCTCTATGAACTAACCAAAGCTTGCTGAATGGTACCTCAAAACCTAATCAAAGTGCTCAGGTTAGTGTGATTCAAGGGACAGAAGAGTGAGGAGTCTACCCTTGGCAATGTTTTAAATGTCGCGACATGTCCCTAATTTTGAAGGGGCCACACGACAACGATTGTTTCCACCATGTCCCCCATATGTTGTCGATATGAAAAAAAGAAAAGAAAGATTTGAAAAATAAGTGACAAATGGGTGAAAATAGGGTTTTTTTTATAATGAAACTTTATAGCAGTCCAATATAGAGATAAATACATTTAAATAACCAAAATATGACAAAAAATACATATATATATATGTGTGTGTGTGTGTGTGTGTGTGTGTGTAGGGAGTGGCACATACTTGGGTCCGTATGATACCAGCATGTGAAAAATGAAGAAATCATCCCCAAGGATAGTCAAAATAAGACAGACATTTAAAACATTAAACACAATAAAGCTGTCTAAATGGCATAATACAATTAATTGAAATGAGCAAACATAATGAGGAGACATCAGTACATCAAATCCATGGAGTGGCGTCAAGGCTCAATGTCATCTTCATCACCACACCATCCATATATATGCATTGTTTTTGTCATATTTTGGATTATTAAATGTATTTTAGTTCTAAGTTAGATCCCTACAAAGTTTTATTAAAAAAAGACCTATTTCACCATTTTTTTTCATTTTTTCATTTTTCCACCATATCGGCGACGTGTCACTGACATGTCTTCTTCGGAAAGGTCCAGCGACATGTCTTACGACAGCGACATTTACAACCTTGGCTCCTGGGCGTCTGTAAGGAGTAAGTGAGGACATAGAAGCCATTACCCAGGAGGGGTTAGATCGAACTAAGAAGGAACCTGAGACAGCCATTGAAATGCAAAGTGATGAAATGGCAACTGCTTTGAATAGTAATAGTGGATTGACTGATGATCCAAAGGCTATTGATGGTGCTGCTCAGGCTAGTCAAGAGCCTGAGATTCCTCCATTTGCTCCCTAGGGGGCGGAGATTAATTGCTCTAATGCATTTGAATGCCTAGAGGAAGTAGATGGTGTAGCAGCAGCAGCTGAGTTGGTAGCTGGATCAAGTGGTTCCAAGAAATCCAGGAAAAAGAATGAGGAAGGGGGCTTGTAGCACGTGACTGATGCAAAGGGCAACCTGATGGAGGCTGGGGCAGTCAATGTAACTAGGGGTTCCCTTCGAAAAAAACAATAAATGAACAGAGTGGGGATGTGGAATGTGAGGGGTCAAATACAAAACAGTGGAGGAAGTTCATGGCTTCAAATAAAGTCTCCATTATGGGGTTGGCAGAAACTAAGGTAAGAAGTGTTAACTCTATTACCATTGCTAAATCAATTGCTGCAAACTGGTCCTATCATTTTAACTATTCTTAATCTCTAAGGGTAGAATTTGGAATTTGTAGAATCAACTATAAATTAACCTGGTAGTTCTAAGCAAGTATGATCAGATGATACATGCTAAGGTTACATTGAAGAGTTCTGGGGAGTCATTTTTTATATCTTTCATTTATGGCTGCAGTGAGGTGGTGGAAAGAAGGTTGCGAAGGCATTTGGAGATGATTCAATCCAATACTCATTGGATTGTTGTGGGTGATTTTAACATTGTCAGAGACTCAGAAGGGAGGAAGTGCTTTTTCATGCAAATGCTGCTCAGGAGTTCAATAACCGGATTGACAGAATTGACTTGTTGGATCTCAGGACAAAAGGACTGTTTTTTTTACTTGGCCTAATAAGTCTACAGGGGATGCAATTATCATGTCAAGGATTGATAGAGCCTTAATCAATCATGCTTGGCTTAGTAAGTATAATGCAGCTGAAGTTGAATATCTTGCCCCTGGTGTGTCAGATCATGCTTCAGCTTTAATTACTATTTTTGATGATGGTGTGAAGGTCTAAATCCCTTACAAATTCTTTAATTTTTGGACAAGGGAACCTAGGTTTCTAGAGCTTGTTAATGAGGTTTGGCAGGAACGTGTTTCAGGGTACTGATCTGTTTATACTAACTAGTAAACTGAAAAAAGTATAAGCCAGACTCAAGCCTTGGAGCAAGGCCCTCTTTTGTGATTTAGGAAATAAAATCTTTTTAGCTAAGGAATTGGATGTTATACAAGAGGCAAACTTGAGTCAGTCTACTGGTGTGAGGCCTGTGGGGAGAAGGAAGAAAGTAAAAGGTATAGGAACCTTCTTGAGCATCTTGAAGCCCAGACCAGGCAAAAATAAGGATCCAATGGCTGTCCCTAAGGGACAACAATACAGCCTTTTTTCATAAGTCAATGTTAGGCCACAGATTAAGAAACAAAATAGCTTCTATACATGGTGGTTGGGGTGACAGAATCACCGATCCCAATCTTATTGTAGATCATTTTACTACTTACTACACTTCATTACTGGGGTCTGAGACAAGGGATTTACCAATCTGATTGGTTATGTGAA
>JAUPMG010000006.1:2699494-2710037 GCA_031762675.1 Pachysandra terminalis | reverse complement strand
TTCTGGCTTTTAGCTTATGTCTGTTGTTTTACTATTTTTCAGGTTCAGGAGCATAGACGTAAAGAGGAAGTCCGGAACGGGTAGCGCACTCTGATAGATTTGATGTTTTAGTTTAGCTAAGACTGTGAAAACCTAGAAATCATTAGATTTTAATTCTAGGTGCATTTTAGTTACTTATATCTTACTAGATCTGTTAGAACTTCCGCTTATGATTCTAATTTTGTTAGCCACGCCCGTAGAAATACGGGGTGAGGATTGCACTTGAACTGGAAAACCTACGAAATCGGAAATTTCCGGTTTGGGTCGTGACAAATGCATACCTCGAGAAGCTATGCATGAAAAACAAAAGTGCTTTTTAAGCTCCAAATATTAGATGTTTTCAATCAAATTAAGAAGCTTTTGGGACGAAATTAGCTATATTTCAATGGGATTTTGTTTTTTAAATAAGGAGAGAAAGAGAATTAAACAATGAACCAATAGTTCATTTTCATGCTTTTACATGTAAAAAAGGCAAAGGCACTACATGTATCAAGTACATCGGTCGAATACACTCGATATATTGTAGTATATAGGCCATATTGATCGTTATGGTCGATATATTACATGAATCAACTTCGACAGTGTAGAAATTAGTGTATCCTAAAATACACCTGTGTATCGTGCCAACACTGTGGATACAAGATACATATCGACCGTATCAGAGGATAAAATAAGATATTTTGAACCACGGTTCACCTTTTGATATCACTCTTATGTGTGGGGATTCTACCCAATTGCTTCCTTGTTTGATTATCAATACTTTGCTACTTTTATTGATAGTTACTCTCGTACTACCTAGATGTATCTGCTTAAGAATGAATTTTTCCCTATCTTTAACGCTTTTCTTAAAATTATTGACACTCAATTTGACGCCAAAACCAAGATTCTTAGATCAAAGGATGGGAGTACATATACAATAGACTTGCCTCTTTTTTCTCTAAACATGCTATTGTCCATCAACCCACTTACGTTCAAACACACCAACAAAATGGTGTGCCCAAAAGAAAAAGCCACAAGTTGTTGGAGATGACCTGTGCCCTTTAATTTATAAAGCATGTTAAGAATAGCTTTTGGTCTGAAGGTGTGCTTACTATTGCCTTTCTTATTAACCATGATCCTTCTCGAGTTTTAGGATTCAAAACACCTCTTGAGCTTCTCACACCTACAGCCCATATGTTTCTAATTCCTCCAAAGTTGTTTGGGTGTGTGTTTGTTATGTCCATGTGCATCATCCTAATCATACAAAACTTGACTCGAAAGCCCTTAAATATATTTTTGGGTTCTACAACCCAAAAAGGCCACAAGTGTTATCATAAATGCTCTTACTATTGATGTCTCTTTTTTTAAGTATGTTCCCATTTTCAGTCTAAAGACTCCTCTTCAAGTTTTAAGTAGAGGTGAAAAGGCATTTTTCTTCTATTCTCATTACCTAATCTAGTTCCTTCTCACATGTTTGATGATGGTGTACCCCTTCCAATTCTTCCTCACATGTTTGATGATGGTAGATTTGATGTTCAGAACAAAAAAGTTGCAGTTGTTCACGTGAAGGAGTTGCAAGTTATCAAGGCAATGGAGAAATGAACCTATCTCTCATACCACTTGCCAAAAGTATGCTTATGATCCATCTAATCCAAGTAATATTTCTATCCTATATTCTCGTGTTATTGATAATTCTAATTTCCCATTGCCGAGAGAGGTTTGTTCATGTACTTACTATCTCATTTCTAAGTTTATTTCATATGGTTCCTATTCTCCATCTTACCATGCTTTTGTCATCACATTGTTTCTATTTCCATTCCTTAGTGTTTCTGGTGTTCTCTCACACCCAAATGAAGAAAAGCAATGTGTTCGGTGATGCATACCGTTGAAAAGAACGCAACATAGGATCAAGGGTGTAAATGTCGTTGTCGCAAGACATGTCGCTGGACCTTTCTAGGGACATGGTGGCATTTCACCAACATGGTGAAAAAAAAAAAAGAAAACAAATGAAGAAAAAATGAAAAAATGAGTGAAAATAGTTTTTTCTTAATGAAACCTTCTAAGAATCTAACTTAGAACTAAATATATTTAATAACCCAAAATATGACAAAAACAATGCAAATATATAGGGGTGTAGGGGTGATGAGGATGACATTGAGCCAGGATAGCACTCTTTATGGATGAGATGTTCTAATGTCTCCTTATTTTGTTCGCTCATTTCATCTAAATATATTATGCCATTTGGACAATTTTATTGTGTTTAATTTAATTGAATATGTTTATGTATTATGGCATTTGGACAATTTAACTGGATTTAGTGTATTTAAATATGTTTGTCTTATTTAGACTATCCTTGTGGTTGATTTCTCAATTTTTTTCACTTGTCAGTACGCAATCATACCTCCCCAAGTATATGTCATTCACTATATATGCATTTTTTGTCATTTAAATGAATTTATCTCTAAATTACACTGCTTTCATTTAAAAATAAACTAATTTACCTATTTATTCCTTTTTTAACTATTTTTCCACCATGTTCTCCATATGTCGTCGATATGTCGCAAAATGTTAGACATGTCGACGATATAAGGGGGGCATGGTCGAAAAAATTAGTAGAGAAACTTCTACATATATGTCATGCCACCACGTTCAAAATTAGGAACATGTCGCAACATTTAAAATACTGCATACGACTTGGTTGATCATCCTAAATGGAAAGAAACAGTTGATGGTGAATGCCTTAGGAAAGCAATGAAATCCTCAAATGGAGTCGATGAATATTCTTTTGCATTATCAGATTGAAGTATATGAATGGGTGTTCCAAATTGATTTTGAATTTCTAAACAAAATGATCGAAAAATTGCAAATAACTCGGAATGCTCCTTCATTAAATAAAGCCAAGTCATTCATGAATAATCATCCACAAAAATTATAAAATGTCAAAATCCCAAGTAGGAGGTTACACCAGAAGGACCCCAAGCATCTGAATGAACTACATAAAAGGGACAAGATGCTCAATTATTGACTCGAGGAACAAAAGACAACTTATGAGGTTTCCCTAACTGACATGCTTCACAAATTAACAAAGACGCTTGACAAAGAAGGAACTAAACGCTTCAAACTTTGTAGAGAATGATGACCGAGACGATAACTCCACTGAAGAGGAGAAAGAGATAACTGCAAAGCCATGCCAACCTCACCTTCGTCAAAATAATAAAGGCGCCAGCTTCATGCCCGCCACCAATCTGCTTCTTCATCTTTAAATCCTAGAAGATACAAAAAGATGGATAAAATGTCACTGAATAATTCAAAATTTTCGTTAATTTACTAACGGATAACATATTAAAGGGAAATTTAGGAACTGGAAGAACATAAGATAAATGAAGGACTCGGACTTGCAGTACTAAAGCCAGAGATGGAAGAAGTCGTACCATCCGTAGAAGATGAAGGAACAATTGGAGAGAGTATCTGGAGAACCGGCCATATGATCAGTAGCTCCAAATCAATAACCCAAGGTAAAGATGTAGAAGCAACAGAAGTACCTGAACAGGCTAAAGTAACAGTAGATGAAGATGGCTGAAAAGAAATAGTAGTGAGGAGACGAGAGTACTCCTCAGAAATCGACACTAGAATCAATACCCAAGGTGAAGATGTGGAAGCAATAGAAGTACCTGAACGGGCTAAAGTAGCAATAGATGAAGATGGCCGAGACGAAACAGTAGGGAAGAGATGAGAGTACTCCTCAGAAATCGACACCATCTTACCACCAGAAGAGGATGTAGAGGCACCATGTATAGTACTTGAATCATCAATATCAGCATGATTGGCGAATGCAGGTTTGTCATGAAGGTCCCAACAATAATCAACCATATGTCCACTTCAATGACAATGACTAAAAATACAGGTGCCACAATCTTGGTTACGACCTCCCCCATAATCAATACATCCTCCACGACTACCTCTACCACCACCACGGTTACCAATAAAATCATTAATGGAAGTAGCTAAGACAAACTTTTCTCCGAATGCGAGCAAAGACTTCAGCTAAGGGAGGCAATTCAGAGCTCACTAGAATCTGAGATCAAAGTGGTTCTAATTCTGATCTCAAACTTGACAAGAAACGAACTACATTCATTTGATCTCATTGACATTGCATCTTTGGGAGATCAAGTATAAGAGGCTGATATAACGCAAGTTCTTCACAAACACCAATTAACTCAGAATAGTAATCTGCCAAACTACGATCCCCTTGCTGAATACTGAAATACTGTTGAGATAATTCATAAATACGAGAAATATTATGTGAACCAGAATACATCTAACGAACATGATCACATATGCAATTAGCAGTTTCCAGGAAAAACAGGCTTACTACTAATAAGATGTTCCATACTGTTCCATAGCCAAGTACAGGTCTGTGCATCATCTCGTCTTCGTTCAAAATATTTAGGATCATCAAACTTAAGAGGATCTGGAGTAAGAAACTTGTCTTTCTCATTGACAATGAGATAAACTTCCAACCATTTCGCCCATGGAATATAGTTACTCCATTCAATTTAATAGAAGTAATCTAAATGTTTGAATGACTTGGAGCGACCATTAATGGAGATTTGGGGGCATCCTTAATATCCATCAGATATTACTAACACTTACATTATCTCAAAAGTGACACAAATCACTTCAAGAACCACAAATCCCAAGTATAGGCAAATAACCGATCACACCATATTCACTGGACTAATACAACACAGAACATTGCACCAACAGCCACAGAAAAAATCACATACAGAAAAAACAAACAGCAACTCAAAAAACTTCACACGACATCAACAGCAACCTTTGATTGCTCTCACATAACACCAACAACTACCCAAGGTTTTTATTCTCGGGATCTTGGATCGAACCGGTCCAGGCCGATCCGGTATTGGATCGGACGATCTTGGTCCGATCCATGTTTTGGATCATCCTCCAAAAAAAAAGAAAAAAAATTGGATCGGTCCGGATCAGTCTGGATCGGCCGATCCGTATCGGTATCGCTCGGATTGGTCCAATCCAATGCCAATTGAAAAAAATAATTGGATTCGTTGGATTGGCCGATCCGTATCGGTATCGGTTGGATCGGTCCGATCCAAAGCCACTTGATACAATAGTTTGTATCGTGGCTTGAGATCGGACTGGTCCTGGCTGATCCCAATCCGGATCGGCAGATCCGATCCGATCCTTGAAACCATGCAACTACCTACACCGTAATCAACTAGGTTACAATCTCAATGATCAGATCTGAAATTAACCAGATCTGATTACTGAAGAAAGAGATTAAAGAAGGGGCCGATCGAAACCTTAGAAAAATACTCGTGAAAAGTAACAAGCCTTATGTTCTGATATCAGGTAAACATGTAAAGGTGAAGAAGAAGAAGAAGAAGAAGAAGAAGAAGTGTGGAGGGGAAGAGGAAGGCGTAAATCTAACCTCTCTCCCTACACTAAGCATTTATATATTAACGGTAGAAGAGCCAAAATTACATAACTAACCGTCTGTTCTAACATTAACTACTAAGCTCGTACTCTTAACAGTTGGAAATGTACGAACTATGAGCTTGATCTTGAGAATGGCTAAAAAAAGGACTTCACTTAGAATCTAGTATCCTTGCTCCACCACCAACGTCTCTGATCACGACCAGAAAACACAGAAATTGAATATATGTGCTCTTGCAAGCAAAAATCCACCAAACTCCAGTCTCCAGTCATTTAACTGCCTAAAGAATGTTGCCTTTAACTTATGGTATTGCCATTCTATCCAATATCCATAAAATCCCCCACCCACTCCCATCCCCACTTTTCTCAAGAAGTATGAATTGGCTATAAGTGAATAGGAAAAAAAAAGCTTGTGAAATGGCAAAATGTTTCATGTAGCAACATGCCACCACACCAAACACCATGACAAAAGTGAACAGAAGAACCATCACTCCCCCACCCACTCCCATCCCCACTTTTCTCAATAAAATACTCTCCCAATTGCCAAACTCTGTAAATCTTCGATATGGACTTCCACAAAGATACCCCATAATAGTTCACGTTCAAGACTAGACTGTTGACACAATTTTGTGCCATTAGTTCAATACTTATACTCAATAATGAACCTCCATAGCCAGTACCACTTCTGCCCAAACCTCAAACGCCACTTCCTTAGGAGTGTCCTATTAAAAGTAAGAAGAGGCGTGATTCCCAACTCTCAATCTGCTTAAGCATGCACATCTGCTTCAAACTCACCAAGTGGAATTGAATTCCCCATTTCTGCCGTACCACCAAATGTCTAATTGCTCCAATCTATTCATCGATGATACAGGAATTGAAAAATAGGACATATAAAGTGCATTCGAATTTGAGAGTGAACTACAAATTTAAGTAAGCTTACCTCCATTGGATAAGTAGGCTCTCTTCCAAGAGGCCAACTTCCTTTCTACCCTTCTAATTATTGGATCTCAAATGTACTTCAATTTGAACGTGGCTTCCAAATGAAGCACCAAGTAAGAAGTGGCCAATTTCCCAATGCTACAACTCAATTCGTGTTTGAGAGCCATCAGATAATGGATATCACCTACCCCAAAATCTCTCTTCTGGATAAATTGGCCCTCGGACTCTACACCACCACAAAGCACCAAAGAACACATTTAAGAGTTCTCAATTGTTGAATCCTAACATCACAAAGTATTAATGTATCATCACACAACTATAAATGTATAATGAGCTCCATTTGTCACTTGGAAGGCCTCAATGAAGCTAAGAGATTGAACTTTTCTGTTCATCCCACTCAAGGCTTCCGACATTTAAAAAAGTATAATGTGATAAATATGTTTTTATGCCCAGTTTTTTTTTTTTTCCTTTTATTCTTACAATTTCATGCATTGTTCACTCCTAAACTAAAGGAATGATACTAGCCCTGACCTTTGTAGCAAGTGATAAAACTTGGTCCTTTTTGTTCCAAGATATTTCTTAGGCAATTGAGTTCTGTCTTGATGATTGAACTTTGAAGTATGGCTATATGTCTTGAAATTGATTGTATTGTATTCCTTACAAGTAATCATCCCACTCAAGGCTTCCGACATTTAAAAAAGTATAATGTGATAAATATGTTTTTGTGCCTAGTTTTTTTTTTTGCCTTTTATTCTTACAATTTCATGCATTGTTCACTCCTAAACTAAAGGAATCATACTAGCCCTGACCTTTGTAGCAAGTGATAAACTTGGTCCTTTTTGTTCCAAGATATTTCTTAGGCAATTGAGTTCTTTCTTGATGATTGAACTTTGAAGTATGGCCATATGTCTTGAAATTGATTGTATTGTATTCCTTACAAGTAATCATTCCACTCAAGGCTTCCGACATTTAAAAAAGTATAATGTGATAAATATGCTTTTGTGCCTAGTTTTTTTTTTCCTTTTATTCTTACAATTTCAAGCATTGTTCACTCCTCAACTAAAGGAATGATACTAGCCTTGACCTTTGTATCAAGTGATAAAACTTGGTCCTTTTTGTTCGAAGATATTTCTAAGGCATTTGAGTTCTTTCTTGATGATTGAACTTTGAAGTATGGTTATATGTCTTGAAATTCATTGCATTGTATTCCTTACAAGTAACTGATGTATTCTACGGGATATGAAATGATTTTCTTTATATTTTACTACTTCTTGTGTTGTATTATAGCTTTCGTTTACATTTAGCAATTTTTTAAAAAGTTTCTATGAGCCTGTGTGCATACCGGTTTGCTTCCACATTAATACATACTATGTTAGTAAATTTATGATATGAAATTTATGTCAATTAATCATTTTTAAAACATATCTTTGTAACTAAAAAATATTGTTGATCAATTGATTATTTCTAAAACTTATCTTTGTATCTAAAAAATATTGTTCTATGTATCAATAGTTTCCATGAGTTACAACGTTTCTATGATTTTTAAGGCACTTCCAAGTGTATCCGATATGCATCTCCAAACGCTTCCATTTTTTGACTTACTAATACACTACCTCGATACAGAATTTTGAACCATGGCAGCAAAAGCAATTAATTAAGTTTACCAAGTTGAGAGTCTGTGGAGATTAGCTGCTGTTATCAGAAAATCTAGCTAATTTGTTTCTCAAGAAAAAAATTGAGAATCATGAAACTTGAATGGGCAAATGACATAGAGGTTGGGTCACCCATTGTGAAACTCTTCAGGTTTTAACTGTTTACTTTTGTTATACAAATGATTGCTTCCTCCTGCATTTCAATGCATTTTCATTTTCAATTTTCATCACTTATTATTGATTAAAAGAGAAGATAAAAGGAAAAAAAAATAGCATGTACACATAATAGATTTAGATACTGAAATCCAACCAATTCATGTTCTCTGACTCAGCACTATTCTTCAAAATCCACTTGGCCACGGTGGTGCAGTCTACAGGACGATGAGCTTCCTCAGTACACTGGAAATTACATTCAAATACTTTGAGATTTGTATGGTTAATATAACACAAAAGAAAATGTACAGTGCACATGAATCCATCCAGAAATAACTTACATTCCAGCAAAAGCTATATGAGCAGCGACAAGTAACATCATAGCTTGCGCTACCAACAATGAAATCTACAGCATAATCGCATCCTGGAGCAGGGCACCATTTGGTCTACAAAAATAACACAAGAAACCATAAACAATCTTAAAGAAAGTATTAAATGCTTCAAAAGTTTCCCAATATCAGATTTTTATCACCAATATGCTGAAAACAGATGGATGAGATATTCTTCCATGTGAAAAAAAATAACTGCAGCGAAATAAAAATCAAGGTAAGAAACTTGATTAAAGATGACAAATGATAGATCCAAAAAAAAAAAAAAAAAAAATTTTTTTGATAATGGCATTTCATTAATCAACAAATAAAAGCATACATAGGATCACGAAATGTGATCAGATACAACAAGACAAATTGAAAACATATAAGCAACACATGCAACTAGCTAGCCAGGAATTCTAAATGTAGCAAGCTTCTAGTTCACTCCTCCCTCCTTAGCTCCTCCTCAGGGGGACCCGAATAGTACTCCCTCTGCTCTACCCCATCCTTTGCCAATTTATCAGCCAACTCATATGCCGACCTCCCAATGTGCTTCTAGGGCACACACCAAGTGAACAAAGTGCCAAGGACATCCATTGTCCGATTTCATCCAAGAAATAACTGAAAAAGAATCACCTTCCACCTCTGGGTATAAGAGACCATTGATATGTGCCTGTCTAAGTCCAGTCACTAATGCACAAATTTCCGCTCTGTTGGAGTCACCCTCCCCTAACGGCCTTGAAAAGACATGGATGATCATGCCACTATGATCCCTAAACACCTGTCCAATCCCAAAAGGTCTCGGATTCCCTAAAGACGACCCATCAAAGTTTAGCATAATGGAGCCCTCTCTGGGGGTGACTATGTGGCCATGATCTGAGGGGTTCATAAAGATGAGTAACCAATGTTGGCCCACTTCCTAGAGATGTCCGAATTCGAGATACCTCAAAATTCCAGCCTAACGACCATCCAAGAAGCCACCAAATGAGTACATGATGCTACAATATTCTACATATCTGCCGCCTTCTCATCAAAATTTCTCTTGTTCCTCTCCCCCATATTGCCCACAACACTACATGAAACGTGGTTGTATACATCATCTTTCCTCTCTTTCCCAATCTAGGGAAACTCCACTGCTCTATAGGTGTATCAACTCTCTGT
Source organism: Pachysandra terminalis (assembly GCA_031762675.1). Classification (NCBI taxonomy): domain Eukaryota; kingdom Viridiplantae; phylum Streptophyta; class Magnoliopsida; order Buxales; family Buxaceae; genus Pachysandra; species Pachysandra terminalis. The sequence continues at coordinate 2,700,271 of JAUPMG010000006.1, read as the reverse complement.
GGCATAACCCAATCAAGCCATATTTGGTGAATAAAATGTGACCAAATCCGCCTCGCCAACTCATAGTGAATGAACAAGTGATCCACCAATTCACACTCCTTTCTGCACATGACACACCTATTTGGCGAGAGTGCGCATTTAATCTATTTTCTTTGAAGCAGAACGCAAGCGTTAATTTTATACAAGATTGTGTTCAAAACCAACGCTCTAACCCTAGGTGGGATGGAACCCAAAACTTTTTGGAAGAAAAATGAGGGGGACCAAAATCAGAAGACCCAAGGAGGATGGAAAAAAATGAGCAAGTGGAGAATGTCCCGCCAGCCTCAATACTCCATATGCGAGTGTCAAGATAGCCAGAGTCAATGTACACATCTTTAAGAACCACAGACAAATTGGCCAACTCTCCCAACTCACCGAGACGTGGATTTCTCCCCAACTCTAGGTTCCAGAACAACCCCGAATATGACCATGAAAGAATGTCTAACACCAAAGGATTGCCATGACTTACTAGGCGCCTTAGACGAGGGAATCTAGACGCCAAAGATGACTCCCCCCCATAGTTCAAAATATCGTATCGTATCGCCCGAGAGTTCCAGAACAACCCCGAATATGACCATGAAAGAATGTCTAACACCAAAGGATTGCCATGACTTACTAGGCGCCTTAGACGAGGGAATCTAGACGCCAAAGATGACTACCCCCCATAGTTCAAAATATCGTATCGTATCGCCCGTATCGGGCGATACGTATCGTGTATCGACCAGGTCGATACGATAA
>JAUPMG010000006.1:2652798-2699394 GCA_031762675.1 Pachysandra terminalis | reverse complement strand
TTTATCTGTTAGTTTGAATTACATTAACTTTTAGTTTGATTAAATTACATATAGCATGATTAGCATCTATTTTTACAGCTTATAGTACCCAACAGCGTGTAAGCTAACCCCCCTCATGTAACGATTTTTAATGTGTAGGCATTTGTTTTGCATTTTTTGATGCATTTGGACCTTAATTAGACATATTTAAAGTTTGGGGCAAAAAATCCATCAAAAACCTAAGATTTCTCCACTTTTCCCTCAATTTCCCCCATTTTTCCCCATGTCGCCGACATGTCGCCAAAGCAGACTGGCGACATCGACACCATAAACCTTGAGATAAACTTCCACGCATTTCGCCCACGGAATATAGTTACTTCCATTCAATTTAATAGAAGTAATTTGAATGTTTGAATGACTTGGAGTGACCATTAATGGAGATTTGGGGGCATCCTTAATATCCATCAGATATTACTAACACTTATATTATCTCAAAAGTGATACGAATCACTCAAGAACGACAAATCAATGGGCTGGCTACACAGAACAACTACCAAGTATAAGCAAATAACCGATCACACCACATTCACTGGACTAATACAACACAAAACATTGCACCAAACCTCAGAAGTCACTTCCTTAGGAGTGTCCTATTAAAAGCAAGTAGAGGTGTGATTCCTAACCCTCCAGCTGCGTAAGCATGCACATCTGCTTCAAATGTGTAATTGCTTCAATCTATTCATCGATGATACAGGAATTGAAAAATAGGACACAAAGTGCATTCAAATTTGAGAGTGAATTACAAATTTAAGTAAGCTTACCTCCATTGGATAAGTAGCCTCTCTTCCATGAGGCTAACTTCCTTTCTACCCTTCCAATTATTGGATCTCAAATGTACTTCAATTTGAACGTGGCTTCCAAATGAAGGACCAAGTAAGAAGTGGGCAATTTCCCAATGCTACAACTCAATTCGTGTTTGAGAACCATCAGATAATGGACATCACCTACCCCAAAATCTCTCTTCTGGATAAATTGGCCCTCAGACTCTACACCACCGCAAAGCACCAAAGAACACATTTAAGAGTTCTCAATTGTTGAATCCTAAGATCACAAGTACTAATGTATCATCACACAACTATAAATGAATATTGAGCTCCATTTGTCACTTGGAAGGCCTCAATGAAGCTAAGAGATTGCACTTTTCTGATCATCCCACTCAAGGTTTCCGACATTTAAAAATGTATAATGTGATAAATGTGATTTTGTGCCTAGTTTTTTTTGCCTTTTATGCTTACAATTTCCTGCATTGTTCACTCCAAAGCTAAAGGAATGGTACTAGTCTTGACCTTTGTATCAAGTGATAAAACTTGGTCCTTTTTGTTCCAAGATATTTCCAAGGCATTTGAGTTCTTTCTTGATGATTTAACTTTCAAATATGGTTATATGTCTTGAAATTGATTGAATTGTATTCCTTACAAGTAACTGATGTATTCTAAGGGGTATGGAATGATTTTCTTTATATTTTACTACTTCTTATGTTGTATTATAGCTTTTTACATTTAGCAATTTTTTAAAAAGTTTCTATGAGCCTGTGTGCATACCGGTTTGCTTCCACATTAATACATACTATGTTAGTAAGTTTATGATATGAAATTTATGCCAATTAATCATTTTTAAAATTTATCTTTGTATCTAAAAAATATTGTTGATCAATTCATTATTTCTAAAACTTATCTTTGTATCTAAAAAATATTATTCTACATATCAATAGTTTCCATGAGTTACAACGTTACTATGATTTTTAAGGCACTTCCAAGTGTATCTGATATGTATCTCCATACGCCTCCACATTTTGATGTACTAATACACTACCTCGATACGGAATTTTAATCATGGCAGCAAAAGCAATTAATTAAGTTTACCAAGTTGAGAGTGTGGAGTTTAGCTGATGTTATCAGAAAATCTAGTTAATTTGTTTCTTTCTCAAGAAAAAAAATTCAGAATCATGAAACTTGAATGGGCGAATGACATAGAGGTTGGGTCACCCATTGTGAAACTCTTTGGGTTTAACTGTTTACTTTTGTTATACAAAGGATTGCTTCCTCCTGCTTTTCAATGCATTCTCATCTTCAATTTCATATCACTTGTTATTGATTAAAAGAGAAGATAAAAGGGAAAAAAATAGCATTTACACACAATAGATTTAGATACTGAAATCCTACCAATTCATATTCTCTGACTCGGCACTATTCTTCAAAATCCACTTGGCCACGGTGGTGCAGTCTACAGGACGATGAGCTTCCTCAGTACACTGGAAATTACATTCAAAGACGTTGAGATTTGTATGGTTATATAACCTAAAATAAAAAGTACAGTGCATATGAACCCATCCAGAAATAACTTACATTCCAGCAAAAGCTATATGAGCAGCGACAAGTAACATCATAGCTTGCACTACCAACAATGAAATCTACAGCATAATCACAGCCAGGAGCAGGGCACCATTTGGTCTACAAAAATAACACAAGGAACCATAAACAATATTAAAGAAAGCATTAAATGCTTCAAAAGTTTCACAACATCAGATTTTTATCACCAATATGCTAAAAACAAATGGATGAGATATTATTCCATGTGACAAAAAATATCTGCAGCGAAATAAAATCAAGGTCAGAAACTTGATTAAAGATGACAAATTATAGATCAAATTTTATTTTTTTGATAACGGCATTTCATTAATCAATAAGAACAAACATAGGATCATGAAATGTGATCAGATACAACAAGACAAAATGAAAACATATAAGCAACATGTGCAGCTAGCTAGCCAGAAATTCTAAATGTAGCAGTTTTCTAGTTCACTCCTCCCTCCTTAGCTCCTCCCCAGGGAGACTCGAATGTTCTTGCTCTTACTTTTCATGTCTACAATCCAGTTCATCAGTACTCCCTCTGCCCAACCCCATCCTTTGCCAATTTATCAGCCAACTCATATGCCGACCTCCCAATGTGCTTCCAGGCAATCACCATCCTTGCTCCTAAGGACCGGGCTAGACACACCAAGTGAACAAAGTGCCAAGGACATCCATTGTCCAACTTCATCCAAGAAATAACTGAAGTAGAATCACCTTCCACCTCTACATATAAGAGACCATGGATATGAGCCTATCTAAGTCCAGCCACTAACGCACAAATTCCGCTCTGTTGGAATCACCCTCCCCCAACGATCCTGAGAAGATATGGATGATCATGCCACTATGATCCCTAAATACCCCTCCAATCCTAGAAGGTCTCGGATTCCCTAAAGACGACCCATCAAAGTTTAGCATAATAGAGCCCTCCCTAGGGGGTGACCAAGTGGCCATGATCTTAGGGGTCCATAAAGATGAGTAACCAATGTCGGCCACTTCCTACTTCCTAGAGATGTCCGGAATCGAGATACCTCGAAATTCCAGCCTAGCGACCATCCAGGAAGCCACCAAATGAGTACATGATACTACATACTCTACACATCTGCCGCCTTCTCATCAAAAATTTGCCCACAACACTGACATGAAACCTGGTTGTATACATCATCTTTCCTCTCTTTCCCAATCTAGGAAAACTCCACTGCTCTATAAGTGTATCAACTCTCTGTGGCATAACCCAATCAAGCCATATCTGATGAATAAAACGTGACCAAATCCGCCTCTCTAACTCATAGTGAATGTACAAGTGATCCACCAATTCACACTCCTTTCTGCACATGACACACCTATTTGGCAAGAGTGCACATTTACTCCATTTCTTTGAAGCAGTCGCAAGTGTTAATTTTATACAAGATTGTAGTCCAAACAAATGCTCTAACCGTAGGTGGGACAAACGGAACCCAAAGCTTTTTGGAAGAAAAATGAGGGGGACCAAAATCAAAAGACCCAAGGAGATGGAAAAAAATAAGCATGTGGAAAATGTCCCGCCAGCCTCAATACTCCATATGCAAGTGTCTGGATAGCCTAGGTCAATGTACACATCTTTAAGAACCTCAAACAAATTGGCTAACTCTCCCAACTCACCGAGCCGTGGATTTCTCCTCAACTATAGGTTCCAGACCAACCCTGATTATGACCATGAAAGAATGTCTAACACCAAAGGATTAAGGCGCCTTAGACAAGGGAATCTGGACACCAAAGACGACTCCACCCCCACCAAACATCATCCCAAAACCAGACTCAATACCCATTCCTGACACAATAACGCAAATGTTGGGAGAAGACCAGACCAATGGACGATATTTTTTTTTTATCAATAACAAAGAGGATATATTAGATAAGATGTAAAGAGTACAAGAACATGAACTAAATCCTCATGTGTGGTAATCTTAAAAGGAGAGGGTGGGCAATGGCATCAAGATGCTGTCTATGAAAAAGGGAGGAGGAGATCGTTTCACATTTGCTCCTCCACTGCGAGGTGACTAGGAAGATTTAGTATTCTTTCATTAGAAGATTCAACTTAAAGCAGATTATGCATGAACAGTTCAAATCAGCATTGTACAGTTGGGGTTGAAAGAAAAGAAAGAAGGGAAGGAGTGGGAGCTGCATTCTCTGGAATTTATGTCCAGCAGCAATTTCCTGGTCTGTTTGGTGTGAGAGAAATCAGAGGATATTCAATGATTAGGAAATGAGACCCAGCAGATAATTGATAGTACACATTATCATTACCATTCTTTTGTTCTTCTAATTTTACAGAATTTAGGGGGAATACCTATACTGATTTTGATTGTAAATGGGGCATGAGATGGGATACACATAGTTAGTAATAGGTCTAATACTGGTTTGGGATTACACTTTGTATATATTCCTTCATTTTGTAATTTTTTTGGCCTTTGGGCCTTCTTAATACGAATCCTTTTTACTGATCAAAAAAAAAATGAATATGAACCATAACCAACAAAACAGAGAAGATGTGAAGGTTCCCGAAGATAGGGAACCAAAAAAAAAAAAAATAACCAAACAGAACATAGCACCAAGGCCAAGCAGTACGGTGCAAGCCCCACAGCCAATCTCTTCTCGAGGAACTACCATCTATGTAGTATGTAGAAGCGACCGTCTCCCAACATCTGATGATATCCATTTCCGGTAGAATACACACCCATTAAGCCACAGTATCCAATATGGACTCAATGATAACATCTGACCTCCTCCGTTTCACCTCAAAAATTCTTCTGTTTCGTTAACCCCAAATCCCCCAAACAGAACATAGCACCAAGGCCAGCAGCAAAAAAAGCTGCTGTATATAGGATCTGACTGTGCTTCCCTAGGAACGAGAATCTCCACTGTCCAAGCATGTCTCTGACTGATCTTGGGTAAACCCACAACACTCTAGCCAAACTAGTAAAGAAAGCCCATATATGTATAGCACAATCACGTAAGAGGAATAGATGATCCACTAATTCCCCCTTCTCTCATACACATAGAACAAATCTATGGAGATAAGGTCATGAACTTTCTCCTCTTTTGAAGATTGTCTGCGGTGTTAATCTTGTTTAATAGGACACTCCACACAAAAGCTTCTTTGACTTTGGGGGGGGTTCCGCGACCCAAGACCCCCACGAAAGATATCTAGAGAAAGGGGGAGGGGGGGACTCTCTATCTGGACACAAAGACTGGAAAAAAGATTTGGTAGAGAATGCTCTACTCGGGTCCAGACACCAAACCCAAGAGTCAGAAGAGGACTCATCCATTACAATGCCTTTAAGAGTATTGAACAAGGAAGCCAACTTATCTATATCGACCAACCTAGGATCCCAATGAAGAGGGAGATTCCAAGAGAGACTAGTGGGGGACCAACTCAATACCTTAGAAACTAGAGAGTCATGGGATACCGCAAGACGAAACACTCTAGGAAAATGAGAGGCAAGAGTGGACTCTCCCCACCACAAATCAGACCAGAAATGAACAGAGACTCCAAACCGTACAGAAAATCTCACAAGACCAAAGAAATCAGGGAATAAGTCTGCTATGGCCTTCCAAGGGCCGGCCGAATGTATTTTTGCTCTGGGGTTGACATCCCAACACTTAGCATGAGATCCGTATTTGCTTGCAATAATGGTACGCCATAAGATCTCCTTCTCAGTATTGAATCTCCAAAGCCACTTCCCCAAAAGTGCTCGATTATTAGTTCAAAGATCGCCCAAGTTGAGACCTTTTTTTTCTGTCTTTACGTACATCTTCCCATTTCCCTAAGTGTCCGTTTGGATTGCAGTAATTCAGGGGTGGGAATTGGAATTGGCAAGTGTGAACATCAATTCTTCCATTTGGATGACCAATTCCCACGGGAATTGAAATTCACGTAGGAAAAAAAAGACACTCAATTCCCATGATTCATGAGAATTATAATTCACACCCTGGGGGTGTTTATTGTAATTCACATGTAAACTAAGTACTTTGTTGGGGTGGTTTAAAAGGGCAACCCACCCCACCCCTAATGATTCTGGTTTTGTAACTCATAAATCGGGTTAGGGTCCCCATTGCCATCCATGGTTCTACGAACCGGCCGGTACCGGTCCGTACCAAAACCGCACCTCAACGATCCGGGTCCAACCCATGATACAAACTATTGTATCCCAGGGTTATGGATCAGTCCGGTACAACCATACCGGTCTGGACCGGACCGGTACAACTGGTCTGACCAGTCTTGTATTTTTTTTTCGTCTTTTCTTTTTAATTTGTTTAGGGCCTGTTTGGTATATCTTTTAGAAGTTACTTTTTAACTTCTTAAAGTCAAAAAGTCAAAAAATGAAGACACGTTAGTTTGGTAACATAAAATAAAAAGTAACTTTTTAAAAGTCAAAAAGTCAAATTTTAACATGAGAAGTTAAAAAAATAACTTATCAAAAGTTGAAAAGTCATTTTCTTTCTTTTTTCTTTCTCTTCGACCCCCTGACACTTTCAAGCCTCCTAACTACAACTCACAATTTTCAAACCGACCCGCCAACCAATTAAACGGGTTCGAATTGACCCATTTATTAATTGGGTTGGGTTCGGGTTTAGGTTTTTCCAACACGTCCAAAAATGGGCTAACCCAACCCCAACCTGTTGTGTACTCATTTAAGTAGTCTTTTACAATTTATAATTATTTATTATTTCTAGGTATTTTAAAACTTATTCAAAATTAAAAATCTTTTTTTTTGTTTTTTGAAAAAGAATTATATTTATTAAATATTTGTATAATGTTTATTAAAATTTAATATATTTATGTAATATTTCACCCTAATTTACAATTAAAATTGAAAAAAATAAATAAATAATTGAATAAAAAATAAACGGGTTAGGTGGGTTCAACCCGTTTATTGACGAGTTGGCTTCAGTTCCATGATTTTTCAACCCATTAGTAAACGGGTTGAATCCGACCCAACTCGTTTAAACTCGAACCCGTTTATGCCCTAGCCGAACCCTACCCAACCCTAACTGTTACTATCTCTACTCCTAGCCTCTTCCATTTTGTCAAAATAGTTCTTCTAGCATGAAAAACTGAAGAGCTCTTGTAAAAGTAACATGGATGGTCCACCAAACGTCCAACAACATTGATAGAATCACTGTAGAATTCATTTGATTTGAACTATTTATTTGGGTCGATCTCAGATTCGATGTCAGATATTAGAAGTTTTCTCATCTTGTTCTGAGCTTAAACCAATTCAACGGGACCACAATCAAGTTCATGCCTAAGATGAAGAGAATGAAGTAGCTAATCTTGAGACCAACAGTTTCCATGGTGCTATGCCTTCGACTGGGTAACAATTGCCTTCGTAGGCGGATGGAGATAGTAACCATTGTGTCCTCAAAGCTAACGTTTGAGGACATTCTGCTTTATTAAAAATAAGCATCTTTTAACTTCGTGTTACCACACATACTTTTTGATTATAAAAGCAGAAAAGTAGAAAATAAATTCTACTTCTCAGCAGTTACTTTTTAACTTTTCAAAAGTTATACCAAACGAGCCCTTATTGGACGGCCCAGACCTGTTTCGATCTAGACCGACGACCGGTCCCTTCGGTCGCAACCTGTACTTCTAGTCCGGCGACCGGTCGTCCTATCGGTCCAGCGACCTGCCCCGCCGGTCTAACGACTAGTCCCATTGATCCAACGACCTGTCCCGCCGGTCTAACGACAAGTCCCGCCGGTCCGGCGACGGGTCCCGCCGCTCCGACGATCGGTCCCGCCGGTCCGGAGACCTGTCCCGCCGGTCCGATCCAATTTTTTCACTTTGCAAATGTGTTTTTTTGGTACCGGATCCGGACCGGTACCTGGTCCCGGTACATTAAACCTTGTTGCAAACCGTATTTGCAAGGTAATTCATCCCTTGAGTTAAATAAAAAGTAGTAAAGAAAAAAATATACACTAGCTATACAAATTAGATAAATTAGGCTACGAGTAACATGTCAACCAAACAATAGAATTCTAGTACATATGAATTTGAAATCTATAAGCATTCCAACTTATGTATCTTTGAATCCATGCGATCAAACGTACCCTAAGTGATCTTTCATCGATTCAAATCAGTGAAGAAATCGGTTTATTGTGTATGTATTCTAAACAATACATTGTGTATGTAATCTAAACACAATGACCTCTTCTTTTTTATTGAACAATTTTCCTTTTTTTCTCGTTTGGTCCTTATTTATATAGAATATAGTACTCTAAAACATTTAATATACATAAAGAATTATTGTGTATATATTCTAAACAATAAAAAGCGCTTTTCCTAAGAGAAATCCCAAAACCTAAACCCAAAACCCTACTTCTACTAAAATTACTATGAATCTTACGATTTACGATTCAAAATTACAATTCAATTCTAACTGGCCCCTTATGATTTTCAATTCGATTCGATTCACAATTTGACAACCTTGACCCAACTTCCAAAGCAAGTCCACCGGTGGAATACCAAAGAAGAAATCCCTCCAAGCCACCCCTCCTCTAGCCAAAACATTCGTCATATGGTTAGCTGATTTTGGGACATAAAAAAAGGAGGGGTTAATTCCCGATACCAAGTGATGAACTAAACGGACTAAAAGAGAAAACCTCCATGGATACTCCTGACTAGGTCTCATCCAAGACACAACTGAGAAGGATTTTCCCTCTATCACCAACTCCGTGAAGCCACATGATACCACCTCGCTCAAGCCGTCTATCAATGCCAGTATCTATGTGCGGGAGAAGTAGCCCTCTCCAATCGGACCAAAGAACACGTGCACAATGTGACCCTCATGATCTCTAAACACCTCTATCCCAAAATGGCCCGGGTTCCCAATCGATGATTCATCAAAGTTCAGCTTGATGAACCCACCTGTAGGAGGCACCCAAGCTCTAGATATTGTCGGTGTACAGGGCGAGGATGAGGCTAAAAGGGACCACTCCCTTACTATCTCCATCTGTGACAAGCCATGGAATTTCGGACGTATAGCCATCCACAAACTAACCAGAGAAAGGATCGAGTCAATAATCAAACGAGTACCAATGTGCCGGTCCTCGAAAATTTGCTTGTTCCTCTCCCCCCAAATAGCCCACAGCACAAAATGGAAAAGGGTCTGGTACATGATTCTACCCCTTCTCCCCAACTCAAGAAACACCTACTGATCAAGCAAAGCACTGATGCACTCAGGTAACACCCAACATCTATCAATCCTCCGAAGGAAGAAACTCCATATCTCATGTGCCACAGGACAATGGAGAAGTAAATGATCAACCGTATCCCCCTGAGTCCTACACATGATACAAAAGTGAGGGGAAATGAACCAGTTCCTCCTTTTCATATACAAAATGGAGGTCCACGTAAAGGCTCTAATCCTGGGAGGATACTACATTTCCACAGACGAGACAGAAAAATGGAGAGGGATACGATCACTATCTGCACGAAGAGAAGCAAAGACCTAGTAGGAAAAAAAAACACCTTTATGATCCAAGGACCAGACCCTAATGTCAAGACACGAGGAGTCAATGAACACATCGCTCAAAACGTCAAACAAATTGGGCAATTCCCCCAAATCAACCGGTCTAGGATCCCTCTGAAGGTCGAGATGCCAAACTAACCCAAAAGATGACCAGGAGAGCACATTAGACACCCAAGAATTCTTATTATGGACTAGGTTAAAAAGACGAGGAAACTGGCTTAGCAACAAAGACTCTCCCCACCACAAGTCCCCAAGAAACGTAACCAGGTACCACTCCCTACTGATAATCTAATAAACTGAGAGAAAAAGGGAGCATGTGCAAGGACAGCTTTCCACAAACTAGTGCTATACGCACGAGCCCTATGGTCCAAATTCAACCCATTAGAATGCATGTCGTATTTGCTAATGATTAGCTTTGTCCACATAGAATTATGTTCGGAGCTAAATCTCCACAACCATTTGCCGAGTAATGTCGTGTTACAAGCCACAATGTTTCCCAGGTCAAGCCCACCATTTTTTTTTTTTTTGATAATTAACGGCATTCTATTAATCATCAAAGTGGAATACGTACAAGAACTATACAAAAAGAAAGTAATCACGAACTGTGATTATGAAGCCAAAAAACAGAAAAAGAAAACAGAAACAGAAAAATAGAAAGCACTAAACCAGCTCTAAGTTAAATTTATCCCATATATTCTCACTAGGAGAACCCGAAACAAAATTAGCGCTCATAACCCCAGTCTAGCCTTATCACCTGCCTTAGTATTAGCAGATCTGAGGACATGAATAAAAGATATCCATAAACCCTGATAAAGAAATCTCGCCATCCGTACAAAATGCGCAAACTGCCAACGATATGTGGCATTTGGAGACATCCATGAAATAACTGAAGAAGAGTCCCCTTCTACCTGAATGATCTCCAAATTCAACTTTCTTGCCTCCTTCAAACCCGCAATCAAAGCACTGAGTTCACCTGTCATCGAGTCCGTTTCTCCAATCGGTTCAGAATAGGCGTGAAAAATCACTCCATCTGATCTCCTGAATACTCCTCCAATCCCAGACGGGCCAGAATTACCTAATGAAGATCCATCGAAATTAAGTTTGACAATCCCATTAACAGGAGCTTGCCAAACCATAATTTAACCCTATTTTAATGACTTGGACGATCCTAAGTTGGATCGGACGATCCTCGAGTTGAATCCGATACATAATTTAACCCTAATTTAATGACTCGGTCCAATCCCGAGACGGATCGGGCGATCCAACTCGGGATCGGCGATTCAAATCGTCCGAATCGGACCGAGTTGAGTATTTGAAAAAAAAAAAATTTTAATTTTGGATCATCCCATCTCGTTTGATCCCAGAGTTGAATCCAAGTTCAAACACTGTAGCTGTACATCCTCAAAAATACGCCTGTTCCTCTCCCCCCAAATAGACCAAAGGATCGCAAAAAAAAGACTCCAATAATATCTTACTGCATTGGCTCAAGCCCCGAAATCTCCATTGTGACAAAAGATCAACAATGGTTCCTGGTAACCCCCACGCCATATCCATAATGTGAAGAAAATGCATCCAAAAATCTGTCTGGCAAAGAAACAGTGTAAGAACAAGTGATCAACAGATTCCCCATAGTTCCTACACATGAAACAGATGTTAGCAGATAAAGCCATATTACCCCGCCATTCATTCTACTTCTACAAACCACGCTCCACTTCACCAAGTGGTCCTTCCTAGCACTCCCACTCTCCCATAGGAAATCCCTCTAGATCTTTTCTATTTTTTTGTTACCACTCTAACTGTGATCTTGAACAATGACAGGTAATAAATCAGGAGATTAGCAAAAGAAGCCTTAATGAGAGTTATCCTCCCACCCAAAGAGAGGTAATTTATTTTCCAAGAGGCCAGCCGCCTCTACAACCTTTAAAAAAAAGGTCCCAAAAGACTGCACTGCGAGGGGTAACCCTAAAAATGTCATCGGCCAGGACCCTACTCTACACCCTAGAACCTCCGCAAAAACTTCCAGACGCTCCCCTCAAACGTGAATTCCTACTAGACTACTCTTATTAAGGTTGACTCTGAGCCCAGAGCCCATTTCGAAACATCTAAAAATGGATTTGATCCAATATAATTGGACTACATCCGCCTCGAAGAATAGAATAGTATCATCAATAAACTGCAAATGTGTGATAGGCATTGAATCTATCCCCGCCCTAAACCGAGAAATCAACCCCATCTCCTCTGCAAGCCCTAGGAACCTACTCAACACCTCACTGACTAGGGTGAATAAAAACAGGGACAACGGATCACCCTGACACAAACCTCTAGAAGCACTGACCTAGCCATGAAACCTACCCTTAATAATAAAAGAGAAAGGAACATTCCTAACACATCCCAATATCCATTTTCACCATCTAACTCCAAAACCCTCCCATTCAAGAATTGCATCACGAAAGTTCAATTCGACCCTATCATAGGCTTTTTCCAATCAATTTTGAACACTAGACCCTTCTCCTACTCTCTGGTTCTTCCTTCCAATAGCTCATTTGCAATGAGGACACTATCTAGAATTTTCCTGCCGTCAATAAACGTACACTGATGCTGAGAGGTCACCTCCCCATTAACATATCTGAACTTTATATCTTATAGAGACTTGTCACCAAACTAATGGGTCTAAAATCACTGATCACCATAGCTCCCTGTTTTTTCGGAATCAAAACCAGAAATGTGGCATTAGAGATTTTGTTAATGATACCATCCTGATAAAACTCTCTGAATACCCTAATCAGATCTTCCTTAACCACCTCTCAAGCATCCTAAAAAAACAATGGTGATAAATCTGGACCACAATGGTGATACCATTCTGTACTATTTGTATGATTGTATCAGATAATAAAACTTGTTCATTTTTGTTCTAAGATATTCCTAATATATTTTGAGTTCATTTGTTGATGTTTGAACGTATGCTTGTATATCTTGAAAGTGATTATTACTTATAGGTAATTGTTATGTTCCACTAAATATGAATGATTGTCTTTGTGTTTTATTAGTTTATGTGATATCTTATAGCTTTCCTTCAATCAAGTTTTTTAGAGTTTCCATGCGCCTGAGTATGTACCAGTTTGTTTCCACAATAATATATAGGTAGGTGGGTGGGTGGGAATGGGGGGGATAATTTATCATTTTTAGCTTATTTTTGCATCCAAGTGAATCGTGTTTTAAGCATCCACCATTTTCTATGCGTATCCATTGTCTTCATCATCATTTGCCTTATCCCAACCAAGGTTTACGATGTCGATATCGCCAGGTGACTTCGGCGACATGTCAGCAACATAATGAAAACAGGGAGAAATGTGAGGGAAATGTGGGGAAACCATAGGTTTTTGATAGATTTTTGGCCCCAAACTTTAAATATGTCTAACTAAGGCATAAATGCATCCAAATACATCAAAAAATGCAAAAACAAATACCTACACATTAAAAGTCATTACATGAGGGGGGTTAGCTTACACGCTGTCGGGTCTGTAAGCTGTAAAATAGATGTTATATGTAATTTAATCAAACTGAAAGTTAATGTAATTCAAACTAACAGATAAATAACAGTAGGAATCAAGTGTCATGTAATTCAAACTAAAAGAATGTAAGTCAAACTAAAAGATAACTCAATAATAAGTTAGAAATTCCATAAATGATCAAATATAACGTGAATGTACAAGTCAACCAAAAAAAAAAAACATTAAAATAGAAATCAGGAATATGTTTGCGACATGTAAAATGGGTCTCACTTTGGCAACATGAGCAACATCGGCGACATGATTTAGACCCAAGGTTTCGTGTCGCCCCCTTCGAAAATGGCGACATGTCGCCCGACATGGGAGACATGTCGCCAACATTGTAAACACTGATCCCAACTAGTTTGGGGTCGGCAACAAGAATCTTGCCCCTCCATCCCAATCTGTTTAAAACCATATCTTCAGTCAAATTACGAATATGCAAATCTTTTTTTATTTGACTCCAGCCATTTTCTTTTGGGCCTTCCTCTCTCCCTCTTAGAACCCTCAATGATTTCTCTCACACCTTCTCACAGTTGCGCTTTTAAAAGTAAAAAAAAAAAAATGCATTTTCATTCCTCAATTCATATGCCCATTATTTCTGTCATATAGACAATCTCATTTCTCAGCTTTGCATTTATTACCTTAGTAAAAAAGTTCTTACTTTTTATCTCAAAGAAAGAGGTTTTCCTCTCTTTACACTTTCACATTTCAGTATCATTGTTTTTCTTTTAAACATGTCACTTTAGCTTTAAGTGCAAGTTGTACAACTACCAAGTCATTTTAGATTTAAATACTAAGACATGTTTTACCTCTTCATGGACCCATCTCCCATATTTAATGAGTAATAACAAATTACCATCACCTCCCTGTTCTTTAAATCTATGACCTTTATTCTAAGGTAATAAATATATAGATATATAGTAGTTACAGTTATCTTAAATTATAAAACAAACAATTATTTATAGTGATATCTATTATTTCCTTTTCACCCACATGGTTTTAAAATTTTGCTTAAAATTTTAATAATAAACAAGAAAAGCAAAATCTAAACAATAATATGCTTATTAGAAAAAATCATAATATATTTATAAGATTTTTAAGTTCACAAATTATAATTTTTATATAAATAGTATGTTTAATTGTTGAAGATATAAAATTTACAATATGTGTGTGTGTGTGTGTGTATATATATATATATATATACACTTTGAAGGTTCTCTAGAACCTAATGTATTTTCAACTTTAGCGCTATCCTAATCTTGTCCTACACTCTGGTAACTTAGGTGTTATCCACAAAAGGAAAACTAGAATTCTTTATTTTTAGGTTTCAACTGATAATAAATAAATTAAAATATTAAGGTTCTAAAGCCATTTTAAGAGTTTGTCTCACAGTAAATGGCCATCATAGTTAGTAAAAAGATTTGAACCCACTAATTTCAAATATCATATTGAACACTCCTATGCAACTGTTGTAATTAAGAAACCAACAATATGAATTAATGGCTAATGTATGCTTTCCAATATCTATAGATTTATTTTTTTTTTTAAAATGAACTTAATTGCACAAGTTTCTTGATTCAATCATTTTAGCTTCCTTTAATGTGACTGCAAAAACTTATAAACAAATTTATATATATACACATATTCATATACACAGTACACACACATATAGGCTAATAGTTTGGAGACTTCATTTGATAGATTTTAAGTTTTGAAAGTTGATACACACTTCTACAATTCTATATGATGAAATTCGTTTTTATGGTTTTGCCTCGTTTTATGCTCTTCTTATATTGATATATATTACATGCTTTCTGGATTTATAAAATAAAAGAATGATACTTGCCTCATTTTATGCTTTTTATGGTTTGAGGCTTATGCCTTATGCATTAGTGTAAAACAGCTTTAATCAATTTTAACATTTTTTTATGGGTAACAACGAAAGATGGATGTGTGTATACATACATACTTATATATATATATATATATATATATATGAAGGGTGAAACAAAGCACATAGAAGCCACCAGAGAAAAGTAGCTAAGAAAAAGAAAATAAAATACACACATCAACTATAGTACATGAAGAGACTGCTTCTACTACAAATCAAGCGCTAATCATCTCCTATGTGGGTAACCCCTGGAAAAGGTCAATCAACTCTGCCTCCTAATCTAGCCAACCAAATTGCAAATTCATCGGCCGACCGTGGCACGTTAATATGGCTAAACAAGATATTCAGCCATTGACCATAGATCAAGCTAAGCGTACTAGATGTACATATCTCCATGGGTACCCATGAGTGTTTGTCATCCAAAAGACTATGAAGAAGGAATCCCCCTCAACCTCCAAAGAGTCAAATTGAAGGGATCTCGCCTCTCGCAACCCAAATGCCAAGTCACCAAAGCAAACAGCTCTGCTTGCGTAGAATCCCCCTCACCAAGTAGTTCAAAGAAAGCATGCAGAATCTGACCCTCGTGGTCTCTGAAAATGCCACCAATTCCCGAAGGCTCTAGGTTCCCAATAGAAGAGCCATCAAAATTCTACTTGATAGTTCCAGCACTTGAAGGGTTCAATAAATTCCATTCATAAAAAAAAAAGGGGTTCAATAAATCCTCTGTTTATCTGGCCAAGGGTGGCTCAGCTCCTCATAGAACCTGTCGTGGTGAAATCTCAAAACTGATGGGGACATCACCACTTCAACTGATTTTAGAGTGTACCAGAGGCATAGAAGGAGAGACTTTCAGCCTTCTTTATGGCTGAATTAGGTGGCACATCCAGATAAAGACCCCATGAGCACACACATCTAGAAGACTCCACATTGGAGAGGTGTTTTGGGTTGCTTCGGAGCAGGCTGTTTTGTTATTTTAGTCTTTCTTTTAGTTTCTACTCCTTTTTAATTTGTTTATTTATTGTTTAGTCCTTTAGAGATGTTTTAAGGGTATTTTCGTTATTTTCTGATATTAGTAGAGGTTAACGAATAGGGAATCACAATTAATCACTTAAGTGGACGACCTTTAGGTATTTTTACATTAATGTTTCACTAGGATTGTGCGTGACTTTCATATTGGAAGTGACAGCCATTTTGCCAAACAGAACGTCATACGATTGAATAAATAACAGCTATTTTCAAGTATCCTAAGCTTAGAAACCCTGGTTCCTATGATTGGAAGGTGTGAAGCCTTTAGGAGTGATTCCTAGGCCATTTTCTTTGTTCTCTACTCTTTGGAAAGTTTATTTTGGTTGGTTTTCTGTAATAACAGTCATTCTCTTCTCTTGTTTTGAAGAAAAGTCATATCTAAGGTTAGTTACTGTTATTTCTTTAAACCTATCCATCTCTCTTCTTATTTCTAGCGTTTTACCATCTGTTCTAGTCTTCTATTACAATAGTCCTTTTATCTAGGGTTTTATTCCACTTCTAAACAGTTTTTGTTGTTGCTGAAATTTTCAAGCACAGTTAAAACCCTAGTAAACTCAAAAAAAAAAAAAAAAAAAAAAAAATACTGATTTGATAATGTTTTTAGAACCTGAATTTTATCTGCAGTCCTAGAATAGATATTTGACCTCCTAATTAATTATTGGATGAACCCTATGCTAGCTAGGAAGTCCTTACTTCCTTTAGGTCTAGTGTGTTAGAAATTGAATAACCTTTGCACTACTTGATTGTGGGTTTTTCTTAGAAATCAGTCTTTTAATGCTTGGTTAGAATATTTCAGAAACTTATTGTGTGAATAGCTTGCTGTTTTATTTGAATTATTTATTATTGTTCTGAAATCTGATCTCTAATTACCACAATACATTACTTTCATGCATGTTACATCAAATGTGGTATCAAAGCATGATCCTAGCTTAGGGTCTATTCTTAGTCTTCTCTTCCTAGGGTCTTCTATTCGATTCCTTGCAGATAGGTATAGGCATCATATAGTTGGCATTAGTACATCACATTTAGTTAGAGAGTCTCGAGGTCTGTTTGTCCCCTTGGTTATGCATGCCCATGCATAGTGGTACTTCCTATCATCCCAGTCACCCATTATCCCTGTTGGAGATGGAGCTTAACAATCAGCTCCTGTAACAGATTTTTGCTCAACTAGCCGCCTTGTCTACCAACGTGAATTCTCTGAATCAGAGAGTGGCTAGTTTGGAAGCAAACCATAATGTGAATGCCCAAGTTGATCAACCAATGAACCACCAACAGTTTGACCTAGAGTCTATTGATGAGGATGACTTTCATATCCGCGGTCGAGGCAGAGAGTAGAGGTTTTAGTGGAAGGGGTTTAGGCAGACCAGCACCACACTGGTCGACTTGAACCCACTATTTTCCTTGACTGACTTTTGGACATGGACCACTACTACTTCAATTGGTTTAATATGTCTGAAAATTAAAAGGTCCGATTTGCCAGAATGAAGTTGATTGGGTAAGCCAAACTCCACTGGACTAACATAGAGAGAAGGCTAGAAAGGGCAAACCAAGCACCCATTGTTACTTGGGAAGAGATGGAGGAGAAGCTTAAGGAGAAGTATCTTCCTCTAACCTATCGTAAGTCTTTTACGTCAATGGCAGACCTTACGCCAAGGATCAATGATTGATCAGGATTATATTGCTAAATTTGATGAGTTCATGCTAAGGTGCAATGTATAGGAAGATCCTTTGGTGACTCTCACTAGGTTTACTACTATCCTTTGGCCAGAGCTCCAGAAAGAGCTGATTCCCAATCATGTCAACTCTTTGGATGATGGTTATTACATCGTTCCTGAGCTAGAGTGATAGCTACGCTTCTCTAGGGTTAGGTGATTTGAGTCCCATGAGGCATTAGCTAGGCCCACAACTTTTGGGTCTAGGGTTGTTCTTGGAAACCATTGGCCTAGGGCTGATATTGGCACATTCTCCAATGTTAGAGATAAAAAAGGAAAGACTCCAATTGGCGGACCTCCAAAGGGAAATACTCCCATTAAATATTTCAGATGCCAAGGATTTGGTCACTATGCTGGCCAATGTCCCACCAAAGAGTAACAAAACCCTGTTAATGGAGGGCAACGAGGAAGAATATGAAAGGGTTTTTGAGGAGGAAATTTATGAACCTAAGAGAGTCCCTAGTGATGAGGAAGTGGAGGAAGATGGCATTCGACTAGCTTGTGTTAAGACCGACCCACGTGTTAGTAGAGCAGAGCCCCATTGAGACCCATCGTAGAGCAGTTATGCAATGTGCTCTTGCTCAGATGAAGGAAATTGATGATTGGCATAGGAATTCTATCTTCCACACTTATGCATATGTGCAGAGATAAGAGTTGTAAGGTCATCATAGACAATGGGATTGCACCAATGTTTCTCCTCCAATATAATATCTCGTCTAGGCCTGACACCAGTAGCCCACCCTTAATCTTACCGGGTTGCGTGGGTTGATACATCGTCGATTCCTGTGTCCCAGAGATGTCTTGTACCAATCCAGTTCTCTTCTTATAAAGACTTTGTGGTGTGATGTGGTGCCAATAGATGTGGGCCACATTATTTTGGGTAGACCATAGTTGTACGATCGTAATGTCACCATTTATGGTTGAACCCTCTTCCCCCTAACTCTACCACCCCTACAAAGGCAGATGTTAAGAAGAGTGAGAACAAGAAAGAAAATCATATCATCAACGCCAAAGAGTTTGAAAGGGAAGCAAAGAAGGTAGTCGTTGTCCACACTCTTGTTGCGAGAGAGTCTCGTCCAGAAACTGAAATGGAGCTACCACAAGAAATAGTTCCAACGATGCAAGAGTTTCAAGATGTCTTCCCTAAAGATTTTCCTAATTAACTCCCTCCAATGTGTGATATCCAACACACAATTGATCTTGTCACAAGAGTTTTAAGCCAAGAAGGTCACCCCATTGCATATTTCAGTGAGAAAATGAATGATGCAAGGAAAAAGTACTCTATGTATGACAAGGAATTTTATGGGGTAGTGCAAGCGTTAAAGTATTGGAGGCATTATCTTTTACAGCAGAAATTTGTCATGTTTTCTGATAATGAGGCTTTAAAGTATCTCAATTCCCAGAAAAAGCTAAATCCACGACATGCCCAGTGGGTTGAAAAACTTCAAGAGTATACGTTTGTTCTTAAACATAGAGTTGGGGTTGAGAATAAGCCAGCTAACGCTTTGAATAGACGATTCACTTTATTGCACTCTATGAGTATTATAGAAGTGGTCGATTTCGATCAGATAAAAGAAGAGTGAGTACTCCTCGTGTCCTGATTTTGGGGAATTGCACACCACTATCCTTCAAAGCCCAAATCATAGTGACAGTGGGTTTGTATTGTAGGATGGCTTTCTGTTCCAAGGCAACAAACTCTATATTCCTCGTACATCTTTTAGGGATTTTCTTCTATGAGAACTCCATGCCGGTGGAGTGGCAAGACATTTCGGTCGAGACAAGACCATTGCCCTTGTGGAAGATAGATTCTAGTGGCCTAGTCTCAAGTGAGATGCAGCCAAAACTATCAAGCAGTGCAGAACTTATCAACTGGCAAAGCACAAAAAACAAAACACGGGTCTCTACACCCCATTGACAGTGCCATATGCTCCGTGGCAAGACATTTCCATGGATTTCGTGCTTGGGCTTCCCAAGACTAGCAGGTAACACGATTCCATCTTTGTTGTAGTGGAACCATTTTCAAAAATGGCTCACTTTATCCCTTACTCCAAAACTTCCGATGCCCCAAAAGTGGCAAGGATCATGAGTTACCAAAATCCAAAGTGTCTGATAGGGATGTGCGTTTCATGAGCTACTTTTGGAAGACACTGTGGCATATGATGGGTACTAGACTTCAATTTTCCCCTGCATACCACCCACAGACCGATGGTCAATCAGAATTGGTAAATAGGAGTCTAGGAAATCTTCTAAGATGTTTAGTGGGTAAAAATGTCAAACCATGGGACTTGACGTTAGACACAGCAGAACTTGCATTCAATAGTTCAATCAATAAGACCACAAGCATGAGTCTATTTGAAGTTGTGCATGGTAACAAGCATAGGTTACCTATAGATCTCATCCTCATGTCTGTCATATCTAGGCCCTCAGAGTCTGCCGAATCTTTTCCATATCACATTCATGCATTGCATAAAGAGATCAGACAAAGAATAACAGCAAATAATAAAAAATATAAACTGGCAACTGATTCTCATTGTAGGTCTAGAGATTTTCTAGTTAGGGATTATGTAATGATACATCTAAGGCCTGAGCGTTTCCCATAAGGAACCCGCTAAGAAGCTACAATCTCGCAGTGCAAGTCCAATCAAGACCTTGCAACAGGCTGGCCCTAATGCGTATGTGTTGGATCTTCCTGCTGACATGGGTATTAGTTCAACATCCAATGTGGAAGAACGTATGCCTTTATTGAAAATTTTTGTTCAGTTTCACCAGAATCCACATTGGAGACGAGTTATGGGTTGCTTTGGAGCAGGCTGTTTTGTTATTTGTCTTTCTTTTAGTTTATAGTCCTTTTTAATTTGTTTATCTATTGCTTAGTCCTTTAGAGATGTTTTAAGGGTATTTTGGTTATTTTCTGATGTTAGTAGAGGTTAACGAATAGGGAATCACAATTAATCACTTAAGTGGAGGGCCTGTAGGTATTTTTACATTAATGTCTCACTAGGGTTGTGCGTGACTTTCATATTGGAAGTGGCTGTCGTTTTGTCAAACAAAACGTCATACGATTGAATGAATAACAGCTATTTTCTGGTATCCTAAGCTTGGAAACCTTGGTTCCTGTGATTGGAAGGTGTGATTGTAAAGCCTTTAGGAGTGATTCGTCAGCCATTTTCTTTGTTTTCTACTCTTTGGTAAGTTCATTTTGGTTGGTTTTCTGTACTAACAGCCATTCTCTTCTCTTGTTTTGAAGAAAAGTCATATCTAAGGTTAGTTATTGTTATTTCTTTAAACCTATCCATCTCTCTTCTTATTTCTAGCGATTTCCCATCTATTATAATCTTCTATTACAATAGTCCTTTTATCTAGGGTTTTATTCCACTTCTAAACAGTTTTTGTTGTTGCTGAAATTTTCAAGCACAATTAAAAACCTAGTAAATTAAAAAAAAAAATACTGATTTGACAATGTTTTTAGAACCTGAATTTTATCTGCAGTCCTAAAATAGGTATTTGACATCCTAATTAATTATTGGATAAACCTTATGCTAGCTAGGAAGTCCTTACTTCCTTTAGGTCAACTATGTTAGAAATTGAATAACCTTTGCACTACTTGGTTGTGGGTTTTTTGTAGGGATCAGTCTTTTAATGCTTGGTTAGAATGTTTCAGAAACTTATCATGTGAATAGCTTGCTGTTTTATTTGAATTATTTATTATTGTTCTGAAATCTGATTTCTAATTACCACAATACATTATTTTCATGCATGCTGCATCAAAAACTCAAGTAAGACCACCAACCAATATGCGACCATTCGAGTCAATGATTGTCCATGTACTAACAATCATTGACTTTGGGTTTGATTAGATGATTATTACTTTAAGTTGGATGGTAAGTGAATTTTATTGCATTCAA
Organism: Pachysandra terminalis; assembly: GCA_031762675.1. Lineage (NCBI taxonomy): Eukaryota > Viridiplantae > Streptophyta > Magnoliopsida > Buxales > Buxaceae > Pachysandra > Pachysandra terminalis. The sequence continues at coordinate 2,677,405 of JAUPMG010000006.1, read as the reverse complement.
GCCTTAGTAAACTTATTTGTTATATGATTGCTTATCTCGTTAGATTATATTGATAAAATTCATGTTATATTAATTGTTATTTCAAATATTGGCATATTCCATTTCTATAAATGAAATTTATTTATTATAGCTCTCTTTTTTAAAAAAATTGTCGCCTAGGCGATGGCCAGATCTATCACCTGAGCTTGCCTAGGCATTTTGATAACCTTGAATCGGACGATTTCGTATGAAATTATTAAAGCGGAATTTTTGGATTTCGATTTCGCCCTGCATGAACGACGAAATTTAAAACTATGTAGGATGGAGAGGGAACCACGCATCATCTTCCCCTCTTCCCACAACCTAGGAACCTCCACTGCCCTAATAATCCACAAATACCGACCGGCATAACCCAATCCACATCAATCAGCTGAAGGAAGGCCCTCCAGTCCTATGTTATAACACAGAGAAAGAAAAGATGATGTACTGATTCAATATTCCTTTTGCACATGATTCAAACCTGAGACAGTAAGGCCCAAAACTTCCTCTTCTTCTACAATAGAACTTTGGTGTGGATTTTATATTAGATGAAGTCCAAACAAACACTCTAATATAAGGTGGAACCCCCGGTTCCCATAATGCCTAGGAGGAAGAAGGGAGAAGCAACTCCATACACCCTCTAAGGAAACGAAAGAAAGACCTGGAGGACAACATGCCACGAGGTTCAAGGGTCCAAATGCGGTTATATTGAAATCATACGAAAGCCTCCCTCAAACACTCAAAGAGACAAGCTAACTCACCCTAGTTCAACAGGTCTAGAGTCCCTCTTAAAATCAAGGTTCCAAACCAACCCAGAATCTAACCAAGAAAGGTTGTCGGATATTGATTCAGAACTCCAAAATAGAGTTCTCATAAAACCTTGTCCGAACAGATCTCATCCATAAAATAAATTAGACAATAGTTATTGATTGCAAGTATTCAATAAAAGCTATCCTTTCCCAAATATAAATAAAATAACTTGAAATAATATGAGAATGCTGTAATAGTAAAGCATTGGTTCATCTTAGCTCTGTATAAGAACAAATAACCCCACACTACCATATAACATTATATGAATTATGATAAATATCCTATTATAAATCTTGAAAGGTTAGAAAAAAAATGACTGGAAAAAAAATTGATTAGTAAAAAACAATTGCACAACTGAATAAAAATAAAATGCAATTACCAATAACACTTCTAGAATACAAAAAGAAACAAACTACAGCAAATTTTGAAATAGCAATTAAATCACTATGGTCAACAAACAAAAGTATGACTATCTTAAGCAGAAGAATTTAATGGTCTCGCAGTAAAATAATAATTTTGACAATTAACCGAGAAAAATGTAACACGAAAAAAGTTATTAAGCTCAGGATTTTTTATACAAAACAGAAATTTATTAAAAGAAGAGAGCAAAGATACAAAGCCTGCAAATCAGGCTAGCCCATGCAAAGTGTCACAAAGAAAAAGATGTCCCAGATATACCTTCCTATTGTCTTCAATGTAAGATCTAAGAAGGTAACGGCAATATTTGTCCTTATCTTCATCAGAGGCTAATGCATCAATCATATCTTGACCAACCACAGCACCACAAGATGGATCAGGACATCGTAACATCAGACATCCAGGACCATCATTAATGGATGTACTTATATAACCTGCCAGAAAGTTACAATATATAATTATAAAGATCCAGAACTTTTAAAACAATATCATACAGATCAATGAGAAAAATATACGCCAATTGCAAAATTAATCCGGAAAAATATTGCACCAAATGCTAAAAGGTTTTTAACTGATATATATACATCAAAAACGAAACTTCAAGTACATAATATTCAACAATGATAGATTTGTACGAAAAAAGGTCAATGTTAAAACTTAGAAGAAAATTCATGTCCCAAAAATCTCAGGTATCAAAGGCATAAACTCTGGCATAAGAAATAAAAGAGCGTCATGCTGATGATAAAGGAATTGAAGTTCAACATGAAAGGAAACCTATTATTGATTGAATAAAATTGACTGGAAAATCAGAAAATTCTTGGTAACATCTGGTCCAGGTAGTTTTATGTCTTGAAACGTAGAGAAGCAGTAATTGTGTCAAAAGAAAAATAAGCCTCAAACTGCCCTTCTGTGTAAGTAGTTCACAGGTTTGCAGGAAATGTAGCTAGTATTTTCACAATAGAAATTAAATGAACCCAACAAACCTGTCCAGCATGCATTACAAAAAGGATGCCCACACGCAGCAGAATTCATCCTATCACAAGGATAAGTTTCGAAACAGATCCCGCAAGTCAGCTGGCCACGACAAGTATACCTTTATAAGTTGCCACCAGGACAAGCACAGCACAAGAATATATCACAGGAACCAAATAGAAAACATCCCTAACATTCATAATAATATCATAGAGCTTAAGTTAGTATCCAAAATTTAGACCACTTACTTCTTTAGAATTCGAAATTTGAACAACTGCTTTCTCCAGTAAGCCAACAGCCTTGCGAACTTTTTCTTCATCCACAAACCATTCATCATGCACTTTACTAACACTCCTGTGCAGTTCAGAAAATAAAGTCCCTTCACAATATCAACAAACCAAAGCAAGGAAACCTAGAGCCTATGATAGTAAATTACAAACTATAATACAAGGTACACAAGTAGGCAGGGGAATCAGTTGACAATCTTTTTCTTCACTGTTCTGTGCCTAGAAAGGTTTGGGCTTCTTTCTTGTGCCGGCTTGGTGTAGGGTGGGTGATGCCTGAGGAGATTGGTGAGTGTTTGATACAGTGGAGGTTACCTGGGCTAGGTGTGAGAGGCAGATTGATGTACTTGGGTGTATGGCATGCAACACTCTAGGTTTTGTGGGGGGAGAGGAACATGAGTGTTTGAGGACAGAGCCAGATCGACCAAGTTGATTATCGACTCTATTTTACTTTTTGCTCATGGATGGTAGTTCTTCCTGCTTTTAAAGGGTTGTCCATGACTGATATCCTAGCTGGATGGTTGGAGGTGGCTCGTTCATCTCCACACATGGCATGACGGAGGGAGTAGGTGTAGATGGAGTATTGGGTGCCATATTCTTCGTTTTCACTGTTGTCCCTATCTTTTAGGACAGGGTTTTGGTTTTTGTTTTTGTTTTTTGCTTTTTCATTTTTTGTATGCTTTTTTGGGTTTTGGTGCTCGCCTTGTGCGCCCCTCGTTTTTGTATGTTCATACCCTTTGATCTTTAATCAAATTGTTGTTAATTATCAAAAAAACAAAAAATACAAGGTACACAAGTAGATAAATATGGTGACTTAGCTTATATGAACAAGGCAAATTATTGCACTATAATCCAAATGAACAAAAAGGAATCATGCTCATTTCAAGAGAATAAGAAATTACACTGATGGGCAAGAATACCATTTCAGTAATCACAAAGGACAATGAATTTTGAACTAGAGGTAACACCAAAAAGAAATTATAGTACCAATTATAGTGGCGAAGCAATATGCTAGCTGAAGCTCTTGATATGGAAAGCACGGTAGAAACCCTCATTATATCATCCTCCTGACGTTGGTGTATATCAGCTTCACCCAATATGGTATAATTTTGCTGAAACAATGAAAAACCAATACATTTCATTTTAAAATGAAAAGTAAATGACAATTATGAAGCCAAAAGACATCCTTAGGTGCCATTGCTAGCGTGCTTGTGCCTCTCGCAATGAACACATAAGGGGGCAGGGGATAATAAAAACATCAAAAAAAATCAACAGACCAGAATGATAACCAAAAGAGCAATTATGAGAGTCCACATTACAGGACGAACTAGGGATCCGTAAAAACTACAAGAGCCATTTCAGTTGAACCCGTTTACCAAAATGCTCTTGGTAGTTTTTCATGGCTATACTTGAAGAAAAAAATATCAGCCAATAGTTCATGATTTAGGATTAAGTCATCAATTTTGACAAATGTATGCACCAAAACATTCCAAAATATTTTTAAAAAAAATGTTAAGGAGACACACATGTCCAAAACAAACAAAGTATAGGAATTTTTGCATCTCCCAAAATCAAAGTCAACAACACTACCAAGTATGCAGAGAGAACAGCTAAAAAGTCAGACATAGGGATGACAAGCAAAGATCTCAAACAAATTGCTTTGTAAGATTCTATCCTAAAGTGGAGAATATCAATATCATGGAGGACCAATCACCGAGTCTTTGGGGAATCCCAAACCATAACAAAATCTTGATGGAGGATAAGGTCAGATATTCATCACTGGGTTAAAGTGGTGGCTCATTGTCATATGAGATTCAAACTACAACTTACTGTAAGCAGAAACAGCTCATTTCTTTACCTTTTGGCTTCTTTGTTAACAAAGTTCAAAGAAGAAAATTGAAGTTTCGTTCCCCTAACACTGGAACCCAATATTTTTTCAAACATTACAGAACCTGAATGGTTTATCTTCTGAAAACCCCTTAACAACCAATGTGCTATCCTTGGCCTATTATCATTTGAACTTCTTTCACCAATTAATCCTAATATCCAAAGCTGAAGTCCAACAATACATTTAATATTTTGGCCTTAGTCAATCAAACCAACTTAAAAGATTAAAAATGTTCTTAACCTTACTGAGGTTATAAATACCAACACAAAAATCAATCTGAGCTTCAAAAACAAAGCCCTTTCACATTAAATACTTAATCTTACCAAGGTTGTAAAAAATTAAGAATTTCAGCCTTATTCACATTGAACATTCTCATCCTAAGGTTATATAAAAGACCCCAAAACAACCACCAATCTCAAAACCAAACCCGTCTCACATTAAACAAACTACCCACTGAACACAATTAACCACTAAGGTTAAAAAGCACCATCGCAACCATCAATCTCAGGTTCAAATTAAATCCCTTCGACATTAAATAAATTTAGTTTACTAAGATTATAGAAGACGCCAACACAACCATCAAGCTGAGCTTGAACATCAAACCAAAAATATGACAATAAATCAACAGAATAACAAAAAACAGCCACAAAACTACAACAGAGAGATATTCTAAATTGAAAAATTCAACCAAAAACACAATCTAGGGCCAAAAATAAAACACTCCAACAAACCAAAAAAATCACACCCCATCTTAAGACACAGAAGTCCTGACTTTTCCACGTCAATGATTCAGATTCACCTGGTGCCTGTGCAATAAGCTGTCATCTGAATCATCAGTGTCATTATCCATGAACTCATAATCCCTATCGCCATCATCGCTCTCCATCGTCGTCCCGCCGCTATAAAAGTCATCAAGGGACTCCACATCGTTCGCATCGTGCATGTCATCCTCCGAATCCATCCCCCAACAAACCAGAAACCAAGAAACCCTGGAATTCCTAAGCTTGATCCTTTCGTTCGACCGAAAAAGATCAGATTATCAGAAAATTGCGAATTAGGGTATAATCAAAGCGCAAATAGTGTAAAACGACGCACAGAAGAGATCGAACGGAGATTTATGCGGTCGATTTTAAAAGAATTCGATGAATTCCAAATAGATATAAGAGTAGATTGAGGTGAAAAAAGTAATAGATTGCGATTGGAAAAAGGTTTTGGATTCTCTGGCTCTGGTTTGGCACTTTGGCTTTCGTTTGTAACACCTGAAGGGTAGGAATTTATCACATGCTGAGAGAACAAGACGAAAGAGAGTAAGAATAAGAAAGGTGCAACTACTAATATAAAACAAAATAAAAATTTGCTTTTAATTTTAGATCCATTTTATTAATATCTCTTAAGTTTAGTGTAATATCAACAATTATCCCCACACCTTTGTAATTAACCCAACACTTTTATTGGATTAAGGGATAACAGAAACGGGTCATTTGATCATAATAGCCCTTTATCAATCGTTAAGTATAGGTGAAAATAATAACAAAGTAAACTACTAATGTATCATATAATTATAAGATATACAATTTTCATTGTTCCAAAGCTTCTTTATTCTTTCATAAAAGCACGTATTTTATTCTTAAAGTTACTAAACAAGGTATGGGTATTTCAGTCCTCAAAATATTCTAAGCACAAAACAAATATTCCATAAAAGCACCTATTTTATTCTTAAGATTACTAAACCCTAAAGTAAGAATAAGAAAAGGGAAACTACTAATATAAAACAAAATAAAATTTTGCTTTTAATTTTAGATCAATTACATTAATATCCCTTAAGTTTAATATAATATCAACAATTATCTCTCAAACCTTTGTCATTACAACCAACGCCTTTATTGGACCAAGGGATCTAACGATTTGTAACAAAAACTGGTCATTTGATCATAATAGTCCTTTATCAATCCTCAAAATATTCTAAGCACAAAATAAATATTCCATAAAAGCACCTATTTTATTCTTAAGATTACTAAACCCTAAACCCTAAACCCTAAAGTAAGAATAAGAAAGGGGAAACTACTAATATAAAACAAAATAAAATTTTGCTTTTAATTTTAGATCAATTACATTAATATCCCTTAAGTTTAGTATAATATCAACAATTATCTCTCAAACTTTTTGCCATTACAACCAACACTTTTATTGGACCAAGGGATCTAACGATTTGTAACAGAAACTGGTCATTTGATCATAATAGTCCTTTATCAATCGTTACGTTTAAGTATAGGTGAAAATGATAACAAAGTAAACTACTAATGTATCCTATATTTATAAGATATACAATTTTCATTGTTCCAAAGCTTCTTTATTCTTTCATATAAGCACGTATTCTATTCTTAAGGTTACTAAACAAGGTATATATGGGTATTTCGGTCCTCAAAATATTCTAAGCACAAAACAAATATTCCATATAAGCACCTATTTTATTCTTAAGATTACTAAACAAGGTATATAAGGGTATTTTATTCCTTAAAATATGTAGTTATAAGCAAAAAATCAAATATTTCATTACTTTATTGACCATTACTTATCGAAAGGGTTTTATGTAATATACTTTCAACTATAGTGGTGGTGTTTGTGATGGCTAAGGTTTGAGGGGTTCTTGTTGCTATTATATCAAACACAAGGGATGTGAACATAATTTATCCTTAATTTTAAGATTTTAAGTTTTAGGGTGTTGGTAAAGCTTTTAGGAGTTACTTTTTAACTTTTCAAAATCAAAAAGTCAAAAATGAAAAAAAATTAGTTTGTTAAAGTAAAATAAAAGGGTTCGGCTTGGGTACAAAAAAAAACTTTTACGTACCATACAAAAAAATTCTCTACTACAAATAGCTTTGCTCATTTACAGAATTCTCAACCACAAATAATTTTGCTCATTTACTTTATGTCTTGTCTTAGAACTTTGTGTCTTTTCGAAATAAACTAGTTTACTTAAAAAAACAAGTTTATTCTAATCACATACAAGAATTACTAAGTTACATAAAGTGTTAAAATGCATGCAACCTAGTGCCCTAATAGGTATAACCTAGTACTTAAATGCGTGTAATCTAAGGCATTAAAAGGTGTAACCTAGTGCTTAAATGCGTGTAATCTAAGGCATTAAAAGGTGTAACCTAGTGCTTCAATGTGTGTCACCTAAGGCATTAAAGGGTATAACCTTGTGCTTAAATATTATAATATAGTTCTAAAATGTATGTAACATATGCATTAAAGGGTGTAACATTGTGCTTAAATATATGTAACATAGTCCTAAAATGTGTATTACCTAGTGCTTAAATGTGTGGAACCTAAGGCATTAATTGTGTAACATAAGGCATTAAAGGGTGTAACCATGTGCTTAAATGTGTGTAATTTAGTCCTAAATTGTGTTTACTTACTCCTAAAATGTATGTAACCTAGTGCCTAAATGTGTGTAACCTAGTCCTAAAATGTGTATAACCTAGTCCTAAAATGTGTGTAACATAGTGGTTAAATGTATGTAACATAGTACTTAAATGTGTGCAACCTATGTCATTAAAGAGTGTAACCTTATGCTTAAATGTGTGTAGCCTAGTCCTAAAATGTGTGTAATCTAGGCTTAAAATGTGTGTAACCTAGTTCTTAAATGTGTGTGACCTAAGGCATGAAAGGGTGTAACCTTGTACTTAAATGTGTGTAACTGTCACAGTCTGAATCCGATATATGTTATCTCAAGGATATACACAGAATGACCTTCGGATCCAACCAATGGATGCAACCAAACCATAAAAATCATTCCATATGGTCTATCAGAGATCACTAATAACAGTGGAACAACAGCGGAAGTCTCGATAAAATTAAATCCAATTAAATTACATCACGTCCAAACTATAAATGTAAACAACTATAAATAAACCAAACATAATACCAAGCCCTTATGGGTTCTTTACAACTTTCAACAATGTCAAGACAGAAAAACTAAAAGACAAATCTGCCACAAGCTTGAATTTGATCCATCCAGTCCAAGTCCACACTAGCTCATCAATCATGCGGATAACCTGTTGCACGTAGGTGTGAACTTTGGAGGCTCAATAGGAAACCGAGGAACTATGCCTCTTCCCATTAACATAGACACACAACAAATTAACTCACACCATGCATCCTGTGCATTAAAACATGCTTCAAATATCACACCCACAATTATAATAAACAACAATCAATCATACATTTATAACAATGATAAATAGTCTCACACACCACTAATCTCATACTCACAACAATAGTAAACAGTAACTCACCTTATACTCCTAACAATGAAATACAAAACCATCTCATACTCATGATCATCTTCATAGCAGTATTATACTATAACCATCTCATACTCATAATCATCCTCATAACAGTATTATACCATATCTATCTCATACTCATAATCATCCTAATAACAGTAGTATACAATAATTTCCTCATATTCATAAACATCCTCATAACAGTAGTATACAATAACTTCCTCATATTTATAAACATCCTCATCACAGTGATACACAATTCTCATAACAATAACAGTCAACACCCATATGAATTAGGATGATAAACAACAAGTTCCAAGTGAACATGAACATGAGTCAAGCATATGATATTAGTGGCACACACACAAGGAATGTAAATGAAGATGGATGTACATGATGCATAATGCTAATGATGAAATGATGGAGATGGATGAATGCAAATCTAAGGTGTTAGACATTGCCTAACTATTATAAATCATAATCACATCTCCTATGGGAATTCTACCCAAGGAATGTATAACAAACACATGACCATTTCCTTTCAAGGGATGCCACCCAAGGTAGGAACTATCGATAATACTTTCCTTTCAGGGAATGCTACCCCAATGTAGGAACCACCGCGATAATACTTTCCTTTCAAGGAATGCTACCCAAGGTAGGAAACATCGATAATACTTTCCTTTCACTGAATACTACCCAAGGTAAGAGATACCGATAACACATTTCCTTTTAGGAGATTCTTGCCCAAAGGTAGGAAATACCGATAACACATTTCCTTTCAGGAGATTCTTGCCCAAAGATAGGAGATAGCATAAACACATTTCCTTTAAGGGGATACTACCCAGAGGTAGGAAAATACTATACACATGCATATACCCACATAAACATGTCAGACTCTCTTATCTTAGGAGTTCTGGAAACAAAAATAGTGATCACTCCAAAACATGCATACTCAATGACTTGGTCACACAGGGACCTCACACACAACCATGCATAACTAATGCCTTTCATCTCCACACACTTACACATCTCATACACAATCACTTCTTAGATAAACCCATACACATACCTCTCACATATCATAACATCCAATATTACTTCACAGTAAACAGTCACACAAGGCAAACGCATCATTTTATTGCACCAATCACTACACACTAGGGGTGCAACTCGGTTTGGTTTAAACCGAAATCGAACCAACCCAAACCGACTTTGGTTTGGTTTGGGTTGGTATTGTAGACATATGGTTTGGTTTTGGTTCAAAAAAAGCTAAACCGAATTAATTTGGTTCGGTTTTGGATTGAGCCCTCGGTTAAACCGAACCAAACCCAAACCCAAACCGAATTGAACCGAATTAAACCGACTTTAAGTTATGAGAGAAAAGAAAACTACATGCCTCTCTTTTAAAAGTTGGTCGATGTGGGACAGACGTCACCTCCTCTCTCTACTCCCATTGACAAACACACCCAAAGCTCCACTCTTTCTTTTTTCTGGGTTTCTCTCGAAATCCTTTGATGACGCTGTAGAAGCTGAATCTGTTTGTGTTCAATACATATATGCTATAACCCATTTGTACATTATTTTTGAGAAACTCATTTATCTCAAGCCTTGATAGAGGGAAGAAGAGAACGAAATGGGTTATAACAGGCTACTCTATTTCTTCCTCTTTGTTTTTCTTCTTCTTTCTTGCGTTAATGGCGAAGACCCTTACAGGTTCTTCACTTGGAATGCAAGCTATGGCAATATCTACCCTCTCGACATCAAACAACAGGTATTTACGAAAAAATATAAAAAATAGGATTGTTCTTTCATTTTTTTTTTCTTCTTTTTTTTCCTTCTAGGATTTCTGATTTCTCCAAAAAAATAGGGTTCTTCGAAATTTGATTTGATTTTTATTTAATATATGTTTATCTATTAATAATAAATAAGGTTACTCAATTTAACCCGAACCAAAACAAACCGAAACAGCAATTCGGTTTGGGTTTAGGTTATTATAATTTAATTCGGTTTGGTTTATGGGTTTACCAATTCGGTTTAGAATTCGGTTTGGATTGGTCTTGTTAGATTTCGATTTGGTCTTGGGTTGAGGTCAACCCGAACCAAACCGAATCGAGATGCACCCCTACTACACACATGTTATTATGGAAAACTGTCATGAACTAAACCAGAAAATCCCAATTTTGAGATTTCAAGCTTAATTCGTAACTCTCACCTCATATCTCTATGTGAGTGGCAAACAGTAATCAAAACATAAGCGAAAGTAATTAACTGTTCTAGTAAAATATAAGCAACTAAAATATAAATTCTAATCTATTACAAGATTAAAATAAAGAAAGATTTAATTCTAATACAACTCTATAACTGATTCCAAGTCATCTATACTCATTCCCAGGCTCTCTCTTCATGACTAAGCTCCAAGACTTGAAAAATATAAATCAACAAACATAAGCTGGAAAGCTTGGATGAGTAGTCCTTTAGTGCAAGGTATTTACACATATCTCAAAATTATGAGAAAAATGCAAATAATATAATCCTTATGTGATAAATATAGCATCTGTGCATACTGTGGGGAAATAATAAACAACAGAGATCACACATTGTATTATTCTCTTCCAACCTTTCATGGTATTCAATCCAGGATCCATACCACAGTATCTGCATGCCTAATTCTATATGGATATTAGATCAAGTATGTAATACACTCGATACTTAAAATAATATCAACAGAGAATATGCAATGCAAATACTAGGGGGTGATGTATGGTATGTAAAATATAGTAAGTTCCCACATGATCTCAATACAACTATCCAAGATGTCCCACCAATGTGGCTTCATCCCTGTATTTACGGCTGAATAGGATTATTCTATGTGTACAACATAGTTTTATGGGTTTTCAACCAATGAGGCACAATCCCCCCACTTATTTCTGATCATTAGTAATACACCGAGGTTTTCACCAACGTGAGTAGGCCCTCAGGGAATCATACATATTTACATCCAACAGAAATGAATGATTCACCTGTTTCCAAGTCGCAACAGTGTGCCGATCCTTAGGAATCATCTTACCACAAGTCTTAGCTTGGGCGAAAACAACATCTCACCACAAGTCTGTGAGGCATACCAACACAAGGGTTCTCTCTCAGCTGTGGCAGAAATAACATAGTCCACTCATAGGACAACAATGGTTAAATAAGTCAATTCATCTCATCTGACAGCCTAAACCCAGGAGTATTAAATGGGGTATTAGACTGAGCTATTAAAGCATGATAGTCCATATGCAGCTCATTATATTCAAGTCCTTTAATGCAGTCATACAATGATTCACAGGCATATATTCAATTCAGTAATCACATGGGCACAATCCCATGATTATACACTGCAATGTGTAATAGTCCACAACATTGTACACTAAACACAACTAATCATCTAAACGTGAGAACATGATATTCAGTGTAGGTAGGAAATAAACATCAGATAATTATTAAAAGTATAGTAATACACAACACCACACTCTAAACATATATAAATAAAATTAACTAACATAAGCTATATAATGGAAATCAAGGCATGTAGAGTTTGAGCATCTAATTGGGTAATACACACATGAAGCAGGTCTAAGGAATGAGGATAACAAGTAAGACTAATACATACACACATTAAGGCATGTCATCACACTCTAAGTATACGTAATTACCTAATCATAAGGGAATACGATATAATCAATGTTAGCAGGATGAGTGCATCAAATATAAGGCAATACATGTATTAACAGGTCAAGGAGACAAAAGAAATAAATAATACTAAACACCCACATATATGGGTCAACCATCACATGGCGACACATGAGATCAAAGTCTATACCTAGACATGTACAAACAGGTAAAAGAACCAATGGATGGGTTTGGGGCTGTTTACACCAGTTTCCTAAGAAACTCATACTGCTAAGCTAACTCAAGTAGGCTATAACTTCGGTTTGAAGGGTCATATTTTGTTGGGTCATATTTTGTTGGACAAGTCCACTAACTCCAAAGGTGTGTCAAACAACTAGGTTAGGGGTATCGCTAGTGTTCAAGGTCAAAAATCAAACAGAAGACCGAAATTGGGTCTCGGCGAACCAAGATGGGTTCGGTGAGGTTCTTCGGTGCTCCGAAATGTTTCGGCAACGCTACCAGCAACTAAAATTGGTCTGTCTTTCGGCGTGGTGGTTCGGCAAGCCGAGGGAGGTCGCCGAAGCGCATCCCAGGGTGTTTCTGGGTGAGATTTTACCCAGAAGTTAGTAATGACCTAAGGGAACTTCGTTGTAAATATTAGGTTAAGGGGAGTAGATATACAATTCCCTAAAAGTCTCCAAATCCTAAAATCTGGGATTTCCAGAACAGATCTGGTCACAAGGGTGGATTACAAGGGTTACAAGCCTTCTAAACAAGGCAATTGATCAATAAATTCATGGGGGAAGGGAGAATACAATCAAACACATTCTCCCCCCATGATCACAATACTGAAATAGAAGTAAATATGCAAACATCGAAAGAATACTCAACTTGGGGCGTGTCGAGTCGCGTCCGAGGCTGTTGCTCCTTGCATCTGAGGATTTGAGGTCTCCCCCCTCTTCTCCAAGAGCTCACACGAAAATGAGATGAGAAATGAAGGTTTTGAAACCTAAGTGTTCTATTTATAGGTCAAGGGCGAGGTTATAAATTAAAATAGCCACAGGGACAAAACTGTGTTTCTAGCTCTATTATTTCCAATTGATCACCTAATTAATTTCTGATTGTGCAATTATGTTTTGGGGTCTCAACTGAATCTTCTATGTTGTATAAACTAATTATTATCTTTCTAATTAATTTTATTTCCTATTTAACTGCTAAGTTCAGTTATCTGACCCGTACTGCTTCCTAAGTCTATCTGGCTAACTTAATCAGTTTTAGATGACGCAAGTGTTTCTAATATGTTTTTATAAGATTAAGGATTTTATGAATACTAATCCTAGTTTATTAGTGAAATTAAATTACCTTTTCTAAATTACTATTTTACCCTAAGGTCTCAAGTTATAGTTTTAGGAATTATCCAGGCTGTTTCAAAAACTAACCTTACACTCAACCTCACAAGGTCATTCCCTCACTATTGGACAAATACCACCCTTATTGGGCTTCGGCCCCTAGTTTCGGTCGACCCCCAAGTGGGCCGAACCACCTCGGTCCCCCCTCGGTCTCCCTAAGACTTCGGTCCCTTTTCCAGCAACTTTCACCCATTTTTGCACTATTCGGTCCCTCACTTGGTCGACCCCCAACTGGACCGAAATTTCGGTCTACCCCAGGATCAACCCCAACTGAGCCGAAGCTCGTATCTTCCCCAGAAATCTCAGAAAATCTTATTTTTATCTAAATATACATAATACAATATTAAAATATTCATAAAGCATTTGTGCACATCATCGTCATATTCATTTCATCTTTTCATCCATAATATACTTCAAACATTCATATATGCATTAAACAAAGTATTAGGTCACAAGATCATTAGGTTTTCATCATATTAACATTCATATCAATATATACGCAGATTCTACACATTCTCATTCATTTTCACAGTTATATCACACAATCATATATCATATACAAATAACATCATATTAATACCCCTTATCAGGTTACTGCTATAATAATGCAAAGAGGGAGAACCAAGGATCCTACACATTCTCGTCCATTTTCACAGTTATATCACACACAATCGTATATCATATATAAATAACATCATATTAATATCTCTTTTCATTTTACTTCTTTGATAATGCAAAGAGGGAGAACCAAGAATCCTACCTCAAGGTGATTTTTGCAGAGAATTTTCAGCAGCAAGACCTCTCTAATGCTCTCCTTTCCAGCAACTTCTCTCTTTCTCGTTAGTCCCAAAACAGATCTCGCACCCTCTCTTAGTCGTGTACTACCAGGAAGTGGAAGTGGTTATGGGAAACCTTCCCACAACTCCCATGATCCTAATTAGAAGGAGGAGGGAATCAAGGATTCCTTCCATCTCTATCTAAACTACCTAGTTCAAATTCAAATATAGAAATAGTCTAAACTACTCCTAGTGACTTGACCCTTAGACCACCTCATCCCCATTGCCTCATACGTCAAATCCAAAGCCCTATTCTCTAGAAGATTTAAAATTTTATAAGTGGCCCCAATATCTTTAATATTAGCATAATGGTCCCTATAGTCTGTTGTTTTTACAAATAGCTACCCATTCAATTAATATGACATACATCTCTTTATAACCTTTCACAAAAAGATTATTATAATTTATAATTAAATAATATTAATTATAATCTAAGGACAAGGTTCACTGCAGTAACCTAGTCCTAAAATGCGTGTAACCTAGTACTTAAATGTTTGTAATCTAAGGCATGAAAGGGTGTAACCTTGTACTTAAATGTGTGTAATCTAGTCCTAAAATGTGTGTAACCTAGTGCTTAAATGTGTGTAACCTTGTGCTTAAATTGGGTAACCTAAGGCATTAGAAGGGTATCACCTAATGCTTGAATGTGTGTAACCTAGTCTTAAAATGTGTGTAACCTAAGGCATATAAAGGTGTAACCTTGTGCATAAATGTGTGTAACCTAGTCCTAAAATATGTGTAACCTAGTGCTTACATATGTGTAACCTAAGGCATTAAAGGGTGTAAACTACTCCTAATATGTGTGTAACTTAGTGCTTAAAAGTGTAACCTAAGGCATTAAAGGGTGTAACCTTGTACTAAGGCATTAAAGGGTGTAACCTTGTACTTAAATGTGTGTAACCTAGTCCTAAAATGTGTGTAACCTAGTGCTTAAATGTGTGTAATCTAAGGCATTAAAGGGTGTAACCTACTGCTAAAATGCATTAACCTAGTGCTAAAATGATTGTAACCTCGTGCTTAAATGTGCATAACCTAGTGTTAAAATATGTGTAAGCTTGTGCTAAAATGTGTGTAATCTAGTGGTATAATGGGTGTAACCTAATGCTAAAATGGGTGTAACCTAGTGCTATTTAAGGTGTAACATTGTGCTAATTTAAGGTTTAACCTATTGCTATTTAATGTGTAATCTAGTGTTATATAAGGTGTAACATAGAGAGCTATTTAAGGTTTAACCTAGTGCTAATTTAAGATGTAACATAGTACTATTTAAGATTTGACCTTGTGGTATAATGGGTGTAATCTAATGCTAAAATGGGTGTAGCCTAGTGCTAAAATGGGTGTAACCTTTTGCTAATTTAAGGTGTAACCTTGTGTTAATTTAAGGTGTAATCTACTGCTATTTAAGTCGTAACCTATATTAGGTGTAATACTGTGCCATTTAAGGTGTAACGTAGTGCTAAACAAGGTGTAACCTAGTTCTATTTAAGGTGTAACTTTGTGTGCTAATTTAAGGTTTAACCTAGTGCTATTTAAGGTGTAACCTAGTGCTATTTAAGGTTTAATATAGTGCTATATAAGGTGTAACCTAATGCTATGTAATTGTAACTTAATCCTATTATGGGTGTATTCTAGTGCTAAAATGGGTTTAACCTATTGATGTAATGACAAATCATAAGGACTTAAAAAATACAAATGTGATGATATATATTTGAATTGTGGCTCATACAATAAAAGAATGGACATGCTTAACATTTCCTCTATTATTTTGTATAAATGAATTGTAAGTTTCTTTGCCTACGCATATACATAGTCCCTTTCTTGGTTAAAATTTTGTAGTCATAACTAACCTTTTGGCCTATTCTTCTTTGCAATGTTGAGCCATTTGGAAGGAGTGTAAGAGACGCACTTCTGAAGATAAAAGCCAAACGACAAGTGAAGAGAGATGTCCTACACACATTGTAATTGTATCATTGGACATATATTATAGCAGATTTTCATGTGTTAGGATTTAAGGATTTCAGTAAATGGATTAATGTTATATTCTTGTAATAGCTCATGTTTAGATAGTGGTAGATCGTGTTATAGTTCAATGTACTCCATTCGCATTCAGTTCTTTGAGCTTTTATTAATAAAATTTATATATCCATAGGAAAATAATTAAAGTAAAAAAAAAGAAATTAAAAGAAAAATAACCTAGAAAGTGGTAAGAGCTTACCATTGAAAAAACCTTCATTGAACAAATATAAAGTACAAAAAACTATCATGAATAAGTGGAACAAACTGTTGTCAATGTTCTAAATATTGGCAACATGTCGTCAAAATGGGAATGGGCAAAGAAATATCATGTGGTAAATTGACAAATGAAACATCTAGAAAGGCCTCAATGGCTGACTGTATTGACTAATCCCAATGGCTCATTAAGTTAAATTAACAAAGTAAAATACTCCCCTTCGATTAACCGAAGATTAAATCCAGTTGACCGAAGCACAATGGAACAACTACGAGAGTGTGCCAAATGTTGCTTTGGTTGAACCTGTTAATCGAAGGAGTGATTAGATTAACCGAGTCCCCAAACTTGTGAAAACAGTTCCCTGTTTTTTAAACAGAAGGTCCTTCAGTTAGTGGTCGACTAACCAAACCATTTGGTCTAAGAAAAAAAGGTTTCAGTTTTTTTGATCAAAGTACCTTCTGTTATTGTCACACCCCAAATCCGAGATATAGAATCTCGAGGATTCCAAGGGAATAACCTTCAGACCCACCACGTGGATACGGATAACCAGCCACATAATCAACCCACACCTGGTGGAGTCAGAGTCTCAAAATTATAAACACAAGCGGAAGTCCCATTTAATTAAACCAAACCATAGCCCAACTAAAGTCTGTAGAGCTAACACTCACAAAAGTAAACTGAAATAATCCATTACATATTCTGCCCACAAGGGGTCAAATCAAAGTAATAAAAACTGAAATAAAATTAAGTATGATAATCTCTATATCCATGGCATCTCAAACACCAGAATATCTCCTCTCTAGCTAGCCAGGTTTGATGAACTGATTTCCTATAGAGTTAAGGGTCAGCTGAAGCCGAGTAGAGAAATCCAAAGAAGTTACAATAATTATCTTCTTGCATACATAACAGCACAGTTAATTCATGCAATTTCACTCAACAAATAATACCACAGTCAAATGTATTAATGCTCATCATCATACTAAATCTCACATATTCAATAGATATATCACATTTAACATGGCAAGCATATTTCACCTTAAAAACCATACTAGTAATCAAATCATATCATACCAACTGTTCACATGGTCCCACTATGATAAATCATAGGGCACACATGATCCCATCCTGCATTCTACCCAATACTCATAGTTCCACTATCAATCCAAACCTATCCTACATGTTCCCATCATGTACATCACATCTACCACATAGTCCCACTATGCCTAACCAAACAAATATCAACATTGTCCCACCATGTGACACAAGCAAATACATAGTCCCACTATGTACACAAACAAATATCAACATGGTCCCACCATGAAACACAAGCAAATACGTAGTCCCACTATGCCTAACCAAACAAATATCAACATGGTCCCACTATGTGACACAAGCAAATACATTGTCCCACTGTACACAAACAATATCCACATGGTCCCACCATGCAATACAAACAAATACATAGTCCCACTAGGTACACAAACAATATCCACATGGTCTCACTATGTAACACAAACAAATACATAGTCCCACTATGTACACAAACAATATCCACATGGTCCCACCATGTGATATAGACAAACAAGCATCGCATAGTAAACACATAGTCCCACTAAGTTCACAAACAATCACATGGTCCCACCATGCCAAGCAAACATTGCATAGTCCCACTATACAATACAATCACACATACATGGTCCCACCACGTAATACAAGCATACAAGTATCATTTCAATCACATAGTGCCACTATGTTCATAAACAATCACATGGTCCCACCATGCCAAGCAAACATTGCATAGTCCCACTATACAATATGACCACATGATCCCACCATGCTACGACTAACATTCCTTTAGGGACTTTCACCCGCAGTGGAAGCACATCCATAATCAATACCAATCACAAGCACAAACAAGTTAAGCAAGTTACAATGAAAATGCATTACAATCACTTCAAGCAAACATATGCAATGATCAATGCAATGTGGTATGATGCAATTATGAAATGAGGATGATGCGTAATGCAATGCAGGGTAGTTAGGCATAGCCTAACACAATCATTCCATCAGAGCATTTTTTAGGGACTTGCACCCAACGATAGAATACCACCAATCCTATTCCTTTAGGGACTTGCACCCACGGAGGAATACTCCATTGACAATTATTTAAGGGCCTTTCACCCACAGAATAATGTTCCATCTTATCCATTAAGAGACTTGCACTTACAGTGGATGAATCCATTGACCATTATTTAAGGGCCTTCACCCACAAAATAATGCTCCATTTTATCCATTAAGAGACTTGCACTCACGGTGGATGAATCCATTGATCATTATTTAACGGCCATTCACCCACAGAATAATGCTCTATCTTATCCATTAAGAGACTTGCACTCACGGTGGATGAATCCGTTGACCATTATTTAAGAGCCTTTCACCCACGGAATAATGCTCTAGTACACAACCCATTCCTTTAGGGACTTGCACCACACGACAGAATGTTACCAGTCTTATTCTTTAAGGTACTTTCACCGCACGGTAGCATACACCAGTAGACTTGTTCTTTAAGGGACTTTCACTGCACGGAGAAACACACCATTACACAGAGCATAGTCAATCCCATTGACTACCATTGGATGCTCCTAGCATCACTCAATCATATAATAGATGCTTTCAGCATCACTCACATCACAATTCAAACATTACAATCAATCATATACAGACCATACACCATACAATTCATCATTAGAGCCAAGCATAAGATTGAACAGTGAATGCTACAAGCACCACTCAAATCACTCAATTTCCTATACGTGCTAACCATCCCAATCCTACCATGTAGTCCAATATCTTTGTCCAACTCATTAAAGTCAAAATCTCCTTATATCTCATCCAGGACTGCTCTATTTTCCCGAATTTCAAACTTATTGTACACTTTTTAAGATTCGACCCTAACCACATCTTTTGCATACAAACTAACCTCATAAGCATGTGTACAACTCACTTAGGGATCTTTCCTTAAAATTTGAAGTCATTTGAACTTCGGTAGATGCTCGGTATGTACCGAGGGTCCTATCAAAAGGTTGGTCGATGTCTCGGTATGTACCGAGCTTTGGTCGATCTTCCCGAGAGTTTGATGATTCTCGGTAGATGGTTATCCAACGAGGGTTTCGGTCGATGCCTCGGTATGTACTGAGCTTCGGTCAATCTTCCCGAGCGCTTGATGACTCTCGGTAGATGTCTCGGTATGTACCGAGTGACCTACCAATGAGTTTGGTAGATGTCTCGGTATGTACCGAGGAACCTACCGAACGTATAATTCAGCCAAGATTTGGATTTTTTTTCCTAGGGTTTCGTACCCAGGCTCGCATACACATATTTTGACAGAAAATTATAATTAATTCTAAGAACTCATAGGATCATCAAAAATACAATAAACTTAAATCTATACATGCTTAATCATGTAAACATACAATCATTCATAATATGTTATTCAATGTTCATAAAAACATGTTATATGATCACATTACGCTATTCAGATCATGCCCAAAATCATCAAATCATGTATTCCAACTTATATCTATAGCATTGCTAATATCCATGAATATGATTACCGTAAAATCGATAGAAATTCCTACCTCTTTCTTCCTTAGATCCTTTTCTCTGTAAGTTTTTCAACACTAGCAGATCACCAAGCTTCATCTTCCTTCTTCTTCTTTCTTCTTCTTCTTCTCCTTCAAGCATAGATTTCCCTCCTCTCTCTCTCTCTCTCTCTCTCTCTCTCTCTTTCATTTTTGACTTGTATATCCCAAAGACAGTTTCTCTCTCTTCTCTCACATGATCCTGTACACTAAGCAAGAGAGTAGGTTATGGAACCTTCCCATGCTTACACGTGTCCCTCCTATATCTATCCATAAATTCCTAATTCAATTCCCCAGGTGAAAGACTAATCTAACCCTAATGACTAAATTAAATGGCACCTCCATCCCCTAAGCTTAAAATGTCCTCTTCAAACCCTAGCCTTCATAAGGTTTTTAAATCACTTAAGTGACCCCATTATTCCTAATATTACACAATGGACCCTAATTTATTTTATAATTACAAATAATTACTAATTTAGTTAATTAGACACACAGTCTTTCCTAATCTTCCATAAAGATTATATTCTTTAATCATAATTAAATAATATTAATTATAACTTAAGGACACGGGTCACTACAGTTATTGATCGACAAACCGAAAATATGTTTAATTGTTTGTAACCTAGTGCTTAAATGTGTGTAACCTAGTCCTAAAATGTGTGTAACTTAATGCTTAAATGTGTGTAACCTAGTCCTAAAATGTATGGAACATAGTGCTTAAATGTGTGTAAACTAAGACATTAAAGGGTGTAACCTAGTCCTAAAATATGTGTAACCCAGTGCTTAAATGTGTGTAACCTAAGGCATTAAAGGGTGTAACAGTGTGCTTAAATGTGTGTAACCTAGTGCTTAAATGTGTGTAACCTTGTCCTAAAATGTTTGTAACTTAATGCTTAAATGTGTGTAATATAGTGCTAAAATGTGTGTAACCTAAGGCACTAAAGAGTGTAACCTATTGCTTAAACGTGTGTAACCTATTCATAAAATGTGTGTAAGCTAGTCCTAAAATATGTGTAACCTAGTGCTTAAATGTGTGTAACCTAAGGCATTAAAGGGTGTAACACTGTGCTTAAATGTGTGTAACCTAGTGCTTAAATGTGTGTAAGCTTGTCCTAAAATGTCTGTAAGCTAGTCCCAAAATGTGTGTAATATAGTGCTAAAATGTGTGCAACCTAAGGCGCTAAAGGGTGTAACCTAGTGCTTAAATGTGTGTATCTAGTGATTAAATGTGTGTAACCTAAGGCATTTAAGGGTGTAACCTTGTTCTTAAATGTGCTTAACCTAGTCCTGAAATGTGTGTAACCTAGTCCTAAAATTTGTGTAACCTAGTGCTTAAATGTGTGTAACCAATGTGTGTAACCTAAGGCATTAAATGGTGTTACCTTGTGCTTAAATGTGTGTAACATAGTCCTAAAATGTGTGTAACCTAGTGCTTAATTGTTTGTAACCTAGGCACAAAAGGGTGTAACTTAGTGCTTAAATGTGTGTAACCTAGTTCTAAAATGTGTGTAACCTTTTGCTTAATGCGTGTAACCTAGTCCTAAAATTTGTATAACCTAGTGCTTAAATGTGTATAACCTATTCCTAAAATGTGTGTACCCTAGTCCTAAGATGTGTTAACCTAGTGCTTAAATGTATGTAACCTAAGGCATTAAATGGTATAACCTTGTGCTTAAATGTGTGTAACCTAGTCCTAAAATGTGTGTAACTCAGTGCTTCAATGTGTGTACCTAGTCCTAAAATGTGTGTAGCCTAGTGCTTAAATTGTGTAACCTAAGACATTAAAGGGTGAAACCTTGTGCTTAAATGTGTGTAGCCTAGTCCTAAAGTGTATAACTCAGTGCTTAAATGTGTGTAACTGTAAGAACCCGAAAAATTATAAATAGAAAATAATTTTAATAATAAGGGTATAATAGTAATTTAATATGAACTATATCCTTTACACATTTATACTTGCTATAAATTTGCATTTTAATAAATTATTGTATGAGGACCTTATATGATCTCACATCATAGCATAATTTGTTGTTTGGGGCTCAATTAATTAGCATTGGGCTTAATTAATTAGTCTTGGACTTAATTTAAAGGAATTGGGTCTATTTAATTGATTTGGGCTTAAGTAATTAACTATGAGATTTAATTAAATTAATTTAGTATCTTAATGGGCTTAAGTACTTTGTTTAAGGCCCAAAACATTAAAATAGACTTTTAAAAACATTAAAAATTTCTTTTAAATTAATAAATTCTAGAAGACACAAGTTACAGTTGAAGGAGTATATAATAGCCTAAAATAGAAGTATACTAGTTGTACTAGGACTATAGGTTGTTTCTAACACCTAATATTATAAATATAAGTCTTTTAGATCAATCTAAACCTAGGAAAAGTACAAAAAAACGTGGAGAACTTGAGAGAAGAGATCTAGCATCTCTAAACCCTAGAAGCCTAGAAGATTTATGGAAAAAGGAGAATCAAAAATAGAATTCTACAGTTCATGTGAGTTTCGCTTTCAACTTCTTGTGTATTTAAGGCTAAGTATGTGTTATAACATGAAAGAGTTATTGTGTATGAATTGGTAAATCTTTCTTCATGTTATTAAATGTAAAACCCATAAATAAAGATTAAATAAATACAACGAAACTATCACAATATGTTAAGAAGCCTATAGAAGAAGTAAAACTGGGATTTTGATCAAGATTGTAGTATTGATTAAAAAAATTAGATGAAGTATGATTAG
Source organism: Pachysandra terminalis (assembly GCA_031762675.1). NCBI lineage: Eukaryota > Viridiplantae > Streptophyta > Magnoliopsida > Buxales > Buxaceae > Pachysandra > Pachysandra terminalis. The sequence continues at coordinate 2,654,222 of JAUPMG010000006.1, read as the reverse complement.
ATCCATTAATTCAATGTTTTAATCACTCTTATGATTGTTAGGATTATTGTGTTTCAAATTTGAAGTGATTCCGATGTGTATATATCAAAAGTTATGGTCGAAATACTCACCATACATCAAAGCTGCAAAGCCAGAAAACTCACTTCGGTCAACCCATCGGCTGACCGAACACCCAACTGAAATTCAAACCCAGATGTCCTACTCTTGGGTTGGTTGACCGAATCACTTCAGTTGACTGACCACCCAACCGAAAATTAGTGAAATTGTGTTTTTAGGCCAGATACCAGAATTGGGGGGGCTAGGGTCTTTTTTCTCAATATTAATAATAATTTTAAACTTAGTTATAACTTGTGTATTATGTTGGTGTGGTGTCTACTCAGGTACTTGTATTGATAATAAAACTCAGATTATTTTTGTTTTTCTATTATCACTAGTTAGATTTTAATTTTGTTTAATCTAATCTTTTCACAAATAAAAACATTAGACCGACAGATTCCTTTGTGAGCATTATGGCGGTTAGAGTCCAACATTCCCTATGACTTCCCTGCCTAACGGGATCAAAGACTCAAGTGCCTTGGCTGCTCTGCCTGGACTACATGTGTTTTTACGTGATTCAAGATTACGACTAAAATAATCAAGATCTAAAACATGATAATATCAAACAAACATATCTAGTTTATTTATCAATACTTTTCCCCTTTTGACTTTCCCCGAAAGTCTTACTTAGAGATTACAGACTAATTAACTCGCTGAAAGATTATAAATACAAGCACACTTAATTATAGATTTAAGAAATTCATAAAAACAGGAAACTAAAAAGCTTACAATGGGTACTTCGAGAGCTCAGGTTTCTCAATCTTGCTCGTTCTGTTTTTCTGATTCTCAATACATCTATTTATATACGTAGATTGATAATGACATAGAAAAAGCCCGCCTTAAATGAATTTTGGCTGACCGAATTCATCCGCCGAATAAAAGCAGAAGGCGACAGCCGAAAGTCGCTGATGACGTAGGGCGGCGGCCGAAAGTTGCTGATGACGTAGGCTGACGTAAGGCGGCGGCCGAAGGTATTGACTAAATGCTGATTGAAAATGACTTCTGATTGTGCTTGGCTAATTATGTGATATGGCTAATTCTGCATATGTTATGACTACGCTTCAGGCCTCCATGCGATGCGCAAATTCATCCTCCAAACTAGAATCAAGTGATACTAGGGAGAGTGGTTCGTCAACATCACTGTCTACATAACTGTAGTCTTGTAGGTAAGTGGTAAAGGCTTGCGTCATCTTTGAGGAATATTCCTTTATATGATAAATGGCGGTTATTTTCTTCTTGAAATGTCTTTGTAAAAGATGAGTTGAAGCAAAAACCGAAATGTGAGGCCCTTGTGCAATTAGTCTAGCATTGCCTTTGGCTAAATGGTA
>JAUPMG010000006.1:2641483-2652698 GCA_031762675.1 Pachysandra terminalis | reverse complement strand
CCGTGTCGATACTCGATACATATCCGTTTTCGAGCCGACCGATACGCTACCTCGATACGATATTTTGAACCATGCTCCCCCCACCAAACATCATCCCAAAACCGGACTCAATACCCATTCCCGACACAATAACGCAAATGTTGGGAGAAGACCGGACCAATGGAGGATAATGTTTTTACCAACAACAAAGAGGATATATTAGATAAGAAGATGTAAAGAGTACAAGAACATGAACTAAATCCTCACATGTGATAATCTTAAAAGGAGAGGGTCGGCAATGGCATCAAGGTGTTGTCTATGTAAAAGCGAGGAGACCGTTTCACATTTGCTCCTCCACTGCGAGGTGACTAGGAAGATTTGGTATTCTTTCGTTAGGTGATTCAACTTAAAGTGGATTATGCATGAACAGTACAAGTCGGTACTATGTAGTTGAGGTTGGAAGAAAAGAAAGAAGGGAAGGTGTAGGAGCTGCATTCTCTAGAATTTATGTCCGGTAGCAATTTCCTGGTTTGTTTGGTGTGAGATAAATCAGAGGATATTCAATGATCAAGAAAATGAGACCCAGCAAATAATCGATAGTACATTATCATTACTATTCTTTTGCTCTTCTAATTTTACAGAATTTAGGGGGAGTACCTATACTGATTTTAATTGTAAATGGGGCATGAGATGGGATACACACAGTTAGTAACAAGTCTAATAATGGTTTGGGGTTACATTGTATATATTCTTTCTTTTTGTAAATTTTTTGGCTTTTGGACCTTATTACTACGAATCCGTTTTACTGATCAAAAAAAATAACCAACAAAACAGAGAAGATGTGAAGGTTCCCAAAGATACGGAACCAAAAAAAAATACCAGACAGAACATAGCACCAAGGCCAAGCAGTACGGTGCTAGGCCCACAGCCAATCTCTTCTCGAGGAACTACCATCAATGTAGAAGCAACCATCTCCCAACATCTAATGATATCCATTTCCGGTAGAATGCACACCCATTAAGCCACCGTACCCAATATAGACTCAATGATGACATCTGACCTCCTCCATTTCTCCTCAAAAATTCTTCTGTTTCGTTCACCCCAAATCCCCCAAATGATGGCAAAAAAAGCTGCTCTATATAGGATCTGACTGTGCTTCCCTAGGAACGAGAATCTCCACTGTCCAAGCATGTCTCTAATTTATCTTGGGTAAACCCACAGCACTCTAGCCAAACTAGTAAAAAAAAGCCCATTTATGTACAGCACAATCACATAAGAGGAATAGATGATCCACCGACTCCCCTACTCTCATACACATAGAACAAACCTGTGGAGATGAGGTCATGAACTTTCTCCTTTTTTGAAGATTGGTTGCGGTGTTAATCTTGTTTAACAGGGCAATCCACACAAAAGCTTTGACTTTGGGGGGAACCCTAGATCCCACAAAAGATATGTAGAAAAAGGGGGAGGGGGGGACTCTATTTGGACGCAAAGACTGGAAAAAGATTTGGTAGAGAATGCTATACTCGGGTCAGGACACCAAACCAGAGAATCGGAAGAGGACTCATCCATTACAATGCCTTTAAGAGTATCGAACAAGGAAGCCAACTCATTTATATCAACCGACCTAGGATCCCAATGAAGAGGGAGGTTCCAAGAGAGACCCATGGGGGACCAACTCAATACCTCAGAAACTAGAGAGTCAAGTGATACCACAAGACAAAGCACTAGGAAAACGAGAGGCAAGAGTGGACTCTCCCCACCACAAATCAGACCAGAAATGAACAGAGACTCCAAACCGAACAGAAAATCTCACAATACTAAAGAAATCAGGGAATAGGTCTGATATGGCCTTCCCAGGGCTGGCCGAATGTATTTTTGCTCTGGGGTTGACATCCCAACAGTTAGTATGATATCCGTAATTGCTTGCAATAATGGTACGACATAAAACCTCCTTCTCAATACTGAATCTCCAAAGCCACTTCCCTAAAACTGGTAGATTATGAGTTTAAAGATGGCCCAAGTTGAAACCTTTTTTTGTTTTTACGCACATTTTCACATTTCACTAAGGATCCGTTTGGATCGCCTGTTTGGATTGCAGTAATTCGAGGGTGGGAATTGGAATTGGCATGTATAACTTTCAATTCTTGCGTTAGGATGTCAATTCCCACGAGAATTGTAATTCACGTGTGAAAAAAAAAAACACTCAATTCCTATGATTCATGAGAATTTTAATTCACACCCCGGGGGCGGTATACTGTAATTCTCACGTAAACTAAGTACTTTGTTGGGGTGGTTTAAATGGGTAACCCGCACCACCCCACCCCTAATGATTCCGGTTTGGTAACTCATAAATCGAGTTAGGGTCGGGTTCAGAACCTGCCCCATTGTCATCCATGGTTCAATGGACTGGCCGATACCGGTCCATACCGAAACCGCATCTCAACGATCCAGATCCAACCCGTGATACAAACTATTGTATCGCAGGGTTATGGATCAGTCTGGTACAACCGTACCGGTCTGGACCGGACCGATACAACCGATCTGATTAGTCTTGTATTTTTTTTTTTTCTTTTTAATTTGTTTAGGGCCTGTTTGGTATATCTTTTAGAAGACTTTTAACTGCTCAAAGTCAAAAAGTCAAAAAATGAAGAAAAGTTAGTTCGGTAACATAAGATAAAAAGTAGCTTTCTAAGAGTCAAAAAGTAAAATTTTAACTTTTCATGAGAAGTTAAAAAAATAACTTATCAAAAATTGAAGTCATTTTCTTTTTTTTTTCTCTCTCTTCGACCCCCCGACACTTTCAAGCCTTCTAACTAGAACTCGCAATTTTCGAACCGACCCACCAACCGGCCCGAATCCAACATGATTAAACGGGTTCGGGTTGACACATTTATTAATTGGGTTGGGTTTAGGTTTTCCAACACGTCAATAAATGGGTTAACCCGAACCCAACCCCCCAACCTGTTGTGTACCCGTTTAAGTAGTCTTTTATGATTTATAATTATTTATTATTTATAGGTATTTTAAAACTTATTCACAAGTTAAAAATCTCTTTTTTTTTGAAATATAATTATGATTTATAATTATATTTTAATAAACATTATTTTTTTATTATATTTTGTTTATTAAAATTTAATATATTAAATGATGTAATATTTCACCCTAATTTAAAATTGAAATTGAAAAATAAATAAATAATTGAATAAAAAATAAACGGGTTAGGCAGGTTCAACCCCTTTATTGATGGGTTGGCTTCATTTCCATGATTTTCCAACCCGTTAGTAAACAGGTTGAACCCGACCCAACTCGTTTAAACTCGAACCCGTTTATGGCATGCCCGAACACGACCCAACTCGAACGGTTACTATCTCTACTCCTAGCCTCTTCCATTACGTCAAAACAGTTCTTCTAGCATAAAAAACTGAAGAGTTCTTGTAAAAGTAACATTAATGGTCTACCAGACGTCCTGCGACATTGGTAGAATCACTGTAGAATTCGTTTGCTTTGAACTATTTATTTGGGTTGATCTCAGATTCAATGTCAGATATTAAAAGTTTGCTCATCTTATATGAGCTTAAATCAATTCAAAGGTACCACAAACAAGCTCATGCCTGAGATGAAGAGAATAAAGTAGCTTATCTTGAGACCAACAATTTCCATGGTGCTATACCTTCAAATGGGTCTTTTATTAAGACCTATTAGATCGTAGGTGAATGGAGGTAGTAACCGTTGTGTCCTCAAAGCTAAGGTTTGAGGACATTCTACTTTCTTAAGAATAAGCAGTCTTTAACTTCGTGTTACCAAACATACTTTTTGATTATAAACGCAGAAAAGTAGATAATAATTTCTACTTCTCAGCAGTTATTTTTTAACTTTTTAAAAGACATACCAATCGAGCCCTTAGTGGACGGCCCAGACCGGTTTCGACCTAGACCGACGACCAATCCCTTCACTCCCGGCATGTACCTCCAGTCTGGCGACCGGTCCCCTTGGTCCAACGACCCATCCTACCGGTCTAGCGATCTGTCCCACCAGTCCAATGACCAGTCCCGCTGATCCGATGACCAGTCCCACCGGTCCGGCGACCGGTCCCCCCAGTCCAGTGATCGGTCCGATCCGGTCTAATTTTTTTCAATTTGAAAATGTGTTTTTTGGTACTGGATCCGGACCGGTACCCGGTCCTGGTAAAGTAAACCTTGTTGCCATCCCTATTTGTAAGGTAATCCATCACTTGAGTTAAATAAAAAGTAGTAAAGAAAAAAATATACACTAGTTATACAAATTAGATAAATTAGGCTATGAGTAACGTGTCAACCAAACAACAGATTTCCAGTACATATGAATTTGAACCATATGATTTAATTCCAACTCATGTATCTTTGAAGTCATGCGATCAAACGTACCCTAAGTGATCTTTCATATTCCCACCACCTTGCCACAAGAAATCTCTCTGTAGTTTATCTATCCTACTGATGATCATCTTTGGAGCTTTAAATAGAGACAGGAAGTATACGAGGAGATTTCCTAGTGATGCCTAGATCAAACTAATATGACTCCCTAAAGATAGATAATTATGTTTCCAAGTTGCCAGCCTCTTTTCCAATTTATCAACCATTGGGGTCCATAATTGTGCACCCCTATGATTCCCATTCACCGATTGACCCAAGTATTTCATTGGCCACTCACCCACTCCACACCCCATGACCCTAGCACACTCCTGAATAAAACCATCCTCCACACTAACCCCGTTCAAGCTACTCTTCTCTAGATTTACTTGAAGACCCAATATCATCTCGAAGCATCTACGGATACATTTGGACCAAAAGACATTATCCTTTGATGCTTCAAGAAGGATAATGATATCATCAGCAAATTGCAAATGTGACACTAGTACTCTCTCACACTACCTATCCTAAAGCCTTGAATCTTACCCATTTCCTTGGCCCTCCTAAAGAGTCTACTCAACACATCAAGTGAACAATAGAGGTGATAATGAGTCCGCTTGTGTCAACCCCCTAGACGATGACACTAATCCTGAAATCCCACCATTTAAACAGAACGAGAACTGGACGTTTCTAACACACCCTTCTATCCAACGAGGGAATCCCTTCCACCTAAGGATAGAGTCCAAAAAATTCCATTCCACCCTATCATATGCTTTTTCCAAGTCCACTTTAAGCATTAACCCTAGCTCTCTCAACCTGATCTCCTCTTCAACACACTCCTTAGCTATGAGAATGATGTCCATAATTTGCCTTCTTTGAATAAATGCACTTTAGTTCTTAGACACCACTTTCCCAATGACCTCATTAAGCCTATTTGCCAAAACTCGGCAATGATCTTGTATACACTAGTGACTAGACTTATGGCCTAAAATCCCCAACTCTCACCGCACCTTTTATTTTGGGTATTAATACTAAAAATGTTGCATTCGCTGATTTGTTAATTACCCCTCTCATAAAATTCTTTGAATACTCTCACAAGATCCTCTTTGATAATATCCCAACAGTCCTAGAAGAATGCCATAGTAAATCCATCTGGTCCTGGAGCCTTATTTCTGTCCATCTCCCTAACTACCTTTCTAACCTCCTCTTCCTCAAATTTTTTTTTCCAGCCAAGCCGCCTTACACTCTTCTATCCTCGGCCCTTCAAAATTCCCAACTCAAATCTTAATTTTTGTTCAGAAGAATACAGCTTGGAATAAAACTTTACCAACTCCTTCTCTATTTCTATTTGCTCTTCAATTATCTCTCCGTTCCTCTCAAACATAAAAATTTCATTCTTTTTCTTTCTGAAAATAGCCATTTTGCGAAAACACAAATACTTTGTGTTTCCATCTTCCATCAGCCACAATACTTTTGATTTTGCCTCAAACTCACTTCCTCCTTTAATACCTCTTCTAGTTCCTTTTTGATCCTCCTTCTCGACTCCCTTTCTTCCCCGTCAAGATCTCTCATTTCTTCAAACATGTCCAACTTCTAAATTTCTTTAAGAGCCTCCTTCATATCCGAGATCAAACCAAACACTTCTTTGTTCCAAACTTTTATTTTATCCTTCACCCCTCTCAAGAATCTCATAAACTTGAAACCTTCCCACCCATCACTAATTCCTTATTCTCCCACTATTCTTTGATTTGTTCTTTAAACTTAAGGTGAAGAAGCCACATATTTTCATATCTAAATGGGGGAGGACCAACTTTCCCACTCTTCTCGGTTGAAATTAAGATTGGGGTATGGTCTGAAATGGGTCTGGGCAAAACCTTTTGTGAAACGTAGGGGAAATGAGCTTCCCACTCGGGTGATGCAAGGACTCTATCCAATCAATTACACAAGGGGTGATCATGAAAATAAGATCCTGTGTATCTCCCTTCAAGAAGTGGGTAGTAAATTACACTCATTGATAAAGTCTGCAAATCCTCTCATACTTTTACTCACTCTACACCCCCCTGATTTCTCATGAGTAAATCTGATTACATTAAAATCTCCTGTCAAACACCAAGGTCCTTCCACATTTCTCGTATCCCTCTTAATTCCTCCCAAAAGGGCCCCCTCTCCTTGGGCTTATTAGGCCCATATATTCCTGACAAGACCCATACGAAACCATCAATCAAACTCCGAAATTTTATGGATAATGATAATCTCCCTTTCCATACCTCCACTTTTGTCCCACAGTCTATATCCCAAATTACACAAATCCCTCCTAACTTCCCGACTGACAGGAGAAATTCCCATTGTTTATTTTTGGCCCCTCTATTTGTCTAATCAGCCTCTTTGATATCATCTCTGTTTTTGTTTCCTAGATCACTAAGATATATGCCATGAATCTCTTCGAAAGGTCTTTTGTAGCTCTCTTCTTCTCTCCCCCACCCAACCCCCTCACATTCCAGCTTACTATCTTCATTAATTAACATTATCAATCCCTCATAAACCCTAACCATTAGACATTTTCTTTTATATTGAAGGCTCCATTGTAGGTCTTTAAGTTCTCTTGACTTCCCCACACTCCCACAACTCGATCTCCCTTTTCTTCTCTCGGAACTCGTTCACCGCTTCCAAAATGGGAATGTATTCCCCATTTCTGCCTCTAACCTCCAACTAGAATTCAGTTGACTCAAGTATACCATCCCACTAAGATCTCTCTTCAATCTTTGCCTCCCCTACTTCCTCATCATTCACCCTTTCACTACTGAGGTCCACAACCTGGGCACTCCTCAAACCCTTGTCTCTGTTCTCATGATATGAAAGTGGCAAAAGAGATTCCTGGATAGAAGCCTTATCAGCCCATCCTACAAAACAATCGATATCAGAAGCCCCAGATGGAGTACCAACCACACGATAAAAATAAGTAACCACACGATATCTGAAGCTTTTAATGGTCCACCAAGGCCCAGGGGAACATTCCAAGTGCAACCAGCAGTAGCAGGTCAAGAAATGAAAATGAAGATCTAAGAGGAGAAGAAAGTGATGAACCTAAATGGACCGATTCTGATGAGACTGAGGAAGAGGAAAACGTATATGTGGATGACAATGACGATGATGATGGATCTAATGAAGCTAATTATGATGGGGGTGATGGGCTTGCATGAGGCTTGCTTCAAGAAACTGATATGAATTTTACATTAGATGATTAGATCACTACCAATGCCTAATGGTATTTGGATGAGCTAATTATATTTGGATGATTTGATCTTGAAACATCTCTTTTGTTAACTTCATGTTGTTGTACTTTGAGTTTGATTAACTTTATTTTGGCTTTGGGTTTGATTAGACGATTGCTACTTTAAGTTGGATGGTAAGTGAATTTTATTTCATTCAAGCCTTAGTAAATTTATTTGTTATGTGATTGCTTATCATGTTAGGTTACATTGATAAATTCATGTTATATTAATTTTTATTTCAAATATTGGCATATTCCATTGCTATAAATGAAATATATGAAATTTATTTATTATAGCTCTCTTTTTTTTTAAAATGTCGCCTAAGCGAGTGCCCATTCGCCTAGGCTAGCACCTAGGGGATGGCTAGGTCTATCACCTGGGCTTGCCTAGGCGTTTTGATAACCTTGAATCGGACGAATTCGCATGAAATTATTAAAGCGAAATTTTTGGATTTCGATTTCGCCCTACATGAACGAAATTGAAATTTCGACAAAATTTAAAACCATGCAGGATGGAAAAGGAACCACGCATCATCTTCCCCTCTTCCCAAAACCTAGGAACCTCCACTGCCCTAATAATCCACAAATACCGACAGGTATAACCCAATCCACAACAATCAACTAAAGGAAGGCCTAAGACAGAGAAAGAAAAGATAATCTATCGATTCACTATTCCTTTTGCACACGATTCAAACCTAAGGAAAGAAGGCCCAAAACTTCCTCTTCTTCTACAATAGAACTTCGATATGGAATTTGTATTAGATGAAGTCCAAACAAACAGTCTAATATAAGGTGGAACCCCCAATTCCCATAAGGCCTGGGAGGAAGAAGGGAGAAGCAACTTCGTACGCCCTCTAAGGAAACAAAAGAAAGAACTGGAGGATAACATGCCACGAGATTCAAGGGTCTAAATGCGGTTATATTGAAGATCATAGGAAAGCCTCCCTCAAACACTCAAAGAGGTAAGGTAACTCATCCTAGTTCAGCAGGTCTAGAGTCCTTCTTAAAATCAAAGGTCCAAACCAACCAAGAATCTAACCAAGAAAGGCTGCCGGATATTGATTCAGAACTCTAAAATAGAGCTCTCATAAATACCTTGTCCGAACAGATCTCATCTATAAAATAAATTAGACAATAGTTATTGATTGCAAGTTTTCGATAAAAGCTATCATGTCCCTTATATAAATAAAATAACTTGAAACAATAAAAGTATGTTGTAATAGTAAAGCATTGGTTCATCTTAGCTCTGTATCAGAACAAATAACCCCACACTATCATATAACATTACATGATAAATATCCTATTATAAATCTTAAAAGGTCTAGAAAAAAATGACTGGGAAAAAAAAATTGATTAGTAAAAATCAATCGCAAAACTGACTAAAAATAAAATGCAATTACGAAAAACACTTCTAGAATACAAAAAGAAACAAACTACAGCAAGTTTTGAAAAGAAACAAACTACAGCAAGTTTTGAAATAGAAATTAAATCACTATGGTCAACAAACAAACGTATGACTATCATAGGCAGAAGAATTTAATGGTCTCGCAATAAATTATACTTTTGACAATGAACCACGAAAAATGTAACACTAAAAAAAGTATTAAGCTCAAGGTTTTTTTTTATACAAAACAGAAATTTATTAAAAGAAGAGAACAAAGATACAAAGCCAACAAATCAGGCTAGCCAATGCAAAGCGTCACAAAGAAAAAGAAGTCCCAGATATACCTTCCTACTGTCTTCAATGTAAGATCTAAGAAGGTAACGGGAATATTTGTCTTTATCTTCACCAGAGGCTAATACATCAATCATATCTTGACCAACCGCAGCACCACAAGATGGATCAGGACATCGTAACATCAGACATCCAGGACCATCATTGATGGATGTACTAATATAACCTGCCAGAAAGTTACAACATATAATTATAAAGATCTAGAACTTCTAAAACAATATTGTACAGATCAATGAAGAAAAATATACGCCAATTGCAAAATTAATCTGGAAAAATATTGCACCAAATGCTAAAAGGTTTTTAACTGATAAATATATACATCAAAAACGAAACGTCGAGTACATAATATTCAACAATGATAGATTTGTACGAAGAAGGTCAATGTAAAACTTAGAAGAAAATTCATGTCCCAAAAATCTCAGGTATCAAAGGCATAAACTCTGGCATAAGAAATAAAAGAGCGTCCTACTGATGATAACGGAATTGAAGTTCAACATGAAAGGAAACCTATTATTGATTGAATAAAATTGACTGGAAAATCAGAAAGTTCTTGGTAACATTTGGTCCAGGTAATTTTATGTCTTGAAACGTAGAGAAGCAGTAATTGTGTCAAAAGAAAAATATGCCTCAAAATGCCCTTTTGTGTAAGTAGTTCACAGGTTTGCAGAAAATGTAGCTAGTATTTTCATGATAGAAATTAAATGCACCCAACAAACCTGTCCAGCATGTATTACAAAAAGGATGCCCACATGCAGCAGAATTCATCCTATCACAAGGATAAGTTTCGAAACAGATCCCGCACGTCAACTGGCCACGACAAGTATACCTTTATAAGTTGCCACCAGAACAAGCACAGTACAAGAATATATAACAGGAGCCAAATAGAAAACATCCCTAACATTCATAATAATAGTATAGAGCTTAAGTTAGTATCCAAAATTCAGACCACTTACTTCTTTAGAATTTGAAATTTGAACAACTGCTTTCTCCGGTAAGCCAACAGCCTTGCGAACTTTTTCTTCATCCACAAACCATTCATCATGCACTTTACTAACACTCCTGTGCAGTCCAGAAAATAAAGTCCCTTCACAATATCAACAAACCAAAGCAAGGAAACCTAGAGCCTATGATAGTAAATTACAAGCAATAATATAATACAAGGTACACAAGTAGATAAATATGGTGACTTAGCTTATATGAACAAGATAAATTATGGCATTACAACCCAAATGAACAAAAAGGCATCATGCTCATTTCAAGAGAATAAGAAATTACACTGATGGGCAAGAATACCATCTCAATAATCACAAAGGACAATGAATTTTGAACTAAAGGTAACACCAAAAAGAAATTATATTACCAATTATGATGGCGAAGCAATATGCTAGCTGAAACTCTTGATATGGAAAGCACGGTAGAAACCCTCATTATATCTTCCTCCTGACGTTGGTGTATATCAGCTTCACTCAATATGGTATAATTTTGCTGAAACAATGAAAAACCAATTAATTTCATTTTAAATTGAAAAGTAAATGACAATAATGAAGCCAAAATACATCCTTGGGTGCCATTGCTAGCGTACTTGTGCATTTCGCAATGAACACATGAGGGGGCAGGATAATAAAAAAACATCAAAAAAATCATCAGACGAGAATGACAACCAAAAGAGCAATTATGAGAGTCCACACTACAGGACGAACTAGGGATCTGTAAAAACTAGAAGAGCCATTTCAGTTGAACCCTTTTACCAAAATGCTCTTGGTAGTTTTTCATGGCTATACTTGAAAAAAAAAAAAAAAATATATATATATATATATATATATATATATATATATATATATA
>JAUPMG010000006.1:2622460-2634689 GCA_031762675.1 Pachysandra terminalis | reverse complement strand
TCATCTTAAAATTCAAATAACTACTAATTAAAATTTTTTGATTACTTGCCTCTTGGATGCGGTACTTGATGTCTAAAGTCGTCCCCAAAGATTAGAGTGAGTTGGACAGAGCATTCAGGATGTGTCATCTACAAAGGATGTTGTCTTTCTTTCTTTTCCTTCTTTTCTGTTTCAACGCGGTTGTATCGTCATCGGCAAATTCTGGAATATCCTCCAGATCATCATCAAGTATGTAGGCCAGTTTCCTATTGATAAGGAAGAAGAGGATTTTTTCTTTCCATTGGGTAAAATTGTAACCATCGAACCTACCTAGATGCACTAGGTTCCAATGTATGACTTGTCACGATGAACCCTCCATTTGGTAGAAGAATTTGTTTAAAAACTGTTGGAAATTATGAAGACGATCAAGAGTTTGAAGGGTTAAAACAATTTTGTACCGTTGATCAACAAGCTTCAAGGCACGATCGGCTCGCTATTTGATCGCGAATGCACTAAGGGGTTAGTGAGAAAATGCCTTCAGGATACAATGAAGCCTCTGACCATGATTCGTTGTGATTCTGGGATGTGCGCTGTCCAATCACAACATGACACTCTTCATATAGAACTAATGATGCCAAACACTATTGAAAGTCTTGAAGAATCTCTCTCACACAATTATATGATTTGGGTTGAATTTTGGATGGCTGTGGATGAATTGAATTAATTAATTTTTGGATGCGTGAATTTCCTGGATCAGCAGTCTAGTTATAGACTTACAAGTGCCTTTTCACAATAGGCATGTGCCTATTCACCAATAGTCATGTGCCTTCTCACCAATAGGCATGATCTAGATCCTACGGTTTGGATTCTTATCTGAAAAAGGCATATACCCTTTCAGTCATCATCCAACAGGTGCATCAAAATCCTATGGCCATGATTTAATCCATGTAAAGGCACGTGTTCTGTTGACACCTTTCTGATCGGGTGCAACATTTGAATCCATAAGGTGTGTCCGATCGGAAGTTCAATCAGAACTAGGGATAAACTAAACTATCAAACCAAATAATCAATCAACCCGGTCCAACTGGGTGGGACAAGAGACTTCACAAAATACTTTCAACACAAAAACAAAACTAAAATCTAATATATTTTGAAAATATCCAACAACCCGCACAGCAAGGCCACCCACACTTGATCCTTTAGTGGGTGTAATAGGGAGAGCGGCAAACTTGAAAATAACCTGTGGTGTAGAATAACGATGTACAAATGAGCTGCGTAGGAAAGATTTCATGCCGTGCAGGCTTCGGGCCTGGCACAGCACAACCTGATAACTATTTAGGTCGTGCCATCTCACCCTTGAATTCCTGTAATCCAAACGGACCCTAACATCATTTCAAATCTCTCATTTCTTTCTTAAGCATGTTGGGTCGGGTTCAATCAGTTTAGTAATGGATTGAGAAATCGTGGAACCGAACCCAATCTGTTAATAAATAGGTTGAACCCACCTAACCGGCCCGTTTAATTTTAATTAATTAATTATTAATTTTTTGAATTTTAATTTTAATTAAGATCAAATATAATATCATTTAATATATTAAATTTTAGTAGATATTGTAAAAGTAATTATTAAACATGTTTTCTTTTCAAAAAGGAAAAAATAGGCATTTTAAAAGTTATGAGTAAGTTTAAAAATATCTATAAATAATAAATAATTTAAAGAAATAATTATAAAATCTATTAAAGACAACTTAAACGGGTATCCAACGGGCCCGTTTTCAGGCGTATCGGTATAACCTATACCCAAAGTTCAGTTTGGCATAAATCACTAAAATCAACTCCATCGATATGCTCATAATCATAAAATGAAAGGCATTGAGAAGCTTTAGTGCAATAAAAATAATTAAAATGGTTTATAAAATCTTGGAGCACCAAACCAAAATGGTTTATAAAATCTTGGAGCACCAAACCAAAATGGTGTGGCTGAAAGATAAAGCCACATTCTTATGGGTAGGGGTGCAACTTGGGCCGGGCTAACCCGAACCAAAACTGATGCAACCCGACTTTGGCTTGGTTTGGGTTGGTTCTAGGTTGAAAAAATGCAACCCAGTTAAATCGGTTCGGTTTTGGGTTAGGACTTCGGGTAACCCAACCCAACTCGAAACCCAAAGCGAATTAACCTGGTTTTTAAACTATTTACGAATTAAAATATATAGTCATTTAAAGAAATCCCTCTAATCTTATATTATTTTTAAATAAGAAAAATCAATCTTTGAAGAATACACGATTACAGAAAGGGAAATAGTAGAAGAGGAGTATTAGGGTTTTAGAACATTCTTCAATTTTCTCATACTCGATCCGATGACAATGATAATGAGTCGTTATCGTGAAAGACGAAGATAACATACCGATTCCAGATCACGATCGAAGGAAAAAGAGATTCATACAAGCATAGATCTGAACTCAAATCGATAGATCTGTGTCTCTGTAAAAGACGAATATAACGTACTGATTCTGACGATCAATAAAAGAACAAAGAGTCAATCTTATCAGATCTTTCTTCTGCAAGAACAGAGAGAGAGAGAGAGAGAGAGAGAGAGAGAGAGAGAGAGAGAGAGAGAGTCGATCCAGTCAGTCAGGTAACACATTACAGATCAGCAAAGCCAAATCGAACTAATCCAATCCGATTCGATCTTTCTTATGTAATAACGAACTTTAGATTCAAGGATATCTCCATATTGTCTTCAGTGTCTTTGCAGTTTGGGTTGGGTTGTGTTGAATTTTGGTTGGGTTGGGTTAGGTATAGGGTTTTCAAAAAACAATTTGGTTTGGTGTTTGGGTTTCAGAGTTTGGATTGCAAATTGGGTTGGGTTCGGTTTGGGTTGACCTCCAAGGAGGTCGGTTTGGGATTGGGTTGAGGTTAAGCCGACCCAAACCGACCCAAGTGCAAGTCATGGTTAGGAGTATGATTATTCTTACATTCCTAGAATAATCCAACTTCCTCTGTTTTTTTTTTTTCCTACTTTTTAGTGGTTATATAGGCTGTAACTATCTAAAAATACTCAACTTAATCTCTTATTTTCAATTAATTTTCTTATATAATTTATTAAAGTCCATCTATCTAAAACGACTTCCCAACTCAATCTCTTATTTCCTACGTTTTAGTAATCCTTTTTACTTTGTGGGATGAAATTACTTTAAAAAACTTCATTTTAGTTTATATAATTTAGGGCTTTTTGCATACTATTATATTATGGTGTATTTATATTTATACCCTTACATTTTTTATATTTCTATTTATCTCCCTCTATTATCATAATTGTTGCATTTGTACACCCGACATTAAAAGATGCAAACTTCCGTTACTTGTTTTTATTGAATGACTATAATACCCTTTTACCTAATAAGTGTTATTTTGCCTTCACCCTTTATGTTATCGCTTTTTTGCATTCATACCCTCTATTTATCACAATTGTGCATTTGTACACTCGATGTTAAAAGATGCACGATGTACTCATTGTTTTTCGTAAAAAGATGAAGATAACTTTATAAATAAGTTTTTCTATCGAATTGCAATGGAAATGCGAAACAAATTCTTATAACTCAACTCGACTCTACTCGCTTTAAGATATTAGTACCTAATAAAATGCCTACTTAATTCGTTTAAAATCAAATTGATTCGGATTACATATTTAAATATTTATTTTGGTGTATTTATTGCATCTGTACCCTACCCTAACAGATGTAATAAATTTGGTAAATAAAAGGGTATGGATGCAAAAAAGCAGTAGCATAGGGGGATAAAGGCAAAATAACACGAATTAGGTAAAATGGTATTATAATCATTCAATAAAAACAAGTAATGAAAGTTTACATCTTTTAACGTCAGGTGTTCAAATGCAACAATTACGATAATAGAAGGGAATAGATACAAATATAAAAAATGCAAGGATATAAATATATATATATATATATGCAAAAAACCCTATAATTTATTGAGATCCTATTTCTTAAAACCACTCCCCAACTCAATCATTATATACTGAGCAGCAATGCCCTGTTCTTCAAGGAACCTCGCAATCAAACCAGGTCATTATCCTGATATGAACCTTCTGTAGTACATATCTTACATCTCTAATGTGACCTTATATGATCTTTATTAATTTGTTTTCCTGATTCTGTTTACATTATGTTTCTTCTCAAATAAATGATATAGATATATGTATTGCATAGGTCATCAGTGAGTGATCAAAAGAAACATTTCTCACCATTTAGATAAAAAGTAGAATAGGGTTTATAGATCTCGTTTGCATGATTCCAAGAGCCTTGGTGCTCATCTTAGTGTTTTATTGGTTTTGTAGTCTGCTTTTCCTTTATACAAGTTTTTTTTTTTTTTTCCTGCTGTTATTTATGTATTAAATGAACTTCATCAACTCCATTATATTTAAAAGTTTTTTATAAAAAATAAATAAAAGAATTATTTTATTGAGAAATGCTTAACTGGCTACAAGACTACTCAAGGATTACATAGAAATTATATATCATCAAAGATACAAACTAATCTAACCAAATATAGATGACAAAGAATCAATTCTAAGGCTACGTTTGCCCAGGCTTCTATAGGTTCGGTAATGCAGATTATAGCTTATATAAGCACTTTTATAAAATTAAATATGTGTTTGGTAGCGCTTATGGGTAAGTGCTTACCACTAGGGGAAGTCTACCCATAAGGAGAAGCTGCTAAGAGCAGCCTCTCCCAAGCTCTTATGCATTAAGCTATTTCACAATTTTAGTAATATTTTTAAAATACCTATTTTACCCCTGAACTTTCGTAAGTACTTAAATAAATGTTATTTCTAAACTTTAATAATACCTATTTTACCTCTAAAATTTCATAAGCACTTAAATAAATGTATTTACCAAATGCTATTTTTTTTAAAATAAGCAGTTTATTGTTGTTGTGGATAAGTGTTCCAATTGAGCAACTTATCCAACGATTGCATATCCATAAGCACAAGCCGAGAGAAACGCAGCCTAACCTAATCTAAGATTTTAATGAAATACCCTTAGGTGGCATTTGGCATTGCTTCTATAAGCACTTATTGCAGCTTATATAAGTACTTATTAAATTTAAAAACGCGTTTGGCTGGGCTTTTGAGTAAGTGTGTATCCATAATCACTAGAGGAAGGCTACCCATAAGGAGAAGCTGCTCCAGCTTCTCCCAAGTGCTTAAGCATAAGCTATTACAATATAACCATGAACAGCTCGACCACTTCAAAGCGTCGCAACCCAAATACAAGCATGAGCTTGAAGCACCGTGCACAAGGTAAAAAAATCGGAGTTTTGTAGGGTTTGAAGCAACTTGGACAAATAAGAGAGAGGTGAATTAACAAAACCGTTGCGGATTAAGCCCTCCATGATCGAATTCCATGTTATTGTGTTTTTTTGGGGCATTTGATCGAACACCTTTGTGGTGAATTGGATATCGCCGCAAGCGTATTACATGGTGATGAGAGAATTGGTGGTGTAGAGGTGAGAATGGAAGTCGAGGATGAAGACAAGGGCATAGATCTGGTGGCCGAGTTTTGGGGATTTGAGTTGGGTGCACGCTTTGGTAGCGGATGGGAAGGTGAAGTTGTCGAGAAGTTGGTGATTGTGTACGGCTCGGTGAATGCGAGCAAGATTTCGGAAGAACTCAGTATAAGCTCGAGGGGAATACATGGATCCTCATTAATGGAGGAAATTGCTTTCATGGGAGGGTGGAAAGAATTTTCGAGGGAGTCTGCAGTGACTACACAAGCAATCATCAAAACTAATTTGAGGAAGTGCGGGCCATTTGATTCGGTCTAATTCGGGTTAACCCAAGTTCAGGCTTATGAAGAAAACACTTATTCTCTTCATAAGCATTTAAATAAATGCTTTTACCAAACGCAATTTGCTCCAAGTATGCACTTATTGTTGCTGTGGATAAGTTCTCCCATTGAGCCACTTATCCAATAAGTGCTGATCCTTAAACACAAACCGGGACAAACGCCACCTTAATAATGATATTGTGTAGCTCAACCCATATTATTACACAACTTCACAATCTTCTTTAATTTAACATTTAAAACGAATTTTGAAAACCGAAGACAAGAAAACAAAAAATTGAAAAGAAACGGATACAACACTAACATTTCCCTTCTCTTTTGAATTTTTTATTTTAGTAGAGTTGGTCAAGAGAAGCTTGCAAAGCCGAGTAGAGAGCAACCCAACCCTCCTGTGTAGGGTGCAACGAGTCCCAAAAGAATGCTGACTCGCGGTTCTCACATAGTGTATACTTCTTCACACCATTCTTGTCTACGCTCCCACAATCGTATCCATCGCTTAAACCCACACAGCATGGCTTCAATGGATTCTTAAACTTTAAAGTACCTGTAATTAGATGAAGCAAATCTTCTGCAAGTAAATCCCTTTGTACCAAGCAAGTTTTAATTTGTTTGCTAGTTAGTGATTGAGAGGATATTTACCACTTTAGAGGATAATTCTAATGTTGTTTTTAGGTTAATTATTTGATCATCTTTTATTAATTGGTTAACATTATTTTGGGATTTAATTGTACATGTCCATTTGTATAATTTTTAACTAATTAATTTTTAATATACAAGTCAGGGTCTATGTCCAAACCCCTCCCACCGTTGGAGGGATGCGGATCCTCTATTATGAAACACTCCTGTTATGGGCCTGTTATATAAAATAGAGACGATGGCAAATCACCTGAGGTGCTTTACAGAGTTCGGTGATGGTCATCGACTCTATTTCACATAACACGCCCATAACAGGGGTGTTTCATAACAGAGGATCTGTCTTCCCATTGTAGTGCCTCTATGACTATTCTTACCTAGGAGGGTTGATTCTCTGTTATGAACACGTCCTGTTATGGGTGTGTTATGTGAAACACACTCAAGATTTTGCCATCATAAAACAACTCAGGTGAGGGCAAAATTATAACAGAGGATCAGCGTCCCTTACCTAGTCGGTCTTTTTGAGAAAAAAAAAAAAAAGAAAGAAAGAAAAAAAGAAAAAGCTAGTGATTGAGAGGTACTAATTACCTGAGTCGTCCCCTTTTTTTTTGAGAATATGCATGAAGGCGCCGTAGAGATCGAGAATTCCAAAAGCAGAGTCCTTGGTCTCATTGTTCAACTTGTTAACAACTTGCTGCAATAAAAGGTTGTGGAGATTCACCGCTATATTATCAGCTCCATTGCACTGTTGGTAGGAAGATGAAACTGTTTTCCGAGGCAAACATCCAAGGGGCTGCAAAGCTGTAACCACTACTTTTCTCACTCCCAAACCATGAATGCGTCTCAAATTTAGGTGGATCTGGTTCACAACAGATGCGATGAAAGCTGGCAAACCCTGCCAAGTACAAAGGAATAAAAGTTTTTTATGGCTGGTTATATAGTGGTGATTTAATTTGTTAACCTTTAAATTAGAGACGTGGACCCTCTGTGATGAACACTCCCTCTGATGGGCGTGTAATAAGAGACAGACCCGAGAGTAAAACGAGAATTTTTCTCTCACATGACATGCTTTATGAGGGCAAAATTATCATTTTGTCCTCCGATCTGTCGCATCATACGCCCATCACAGGGCGTGTTCATCACAGAGGATCCACGTCTCTAATTTAAAGGTTAACAAACTAAATCAAGAATTAAACCAAGCTAATCTGTTTTTTGTGTGACGAGAATTTCGCGTGCGGAGCTTTTGTGGCCTGAGCCAATTAGGCTAGCTGAGTCCAAAATATTTTAAGCGGCGGCCCCAAACGAACTCAAAAAAAAAAAAAAAAATTGTAATTTTTTTACCAATGGGAAAAGTCATTGTGTAATTTAATACGAGAAGAAATCCTCTACTATATCATTGATTTACCTGGGCAGAGCCATTTCTACTAAAATAAGCACTGTAGTCGTTGCCGACGACGGAGACATGAACCACCGAGGAGTTGAGATCTCTCTTTGTGTAGACTCCGTCATGGATGAGTTGTTGAAAGAAATCGATTTGCCTGGTCATGTTTGGATATTGGGCCAACGTATCGAAGACACCTGTCCCTCCGTAAGCAAAGTTCATTCCATGTTGTAGCAATTTTTTCGCAAATTTTCTCAATCTGTAGGGTATTGGAGATTTGATTCCAAGGAAAGATGCTGCAATATATCAACGCACACTTGAAACACCAGGCACACAAGAGAGAAGAAGAAGAAGAAGATGATGATGAAGAAGAAGAAGGTACCTAAGTAATCAGTAAGGACATGACCGTCGGAGAAACGGCCGTTCGGTTTACCGGTAAAAGTGATTCCGTAGGGAACCTTCCACGAACTAGATTCGGATATCCCGGTATTTCCTGTATCAGCATAAGAGTCCCCGAAAACAAAAAGCTTCGAGGGTCGAACATGATGATGATGATGGTGAGATGAACCATGCACAGCTTGAATTCCTGTAAGATTAATTCATAGAACCAATTATAAGAACTCATTTAAGTTTTAGAGATTAAAAGAACGAATAGAATTATAATTCAGCTCAAGTGAACCTGTTTGAAGACTATAGCAGAAGAAGAAACAGAAGATAAAGAAGATGGGCATCTTCTGCTCCATATGAGAGAGAGAGAGATGGAAATTGAGGAAGCAGATATGATCTTCTAATCTTATTTATCAAGGCCTTAGGGTAGTGAGGAGGGGTCTGGGTTCTATAAATCAGCTCAAGTCAACCTGTTTGAATCGTCTGTGACCTAGTAGTACCAAAAATAAATAAAACAATAAAAGGAGAATCACGTGCTAGCCAATAAAATAGTCCAAAAGGTCTGACACGAAAGAAGTAACTTATCAACGTGTTTGCCCATGGCCGGTCATGATTAATATTTGAAATTTTATGTAAGTTATTATTGGTCCATGCTTAAAACATTCTTTTATATATATATATATATATATATATATATATATATATATACTTTAGAGTTTGAATGGAATTCTTCAACTTCTCTTGCGTCGGTGGTAATGTTGGAAAACAATGAAGGATCACGCGTAGGAATTAAGGGTTAAAAACAATTTGTCGTATTGATCAACAAATTTTAAGGTACGATCAGTTCGTTTTTTTGCGATGAGGTTTTTTGCCTCTAATTAATATCACGAATGCACTAGGAGTCAGTGAGAAAATGTCTTCAAGATACAATGAAGCCTTTGATCAAGATAAGTTGTGATTCTCGAATGTGCACCATATAAGGTCTGATGAAAGATAATTTCTATTATGTGATCTGTTGAATATAAAGAATTACAGTGGAAGTAATTACAAAAAGGAGAATTAGAGTGGAAGTAATTACAGAAAGGAAAATAAATATCTTATAATAACGTAACGCTTATCCTACAATTAAGGTAAGTTACCAAAGTTGTACAACTGTGAAATATAGCAGTTACAGGAGATCATAAGTTGGGCGATTCTTTACAGGTTAAGGAAGTATTTCCTTCTATACGCCCCCGCAAGATGGTGCTTCCATTGGAGAACCAATCTTGTCCCGAAGAGAAGTAAAACGCTGTCGAGAAAGAGGTTTGGTTAGAGCATCTGCCAGTTGATCAGTGGTAGAAACATGAGAGACTTTTAGCTGACCCTTGTTGACATGATCGCGAACAAAATGAAAATCAATGGCTATATGCTTCATGCGAGAGTGGAACACCGGATTGGCACACAAATATGTAGCACCAACATTGTCATAATAAATGAGAGGTGGAGTTGAGGAGCGTACACCTAATTCAGTTAAGAGATGCTGAACCTAAGCTATTTCTGCAGCCGTGGCAGCAACGACCCTGTACTCGGCCTCAGTGGAGGAGCGACCGACGGAACATTGTTTTCGGGATGCCCAAGAGACAGCATTGCCATCCAAATAAAGAATGTAGGCAGTAGTGGACGTACGATCATCAGGGTTACTGGCCCAATCTGAATCAGAGAAGGCATAGAGCGAAGAGGAATTGGTACGCGTGAGGGAGAGACCATGATGAATCATTCCTTTGAGAAACCTTAGGAGTCGCTTAACAGCTTGCCAGTGTAGCTGAGTTGGTTTGTGCATGAACTGAGATAGCTTATTTACTGCAAACGCAATATCCGGCCGTGTGAGCGAGAGGTACTGAAGAGAACCAACAACACTACGGAACTCACTGGCATCCATGGAGGCTAAACCATCATGGAGGGTGAGACAGGTAGTGGTGGAGCGTGGTGTAATAGCCTCTTTGGCACCGGTCATATTGGTCCGTGCAAACAAATCACGGATATATTTGTGTTGTGACAAGCAGATGCCAGTGGGCGTTGGTATGACTTCAACGCCAAGAAAATAGTGGAGGGCACCCATGTTCTTAACGGAGAAGCGAGAGGACAAGGCACCAATGAAGGAGGCAATGAATCTGCTATTATTGCCGATGATAAGTAGATCATCAACATAGACCAAGAAGTAAGCCAGGATGCCATCATGCTTGTAGATGAACAGGGAAGTGTCGGCTTTGGAGTTGACAAATCGTTGAGACAGGAGAAACGTGGTCAACTCATTGAACCAAGCACGTGGTGCCTGCTTGAGACCATAAATTGCTTTGTGGAGTCGACAGACATGATTAGGTAGTTGTTCATCAATAAATCCCCTGGGTTGAGCCATATAAGCTTCTTCAGACAAAGACCCCTGAAGAAAGGCATTGTTGACATCAAGCTGTTGAACTGGCCAGCCATGCCAAAGGGCTAAGCAGAGCACAACCCGAATTGTTGTGGGCTTGTCAACAGGCCTGAATGTCTCAGTGTGATCAAGACCGGGCCGTTGATGAAAGCCTTTTGCCACAAGACGAGCCTTGTACCGGTCAATAGAACCGTTAGGGTTCCTTTTAATCCGAAATACCCACTTGCAACCAACCAAGTTCTGTTTTGGAGAGGGAGGTACCAACTCCCAAGTACCATTGCGGGCTAGCTCATTGAACTCATCTGACATGGCAGCTGGCCACTGGGGGTGTTGAAGAGCTTGGGATACACAGGTCGGTTCAAAGGT
Source organism: Pachysandra terminalis (assembly GCA_031762675.1). Taxonomy (NCBI): domain Eukaryota; kingdom Viridiplantae; phylum Streptophyta; class Magnoliopsida; order Buxales; family Buxaceae; genus Pachysandra; species Pachysandra terminalis. Next base: position 2,623,665 of record JAUPMG010000006.1, on the reverse strand, counting down.
GGTAGGTAATGGATGTTTGGTGATGGCATTGAGTTGTCGAGGTTTAAAAATGTTGTTTTTAGCACGGGTGATCATGGGATGAGTCGGTGCCGGTGGTGGTGGGGGAGGTGGTGGGGGTGACGATAAGGGTAGTGGAAAAGGTGGTGGCATTGGGGCGTACGGGGATGGCGACTGGCATGAGGGTACCGTGACCTGTTGCGGCTGCTGTGAAGAAACCACTGATGGCAAGACAGGCATGATCAAGGCTGGTGGAGGAGAGGAAGGAGAGGAGGGAGGAATAGGTGGTGGAGTGAGAATATCAAGAGACGTTGTCCACGATGGAACGGATTGAGGAGTGAGGCGAGTGTGGGAAGTGGTCGCGTAGGGGAAGTCAGATTCAACGAAGTGAACATGACGAGAGATGAACAGTCGGTTAGTTGTGGGGTCTAGACACTCATAAGAACTTTGAGTAAGTGAATATCCCAAAAAAACACATGGGCGCGATCGAGAGTCAAGTTTATGCTCGGCATACGGCCGTAGCCACGGGTAACACAAACACCCAAATACTCGAAGCCGAAGATAATTTGGCCGATCACCAAAAAGTGATTCAAATGGAGACTTAAGATGAAGAAGAGGGGTAGGTAGGCGATTAATGAGGTACGTGGCAGCTTGAAACGCATGGGGCCATAAAGAGAGAGGAAGGGAGGCTTGGCGAAGCATAGTGAGACCAAGGTCCACGATGTGCCGATGACGGCGTTCAGCTGTGCCATTATGTTGAGGCGTGTGTGGGGGAGTAGTGAGGTGGGTGATGCCATGAGTGGCAAAATAGTTTTTCATAGTGATGTATTCCCCTCTATTGTCCAAGTAAGTGGTTACAATGGGTGTTTTGAAGTAGTTTTCAATAAGGACTTTGAATTTTTGAGAAACAGGAAAAACATCAGATTTGTGACAAATTGGATAGAACCAGATATACTTTGTAAAATGATCAACAAAGATAACATAAAATCGATAACCTTCGGTTGATGTTATTGGAGCCGGGCCCCAAACATCTGTGTATAGTAGATCTAAGGGACCACGACTCTTGAGAGATGAAACATAAAAGGGAAGCTTGTGGCTTTTATTACACAAACATGGGTCACAATTGTTTTGACTAGAAGAGACAGATAATGGAAGATTGCAAGAGGTAACAAGATGATGGAGAATACGAGAGGAGGGATGACCAAGCC
>JAUPMG010000006.1:2609703-2622360 GCA_031762675.1 Pachysandra terminalis | reverse complement strand
ACTTTCAATTTTTATTGTGGTTATCCCCCCCCCCCCCCCCCTTGGTTATTTTTCGCTCTCTTTAGATGTTTGTACACTAAATTTCTTGTTTTATGTTATTTTGTTCCTCGCTATTCAGTACATTTTGATTTCTCTAGTTTTGGATTTCATGCGTGTTCGTTTTCTTGAATTCTTTTCATTTATATTTTTGTAGGTGTTCTTGCTTTCATATGGGTTGTCTGCTAGCTTTAACCAACTTACGGTGCCCAAAAGTTTTAAGGCTATTGGGGAGCTCTTTATTTTGTAATATTTGTTTCATCACTGCTTGTTGCTGCTTTTAGATTGAATAGAATAAGACGATTTATTCCAATGGTGGAAACCTTATCAACTGTATGATTCTGTCCAGCATGAACTTGGTATATTTCAAATTTAGGAATCATTCCTCTATGTTCTCTGCAGCAAGTTATCATTAAGGTAGTAATTACCACTTACATTCGTCTTATGTTAGGTTGGCTAGATGTTAATTTCTTCATTTTCCTCCGCAATAAACTATTGCAAAGTTCTCCTGAAATGGTGCAAGTGAATTATAGGTATTGGGGTAGCTGGTGCTCAGTTTGTCAGCTTATAAATATAAGTACATTTATTAAGAGGCTCAGATGTTAAGTCTCCATATGTTGTTGTTCGCAATGAATCCAATGTGATGAATACATCTTGTTTTCTTCAGGCTGGAGATTTATTCACAGCTCATCAGTTTTAAGTGAAATCTTTTTGACTATATTGAACGAGTAGAAAAAAGATACTGGCCAAGTACGACATATATTTTAAGCAAGCCAAAAGTTCGAGTTTCTGTTGTTCCTGGACATTATGCATTATCTTCTAATTCCTTGTAACTCCTCTTTTTAGTATCACAAGTTGGGAGAAGTATCAAACAGTGGTATGAAGTTTGATCACATTAAATTACTTATTTATTTTTTCTTCTCTTAATTTATCCACACTGAATTTTTTGGGTGCAGTTACACCACCAGTGGAGATCTTTGAGGATATATCTAGTTCCTTACATGAGTCTTGGGTGAGTAGCTTGTTGTTCAAGTGTAATGTGCCATTTCTCATGTTGGAGTGAAATTTGTGCGTGAAAGACTGCAATTGTTAAGAATCTCTCTTGATAAATTCTAAAGGAGGTATTGTTCTAGTTTGAAATGATGTTATATGTGCTTAAATTTCTTTTACTTGGAATACTATAATCTAGCTCTTGTTTATGCTGCATGATTTGTTTTTACAAGTAAAATGGACAGAAGAAATAGAAGAAGTGAAAATGAAAGAATGGAAAGGAGTCATATCGATTAAAACGACTCTATTAAGCTATGTAAGTTCTTTTCTCAATCTTCTTTGTTTCCTTTTAGTTTTGTCTATTTATTTTTAAAAGACTAGAGTTTTCAAGTTATAGCATCTTTCTTGTTCCTTTTCTCCTTATCATCAGTGGAGATCTTGTGTTCGGATATTTCTAGTTCCTTACATGGTTCTTTGGAGAATAGCTTGCCATGTCAAGTGCAGAGAGCCTATTCTCATGGCTGGAGTCAAACTAATAGACTGCACTTGTAAAGAATCTGTCTGGTAAGTTCTAAGAGGAGGTTTGTTGTTCCCAGTGGCTTGTGTGCCTATATTCTTTAGGATATCTTTCTACATCTAAAATAGAATGAAAAGAAAAAGAGGAAAAGAAAAGAAAGTGGTGCGACGAGCCTACCTAGTGCACAATGTATCTTTTTCATGCAGTTACATCGTGCAAAGCACGCCTTACAAGCACAACAGAAAGCAACACCCGCTCCCCTCTCATCTCTCTTTCTCTGAAAAAGAAAAAAGGCATAGAATAAACAGAAGAAAGGAGAAGCAAAAAAATTTAAAATACGAAACTTTTCTGGGTTTTAGAATAAAACTTGATGTGAAAGGGAAAGAAAAAAAAATCTGAAAGAGAAAAAAGAGAAGAAAAAAAAAGTGAGAAAATTTTATGTTGAGAAGCGTTAAATTAATTTACTGTTCACTTTTGTGATATTTTAATGTGTTTAAATTATATGGTCTCTATTGTGCAACACGGATGGCTAGGATGTGTTCTATTGTGACTTGTCTTGTAAGAAACTTGTAGAAGTTTTTAGCTGAAAGAAAAGTGTTGCTGTAAAAAAAACAGAGGAGAATAGAAGAGCCTTTCTTCTGTTCTGTGTGTTTTTGTCTTCCTCGCTTTGTTCCTTTTGGAAGATTCACATATAAAAACATCCAATAGAAGTGGTATCAGAGCTTATACGATCAGATTTGCTGGGCGTGAAGAGAATCGACGAGAAAATAAACCTCGGAAGAAGACATCTCCAAGTCCAGCTCAAGCAACTCAAGTTTGAACATTCAACAACTCTCTATTCCGATATTTGCTGGAGAAAATTATGACTTTTGAAATGTTAAGATGAAAACCCTATTCCAATCACAAGATTTGTGGGATTTAGTTGAAAAAGGGTATGATGAACCCGATTCAACAACCCCCCTCTTACAAATGCACAAAAGGAACTCTTAAAGAAGAACAAAAGGAAGGATGCAAAAGCTCTCTTTTCATCCAACATGCAATTTCAGAAGACATTTTTTCAAGGCGTATTTGAGTTACAAAATCCAAAGAAGCTTGGACCATTCTACAAGATGAGTTTCAAGGAAATACAAAGGTTAGAACCATCAAACTACAAACTGTTAGAAGAGAGTTAGAGAATATGAAGATGAAAGAATCTGAAACTTTGAAAGATTAGTTTTCTAGAGTCATGGAAGTTGTAAATCAAATGAAGATGTATGGTGAAAAAATTATTGATCAAAAAGTTTTCGAGAAAATCTTGATTAGTTTACTAGAAAAATTTGACACAATTGTTGGTATTATTGAAGAATCAAAAGACAAATCTTCCTTGAGTATTCAAGAGTTGATGGGATCATTAAAATCTCATGAGCAAAGAATGATGAGGCATTCCGAAAAGTCAGTTGAAAATTCTTTTCAATCTAAGATGAATTTGGGTTCAAAACAGTTAAGTCAAGAACGCCAAAGGGAAGATTCATCTAGAGGTGGAAGGCAAAGTAGAGGAAGAGGAAGAAACACAAGAGGAAGAGGAAGAGGAATAAGCTCTTATGATCGAAATATAGTTGCTGAAAGTTCCCAACCAAACTGTGGTATCTGCAAGAGAAGTAGTCATGTTGATTAAAAATGTTGGTTTAAGGGCAAGCTTCAATGTTTCAATTGTAAAAAACTTGGGCATGTGCAAAAGGATTGTAGATTTAAGAATGTTCAAAAGGCAAATTTTTCAGAAGAAAAAGAAGATGAAGGGAATTTGTTTTGTGCTTGCCAGACGGCTTGTGAGAAGAAAAATGATGTTTGGTTCCTTGATAGTGGTTGTAGCAACCACATGACTGGGGACAAAAATATTTTCTGGACATGGACACTTCAGTAAGTTCTCAAGTACGAATGAGAAATGGAGCCTTGGAGCAAGCTAAACTGTTGGTATACAAACCAAGAAAGGGACTAAATTTATTCGTGATGTGCTATTTGTTCCGGATTTGGAGCAAAATTTGTTGAGTGTTGGGAAACTTGTGGAGCATGGTTATTCAATTCATTTTGAAGATAAGGGCTGTAAAATTTATGAAAAAGGAAATGAAAGGCAAGTGATAGCAAACATAGTAATGGAGAAGGGCAGAAATTTTCCATTAACATTCAAGTATGTGGGAGATGTTGCTATGAATGCTGAGATAAAAGATGACTCTTGGTTGTGGCATAGAATATTTGGGCATTTGAACTTCCATAGTTTGAAACTACTCCAACAAAGTAATATGGTGCAAGGACTGCCATACATTGAAGAAAAACCTGATGTGTGTGAAGGTTATGCTCTCAAAAAGCATCATCGGAAATCCTTCCCAAAGGGAGTTGCATGGAGAGCTAAAGTACCTTTGGAGCTAGTACATACAGATGTTTGTGAACCAATAAGGACTCTCTCTCATGGCCAAAACAGGTACTTCATTCTCTTTATTGATGATTTGACTAGAATGACATGGGTATACTTCATGCGTGAAAGATCGCAAGTATTTTCTGTTTTTAAGAAGTTCAAAAATCTGGTTGAAAAACAAAGTGAGCACCATATAAAAGTTTTGAGAAGTGATAAAGGAAAAGAATACACCTCAAATGAGTTTAATCAATTTTGTGAAGATAAAGGCATTGATAAACAGCTCACTGTTGCTTATACGCCACAACAAAATGGAGTTTCTGAAAGAAAGAACCAAACTGTAATGGAAATGGCTAGGTCTATGCTCAAAGAGAAAGTTCTTCCTAACTATTTTTGGGTTGATGCAGTTTATACATCTGTTTACTTGATAAATAGATGTCTGGCCAAGTCTTTGGAAAAACAAACACCTTTAGAAGCTTGGAGTGGGAGAAAGCCTTCTGTAAGGCACCTTAAAGTTTTCGGGAGCATTTGTTATGCACAAATCCCAAAGGAGAAAAGGCACAAGCTAGAAGAAACAAGTGACGAGTGTATTTTTGTTGGGTACAACTCAAAATCAAAAGGCTATAGGCTGTAAAATTTGAAGACAAACACAATTGTCATTAATAGAGATGTGTTTTTTGATGAAAAGGCAGCATGGGATTGGCAACAAGGGAAAGTGTTGAAGCAACCTTTTTTAGTTGAGGAAGAACCACAAAAGAACAAGACAATGGTGAAGAATCGGCACAAGTATCTTCAAGTGCAGATTCACCATCCTCTCCTAGTAGCTCTTCAAGTTATAGTTCATCAAGTCCAAGTTCAATACCTAGAAAAATGAAAAGCTTAAGTGATGTTTATGAAAGATGTAACTTCTGCATTGTTGAACTAGAAAATTTTGAAGAAGCTATACAAGTAGAAGATTGGAAGAGAGCTATGCAAGAAGAGATTGAAGTGATTGAAAGAACAAGACATGGGACTTGGTAAACAAGCCAAATGATAAGGAAATCATTGGACTGAAATGGATTTACAAGGTAAAACACAAACCGGATGGTTCAGTTCTAAAAATTAAAGCAAGGTTGGTTGTAAAAGGCTATTCACAACAGCTTGGAATTGATTTTCATGACACTTTTGCTCTGGCGTCTTGCAAGGACACAATTCGAACCCTTATTGCCTTGGCAGCTCAAAAAGGTTGGTTGCTCCACCAACTTGATGTCAAATCAGCATTTTTAAATGGGGAGTTGGAAGAAGAGATCTATGTTGAACAACCACGAGGCTTTGTTATCAAAGGAGAAGAAGAAAAAGTATACAAGTTGAAGAAAGCTTTCTATGGGATGAAACAAGCACCACTACAATGGTATTGTCAAATTGACAAATACTTTCTTCAAAAGGGGTTTACAAGAAGCAAAATTGAGCCCACTCTTTATGTCAAAACTCAAGGTATGTCAAATATTCTTGTTGTTGCTATTTATATTGATAATTTGGTGGTTACCAGTAACAATGAGAAGATGATATTATGATTTCAAAAAGGAAATGATGAAGAGGTATGAAATGAGTGACATGAGACTTTTACATCACTTTCTTGGGCTTGAAATATATCAAAGAGAAGATGGAGTTTTTATTTCTCAAAACAAGTATGCTGAAACTATTCTTAAAAAGTTCAAAATTGAAGGTTGTAAGCCTATGGCTACACCCCTTGTTGTGGGTGACAAACTGATGAAAGAAGATGGACGTAAGAAAGTGGATGCTACATTATATAGAAGCATGATTGGACGTTTGTTGTATCTTACCGCAACAAGACCGGATATTATGTTTTCAGCAAGTTTGCTTTCTAGATTTATGCAAAGTCCCAATCACATTCATCTTGGAGCTGCAAAAAGAATACTCAGGTACATTCGAGGCACAGTAAAATTTGGAATCAAATATTGCAAAGCTGTAGAGCTGAAATTAATTGGTTATTGTGATAGTGATTGGGCTGGTTCAGTAGAGGACATGAAAAGTACTTCTGGTTTTGTTTTTTCTCTGGGTTCTAGAGCATTCTCATGGCAATCTAAGAAACAAGATTCAGTTGCTCAATCATCGACTGATGTTGAATATGTTGCAGCAGCCATTGCAACTTCACAGGTTGTATGGTTGAGAAGGATATTTGAAGATGTTGGCAAGAAGTAAGAGGAAAGCACTCAAATGTTCTGCGATGACAAATCAGCTATAGTGATGGCAAAGAATCCAGTTTATCATAGCCGCACAAGATATATTGCTGTTAAGTATCACTTTATTAGAGAAAAGGTTGAAGAAGGTGAAATATAGATTAAGCATTGCAAGACTGATGATCAGGTGGCAAATATATTTACAAAGGCCCTGCCCAAAGAAAAATTTCAGCAGTTAAGAGAATTACTTGGTGTTCAGGAACAACACGTTAAGGGGGAGTGTTAAATTAATGTAATGTTCACTTTTGTGATATTTTAAAGTGTTTAAATTGTATGGTTTAGATTGTGCCACATGGATGGCTAAGATGTGTTCTATTGTGACTTGTCTTGTAAGAAACTTGTAGAAGAAGCTTTTAGCTGAAAGAAAAGTGTTGCTGTAAAAAAAACAGAGGAGAATAGAAGAGCCTTTCTTCTGTTCTGTGTGTTTTTGTCTTCCTCGCTTTGTTCCTTTTGGAAGATTCACATATAAAACATCCAACAAGAAGTCACAGAGCGGTTGAACTATTGTTATTTAATTTTGGCAATGGATCTTTGTTACCAATTCTACTACAACCTACATTGTGTGAAAATTTTATAGTACAAAGTTCCTCCAATAGGGAGATTCTTTATAAGAGCTTTTCATTGTCATCTCCTAAACATCCTTACTAGGTAATATATCATCAGAAAGATTGATATTATATGCAGATTAGTGTTGATTTGTGTTAATGAAATTTAATTTTTCATTGTAATTGCATGCTATAATGTTTCTTGTATAGATGAACAAAAATATAGTGCGAGGGCCAGCACATCCACTGATTGATGAACATAAATGAACATGTCTGTGAGCTTGATTGCATTTTTATCAATTTGCTGTAGCTACTATCAAAGGTTATAGACGTTCCTTTTTCACCAGGTGCATCATCAACACTTCAGGTCTGTGAGCTTGATTGTATCGTTCTTATGAGTGTAATTGCATTTTGTATCATACCTTTTCACTTGTAGCTTTAGTGGCCTTAATAGGCTTAATTTCTATTCAAATTATTGAAACAACTAGCTTCTGACGTGTGTTTCCATGGAAGAGTAAACTCTTAAAGATTAAACACTAACCTTCCTAGGTTTTCCATCAAATTGATGAAAGGAACTTATTATTTTTTGTTCCATCAATTAACAAAAATATGCTTCTATCTCTACTGGATTACTTTTGCTACTCTTTTACTTTATATTTCCATGTAAATGCAATTGTTGGTATATATTAAAAGGTTTGATGAAAGATAATATTCGTATTGATTTACATTGCGTGTATAAAGGAATTACAATGAGAGCAAAATAGAAAGGGAATAAGTATCCTACAAATAAGGTAACAGTTACAATGGAGATACACCCAGAATATACAGCTGTTGGAGATGACCGTTACATGAAGATTATGGGTTGTGAGATCTTGTACATGATGGAGAATTATTTGCTTCTATACGCCCCCGCAAGATGATGCTTCCATTGGAAACACCAATCTTGTCCCAAAGAAGAGTAAACTGCTGTCGAGAAAGGGGTTTGGTAAGAGCATCCGCTAGTTGATCGGTAGAAGAAACGTGAGATACCTGAAGCTGACCCTTGTTGACATGATCTCGCACAAAGTGAAAATCAATGGCTATGTGTTTTATGTGAGAGTGGAAGACTGGATTGGCGCACAGATAAGTAGCCCCCACACTGTCACAATAAATTCGTGGTGGAGTGGAGGAGAGTACACCCAACTCACCTAAGAGATGTTGAACCCAAGATATCTCGGCGGCAGTGGCAACAACAGCCCTATACTCTGCCTAAATAGAGAATGTAGGCCGTGGTGGATGTGCGATCATCAGGATTACCGGCTCAGTCTAAATCAGAGAAGGCATATAGTGAAGAGGAATTGGTATGTTTGAGTGATAGACCTTGATGAATCGTTCCCTTGAGATACCTTAAGAGTCGCTTGACAGCTTGCTAATGTAGTTGAGTTGGTTTGCGCATGAACTGAGAGAGCTTATTTACTACAATTGTTATGTCTGGCCGTGTGAGCGAGAGGTACTGAAGGGATCCGACAACACTACAGAACTCACTAGCATCCATGGAGGCAGAACCCTCATTAAGGGATAGACAGGTAGTGGTGGAGAGTGGTGTGATGGCCTCCTTGGCACCGGTCATATTGGTCCTGTTAAGCAAATCACACACACACACACACACACACACACACACACACACATATATATATATATATATTTGTGCTGTGACAAGAGAAAGCCAGTGGATGTCGGTATGACTTCAACGCCAAGGAAATAGTGGAGTGCACCCATGTTCTTGACGGGAGGACAAGGCACCAATGAAGGAGGCAATGAAGCGGCAATTGTTACCAGCGATAAGTAGGTCATCAACATAGACCAAGAAGTAAGCAAGGATGCCATCATGATTGTAGATGAACAGAGACGTGTCGGCTTTGGAGTTGACAAATCTTTGAGACACTAGAAACGTGGTCAACTCATTGTACCAAGCACGTGGTGCCTGCTTAAGACCATAGATTGCTTTGTGGAGTCCGCAAACATGATTAGGCAGTTGATCATCAAAAAACCCCCTAGATTGAGTCATATAAACTTCTTCGAAAAAATACCCTGAAGAAAAGCATTGTTGACATCAAGCTGTTGAACTGGCCAGCCATGCCGAAGGGCTAAGCAAAGCACAACTCCAATTGTCATGGGCTTGACAACAGGGCTGAATGTCTCAGTGTAATCAAAACCGGGCCGTTAATGAAAGCCTTTTGCCACAAGATGGGCCTTGTACCTGTCAATCGATCTGTCAGGGTTCCTTTTAATCCAAAATTCCCATTTACAACCTACCAGGTTTTGTTTCGGAGAGGGAGGTACCAATTCCCAAGTACCATCTGACATTGCAGCTTACCACTCAGGGTGTTGAAGAGCCTGGGATACACAGGTCGGTACAATGGTGGCAGGTAAGGGATGTTTGGTGGTGACATTAAGTTGTCGAGGTTTAAAAATGTTGTTTTTGGCACGTGTGATCATGGATTGAGTCGGTGTCAGTGGTGGTGGGGGGTGGGGGGATTGAAGGTAATGGGGGTGGTGGTGGAGGTGGCAGCGGTGGAGCGCACGGGGATGGGGACTGGCATAAGGGTACCGTGACTGACTGTAGCTGTTGTGAAGAGACCACTGACGGCAAGACAGGCGTAGCCAAAGCGAGTGGAGGAGAAGGTGGGGAGAAGGGAGGAACAGGTGGGGGAGTGGGAATGTCAAATGACGATGTCCAAGAGGGAGTGGATTGACAGGTGAGACGGGTGTGTGAAGTGGTCCCGTATGGGAATTCAGATTCAACAAGGCGAACATGGCAAGAGATGAACATGCGGTTGGTGGTGGGGTCAAGATACTTATAAGAACTTTGAGTAAGTGAATAACCCAGAAAAATACATGGTCGCGAACGAATGTCAAGTTTGTGCTTGGCATACGGACGTAGCCACGGGTAACATAAACACCCAAACACACGAAGTCGGAGATAATTGGGTCGATCACCAAAGAGTGATTCAAATGGGGAATTAAGATGGAGAAGGGGGGTAGAGAGACGATTAATGAGGTACGTTGCGGCTTGAAACGCATGGGACCATAAGGAGAGAGGAAGCAAGGCTTGATAGAGCGTGGTGAGACCCGTGTCCACTATGTGCCAATGACGGCGTTCAGCGGTGCCATTATGTTGAGGTGTGTGAGGGGGAGTAGTGAGGTGGGTGATGTCATGGGTGGCAAAATAGTTTTTCATTGTGATGTACTCCCATCCCCACCCCATTGTCCGAGTAAGTGATTACAATGGATGCTTTGAAGTAGTTTTCAACAATGATTTTGAATTTTTGAAAGATAGAAAAAACATTAGATTTGTGATAAATAGGATAAAGACAGATATACTTCGTAAAGTGATCAACAAAAATAACATAAAATCGATAGCCTTTGGTTGATGTTATTGGAGTTGGGCCCCAAACATCTGTGTATAGTAGATCTAAGGGACCACGACTCTTGAGAGATGAAACATAAAAAGGAAGCTTTGGCTTTTATTACATAGACAAGAGTCACAATTTATTTGACTAGAGAAAACAAATAATGGAAGATTGCAATGTAATAAGTTGATGGAGAATACGAGAGGAGGGATGGCCAAGCTGTCTGTGCCAGTTGAGTAGTGGAGCCTTCACACCAACCATAGCTTGTAAGTGTGTCGTAGGAGATAGGGACTTAAGCCACTCGTACACATCATTATTATTCCGGCCGCGAATGAGTCACCCCCGTGCAAAGATCATTTACCAAGAAAAACGCAGAAAAGAATTCAATAGATGTATTATTGGATTTGCAAAATTGAGAAAATGACAGTAAATTTTTCTTGATGGATGGAACACAAAGAACATTAGATAAGGCAAAAGTGGTAGTGGGAATGGAAAGAATTGCAGTGCCAGTGTGAGTTATGTGCAAACTTGTGCCGTCCCCAATGAGGATGGCATTCCAACCTTCATATTCCGAGGTGAGTGAGAGATTATTGAGATTATCTGTGACATGATGAGATGCAGCGGAATCAAGGAGCCAGTTTTGTTGCAGTGATGGCGCAATGGTGGTGTGGTTTGCAATAGGAGTTGTATGTGGAGCATGGCGAACACGAGGACAGCGCTTAGCGCTATGACCTTGCTGATCACACAGTTGGCAGAAGCCTTTGTAACCCCGACCTTGACATTTCTTCTGGGGCTGAGTTGTGCCTTGATAGCCACAATTAAAATTGGACGATGACTGATGTCCTCGATTGTGGAAGGTGTTGGAAGAAGAACCTTTGTTATTGGAGTAGGACTTGTAGATGTTGGATTGTCCAGATCGTTAAGTAACATTGGATGTGATTGTGGGGGACACAGCGAGCACTTCCTAACGTTTGAGAAAGTTTTCATACTCTCAAGTTTATCATGAAGATCTTCAAAGCTGATGGGATTTTCCCGGGCACGAAATTGCTGCAGCAATTTCTTTGAACGTTGGTCCAAGACCATTTAGAACATGAACAACTAAATCAATGTCGCTAGGGGGCTCACCTATGATGGAGAGTTCATCAGATATGCTTCTCATTGTGTCGAGAAATTATGTCACAGAGATGGAGCCACGGGTGGTGGCTGTAAGTCGTTCCTTGAGGCCCATAGCTCTGGATCGGGAGCGATTTGCATAAAGGGTTATGAGTTTCTCCCATGCCGTACGAGAGGTTGTTGCCAAGGCAATGAGCGGCATGATCTGTTCAGAAACAGAAGCAATAATGGAGTGCAGCAGCAGGTGGTCTTGGCGAAGCCATAGAAGATAACCAGGATTGGATTTATCATCTATGTTTTTGGGAGGGTGCGGATGTGATCCATCCACATAGCGCATTAGTTCATATCCGATGAGAAGGGCATTGAACTGAGCACGCCAAGTCAGGTAGTTCATTGGCGTGAGTTTGAGGGGCAGTTGGGCTGCGGCATTGATTGCAATCAATGGATTTGGTGCTGCAATACCAGTGTTAGTGACAACAAAAACAGAATCTGTTTGAGACGAAGCTTCAGCCATGGCGACAAGGGATGGATCTAGGTGCTCGTGAGAGCGTTTTGCTCTGATACCATAAAAGGTTTGATGAAAGATAATCTTTGTATTGATTTACATTGTGTATATAAAGGAATTACAATAAGAGCAAAAATAGAAAGAGAATAAGTATCCTAGAAATAAGGTAACGGTTACAATGGAGATAAATCGAGAACATACAGCTATTGAAGATGACCGTTATATGAAGATTATGCCTGTGAGATCTTGTACATGCGGGAGAATTATATATTTCTATATATATTTATTATTTGGAGTACTACTTCAAATGATATTTTGCTGGATGCTTACATGCTTATGCTTTGGGTTCATGCACTTAATACTGTATGAGAACTAATAATAATACAGTTGATGCAGCTTGGGAATTGAGAAGCGTCGTGGAACTAACTTACTGCTTCAATTCTATATTTTTATATTGGATTCACTATGAGAAAGATGTTAAGGTTACATCAAAGGGAATGATGCAGGACTACTAATTATGGTTCCGATGTAGTGTTTATATCTTTGTCCTCTCAAATATGGTAGGAAACCTGCTAGAATGATACAACATATTTTAGAAGAGTATTTTCTGAAATTTATATGCTTATATAGTCTCGCGAGCTGTGCCCAAGAATATGGTATGTGCTCAGTCCTCTTGAACCTAGGCATGGCTTTAAGGGTAGGGATGGCAACGGGTTGGGTTAAACGGGTAACACGCCCCGCCCCGCCCCTAATGGTTAGGGTTTGGTAACCTCTAACTCGGGTTAGGGGCGGGTTAGGGTTTGGCTCAACCTGCCCCGCTACCGCCCCGAACCAGCCCCGATCCCGCTCTGTTGCTATTCACCTATGTTTTAAATATGTAATTTATGTTTTAAATATATATTTTATATTTTAAATATGTATTTTATGTTTTAA
>JAUPMG010000006.1:2574419-2588890 GCA_031762675.1 Pachysandra terminalis | reverse complement strand
AGATGTTGGAATCATTGATCTAGGGTTTCCACTTGATTTGTTTGTTGATATGTGGATTTGGCTTGTTCCTTTTTTAAATCCAAATTCCTCTAGTACCCATTAATTGAAAAATCAACGATGGTAGTTTTTTTTTTTTTTTTTGATAACTGGGGTGTCCGGGCCAGCTTGCATGCACCACAACTAATCTCCAGGGCCCTAAAGTTAACGACCAGGTCACCTCCAGTGGCCCCAAGTGAAACAGCCCCCCGCAGAATCGAACCCCAGACCTGATGCTTCATGAGGCAACAGCTGCAAGTGACCATTGGGGCAACCCCTCGGGGTTGAGCATGATAATGAGATCCAGTTTAAACCAAAACTTGGTGCAGCTGTACCATTTGACTAGGGACATCCCAACAATTGATTGAACATTGAATTTTGGATCCTTATTTGGGAAGAAAAATACAGATACAACATAGATGTCCACCTTTAGAGATGGCCTAGGAAAGACACAAACCCTAGCCATTAAAATCATCCTATGAGAAGATAGATGAAATCATTTAGTCCATCTGGTTTTGAATATCTGAATTCGATTATAGAGATTCAGTGTAAAGATGGTAATACACTATGTTTTTAATGTATCGATGATACACAGGATGTACTCTCCTCTGTCATGCATGTTAATTTTTTTTTTTTATAACTGGGGTGTCCGGGCCAGCTTGCGCGCACCACGACTAATCCCCAAGGCCCTGAAGTTAACGATCAGGTAAACCTCAAGTGGCCCCAAATGAAATGGCCCCCGCAGAATCAAACTCCAAACCTGATGCTTCATGAGGCACCAAATGTATCGGTGATACATAGGATGCACTCTCCTCTGTCATGTTTATTGTTTTAAAATTAGTGGGTGATCGAGTATTCATTAGTTAATGAATCTTTTTTCTGTTTGTAACCTTCAAATGTCATTTTATCTATTAATTTAAATGTCTAAATATTGTTTGCATGTCATGGATTTGTCAGTCAAAAGTTCTCTCTGACCAAACCATTGCATATTTTAGTTTATTGCCTTATTTTTCCTACATGTTGTTGAATACGTGTTTACGTTGGTATTTTAAATAGTAGGCATTATATTGGTAAACACTTGAACTGGTCATTGATACCTCTTTGTAAATGGTTTTGATCTGAAACATTCTCTTTGCATATATGTTTGTGTGTGTATGTACATATATGTATTTACCAAAAAACAAATGTATATACATGTCACCTATAAAAGGTACTTCATAATAAGTGTAATACCAGTTTAAAAATGGCAAAAGACATTGGAGTTCCTGAATTCGTACATGTGAGGAAATTCAATTTGAAGATTACTTGCACGAGCTTGAGCCTTGCAGGCCAGTACAACTTGGGACAAGTCTCCAGTGAGAATTAGATATATACAAATATATTCACAACATAGCAGCAAGGGATTCTGTACATGCAATTGTTGTTTCGACCATTTTGATGGGTTCCATCTTTAACTATAGGATATCAATAAAATTTCACCATCCAAATCTTGATGATCTACTGCTGTGGTTTTTCTTGATTTTCTTATCAAAATCAATCAAATAAGTTATGATCATGATCATTCAATCAGTGTTGCTTCTTGACCTAGGAGTTTTCTTTGATGGGATCCATGTATGCCATGTTCTTAATGTCATGTATTCTGATTAGTATTGGCTTTTTGTTTTTTCAGCTTAAAAAAAGGCTAGAGGGAGAGAAGATGACAGAACACAAAAGGAGACCTGGATCTGTTGACCAAGCCAATCTCATTTCTGATGCAACCAAGCGACAGAAGACTGATTTCTCTATTTCCACCAAGGTTTATAATAATTTTTTTTCTCGTTTGAAAATACTTGAAGAGAGCAATGAGAATCATCTTGAGATGAATCATTCTCATTCCACACCCCGTTTGGTGATCCCACGTTTACTTCAATACATATTGACTTTCCTTGTAGGAAAGTTTTTTTCTAATTGGGCTTGATTCCAATGCTCTGATCCTGAGATCAGCAATGCTGGACATCAGTCTTGTACCTTTTTCCATGGGTGGACCTAGGGATGTACAAACGGGCTGTGCTGTGCTGTGCGGGCCCGTGTAGGCCCGGCATGCCACGTATCATGTCGTGCTCAGGCACGAACCCAGGCCGTGCCGTGCTGGGCTGTGTTCCCTCGCCCGCAGTACAGCACGGCACGACTCGTGCCTCCGCACGGGCCCGGCACAAGCACAGCCCGGGCGTAGGCTAGCCCACTAGGCACAGCCGGGGCACGATATGGAACAGGCCCAGGCGCGGCCAGTTCCGGCCTGGTCCCATCCCTTCCGACGAACAATCACCATTTTTGGCCAGTTTTTTGCCGAAAACAGCTGTTTTTAAAGGGAAACGGCTAGTTTTGGCCGGAATTGAGTTGTTTTGTTTTTGTAAAATGGTCTAAATAACCTTAGTTTCTTATCTCACACACTTTTGTAATATTTTTAAATTTGAAATAATTAATAAAGGGAATATTGTATTTATTTTCAATTTTTATTATCCAATTTTATGGAAGTAGATTTATATAACGTAGAAATTAACTTATTTTATAATTATATTATTATTTTATGTGTTGGTAAATATATATACTTATACATATTTATATATATATATTTAAATATACTAAGTTACAAGTTGGTATGTATGTATGTACCTATACTATATAAGTTAATACAAGTTGTATAATTATATATTAGCAAGTATATATATATATAAGTTAATTCATATAAGAATATACATATAGCTATAATTATTAAGTGAAGTATATAAATATACTTATATTATATAGTTAATATAAGTATATCTACTTGCACATTAAAAAAAAAATGAAGTTTAAATAGTTTTTTTTTAAAAAATCAAATTTTACTTATTTTGGGCCTAACAGCACATTCGTGCTGAAGCTGGCACGGCCCGACCCATATGGTTGGGCACGGCATGGTCCGGCACATAAGGCCCGTGTGTCCTGTGCCGTGCTAGGCCTGGGGTCCCGATCTCTGGGCAAGGCCCGGCCCGGCCCGAATAGTTATCAGGCCGTGCCGTACCAGGCCCGAAGCATCCTGGCCTGTTTGTACATCCCTAGGTGAACCATTAGCACCTTATTCAGGTTCTTACTGGAGTTTCTGGGTGCAGGAGAGGAAAGAGAAAGTGGGAGAACGAATCATGGCTCTGCAACAACTTGTCTCACCGTTTGGGAAGGTACGAATGACTTTTGAGGCGCAATCCTTGTTAATTAATTGCTCTATGATTTGCAGTAAAAGTGAAAACAGTTGTTGAGGTGTAATTCTTGTAAATTAATAGCTCTAGATTTATGGTTTCCACTGTAAACCTTAGATTCAACCTGAAAGGGATGGCAAATGGACCCGTATGTTTTCGAATAATCCTTAGAATGGCTCAACCAGAAAAATTTCGAGGTGTGAAATCCTCTCTAAATTTGTGGATTCCAATGTAAACCTTAGATTCAACCTGAAAGGGATGGCAGATGGCCCATATGTTTTGGAATAATCCTTAGAATGAAAAAATTCTCCTTTACAATCCGAGATGAATTTACTATTTAGTGTGAATCTAAACCAAACCTAGTAAACTAAATGAGATAAATTTACTGTAAATCTAAACCCAGTAAACTAAATGCAGACAGATGCAGCTTCTGTCCTCCAGGAGGCGATGGAATACATAGAGTTCCTTCATGATCAAGTTAAGGTTCGGCCCTTCTGTCATCTTTATCCTTCTAAGATAAGCTACTAAATTTTCAAATCATGTATCAGACTAGAATATCAACAACCAAAAAAAGAATCACATGGGAGGACATGTATTATATTTGCTGTTTTTCCATGTGAGAAACAATGGTAAAGTTCTATCAATTCAACTAGGCTAGTTTTGGACATCCAAGATCTCTGTGGGATCAAATTATAAATCTTACCTGTCTGTGAGGTTTAATGCTTTTGGATGCTCTCTTGGCCTCGCTATGCTGCAAAAGCTTCACTATACTGACAAATTTTTAGGCTCGTTTTGAACCTGTGCAACTTAAATGATGCAAGAACAAAAACCAAACACATGGGCTAACACGCACAGAAATTACTGCATTCAGGAATCTATAACAATCTTTATATATAATGCCCTTTTTTCGTTCTACTTGGGTTGTCAGGTGTTGAGCACTCCATACTTTCGAAGTGCACCAGTAGGGAAAACGCAGGTGAGCATGATCAGGAGAGCTGATTAACCTAATTCAAGGATCAAAATAAATTCCCTTTAAAATGATACTAAATTAGTAGTCAATTTTCATGGTTGTGATCCTGATTCTCACATAAACCATATCCTTTGACCAAATATTTTCATAGAGTTCTTCTGAAATATCCTTTGTCTCAGGAATCGGAGCTTTACGGCCTAAGAAGCAGAGGTCTATGCCTTGTGCCAGTGTCATGCACTCTAAGCATTGCCCATAGCAATGGTGCTGATATCTGGGCTCCCATCAAAGTAAGATCTCCAAAGTTCTAACAAGCCACCACAATTTTATGACAAAGTTATTGCCGCATCCAAAAGGATCTCAGGATTCCAGCTGAACATGTGGTATAACTGGTAAAGCAATCTGAACTAATGTGATAAAGCAAACATATTGTGCAGATGCTATTAAGCACAGACTACTGCAACAATAACGGCTCGCATGATGTGCCAATGTGAGACTTACTACTGCATGAGAATGACCATCACATTATATCAAGAGAACAAATGAGACGCAGTTGCAGTCCCAACAACACTCTGGTTAATTGATGACAAGCAGATGATGTTGTGCAAGGTCATTATTGTATTCTCTGTATTTTTTATGCCTAAATGCATACTGTACAGTATTCTCATGTACAACAGTTCTAAATTCCATTTAAAATATATATATTCATATTTTATAATTAGGGTTTCTGCGGTTAATCAACTAGAAGGACCATAGGTCTCAACAAAATATAACAGCATAAGAATTAAGTCTAATTCGCATTTCAATTTGAACAAAGTTAAAAATGAGAAGGTTGTTATAAATATTCACGGAAGGAGCTGTATTTCAGAGCAATAAAATTAGAAAATAACATATTCCATCACGTTTCTACCTTTTCTTGGTTTCCAAACTGAACATCCACCAAGATGAAAACCAGAGTAACAGTATTGGCATAAGCAACAAGGAATAAACTAAAAGAAGATATCCTTTGCATCTTAGATTGATGATGATCTAGGCTTGACCTTCTCTCTCAAAAATTGCAGTATATGTTCACGTTTCCAATTATCAATTCTGCAAAGGATATCCAAATGGCAAAAAGTTGAAAAATAAAACAATAATAACAATAATCAACTGTTAAAAATTCCAGTCCAATCTGTGAGGTCCATCCACCTAATAGGAGATCTTATAAACATACTACGTCGATAATATCTCAACTTACATAAGCTCCATTAATACTTGTCTATCAGATTTCATTTATGTAATGGCAACTGAATTTTTAATAATATTCAAGTTCTAAACAAGAAATATATTACATTTAGCAAAAGCCTTTTTGCCATGTGATAATATATCTAGGTTAAAGTTCAGTATATATGGTGGGCCCAACGATAGTTTTTAAATTTTGTCGACGTAACACTGCATGCCCGCTAAAACATCCGCCATTTCTAGTGCCTCTGGCACAAAATTTGACATTACCCTTCATTCCACCATGCCGTCGACATATTTTTGTATGTGTCACATGACGTGCAAAATGTTAAGAAATTTTGATCATTAAAGGGCATGTCAAAAGAAATGTCACCACATTTTGGCAACATTTCTCTTCTCCATTCACCCTTTGTAAAGTCCAAACTCCCTACAAAACCCTATTTTCACCACTTTTTGTGAGTGTTTTGTGAATCAAAAATACTCTAACAAAGATTTCTTGAAGATTTGAAGCTTCAAGTGGATAGTCAAAAGCACATGTTCAAGGTAAACATGTTTTTTCTATGTTTGAACCTCATAAACCTAACTAAATCATTGAAATTAATATATGTTATATAACGATACCCGATCTATCAATAAGTGTCGTTACTTTAATTTTTTGGTAAAAAATAATTTTTATTTAAAAATGCATATAATTATAGAAAAATCAATATACTATGAATAATCTAAACCTAGTTCGAAAATTTAATAATGAAAAGTTAATTAATTTGACCAATTATTCATTTAAATGAATGGCAATTAAGTGTATAGTGAATTTTTAGATCTAAAAATAATATAACATATTATTAAAAAGCTCTGAAAAAATATTGAAATGTAGAAAAATGTTAGAAAAGATTAATGGCCAATTACTCGTCCAAGTAGATGTAATTATGTAGAGTACTGTGGTCAGCCTAGGGGTGGTGGGGGTGGGGGTAGCAGAGATGATTTAAAGCCAACTAGGCATTCTTTGTGGATACGCATCCTTGTGCTTGGACAGTTGGATTCTACTGGACATTCGTTATGTTTTGTGGAGATGACTTCTATTTTCATTTTCATTCAAAATCTCTTTGTTCTATGTTGATCGTATTCAGCCATATTAGCTTAGATATATGCAATATGCATCCATTTTGTCATATTTTGGGTTATTTTTATGTCATTTACACTTCTATGAGATTTCACACTATTATTCAATCATTTAGGAATAATTTCTCTCCATTTCCCCTATACAATGAATGGTCGTATTTTACTCTCATTTAAACCCCTTAAAATTTTCAAGACAATTTCATTTTTCCCCATATTGTTCCCAATGTTTCCACGAATTGACGAAAATTTCATGATTGGCAAAATCAATATTAAAAACCTTGGCCAACGGGAAGTACAGCTTGACAAGTAGGTTTCACCATACAAGCAGCTACATGTGAATTACATCTCACCAGGTTTTCATGTGTAGAGTGTTTCACTCGACAACCCAACCTCAAGAAAAAAGTACTAAAAGTTGGACATTACCATTATACTTAATAGTCTATCGAGAATATGCTTAAGAAAAAACAATGGTCTACTGAGAATCAAATCTTCAATGATGACTACTAAAAGCAGTAAAGTGGTTGGGCAGTGGCTAGGGTTTGTAATATTGTGGTGGAGACAGGTAATATTATTATTTAGCAAGGGGCAATGCTGGACATTGTGGCAACAAGGATGGCAGTGGTCCACAGGGTGGTACAAGTGACGAATGTGGTGAGGGCGGTGAGGTAGCAACGATACTGATGGTGGGTACATAAGGGGTGGCGGATGTATTGGTGTAGTGGCAAGCACGGTAGTTGTGATTAGAAGGGGTAGCAAAAATGGTGGTGGTGAGCACGATGAGACCACAATGGTGTGGTAATGGATCGCAGAGTGGTAGAAGTGATTGAGATGATAGGGACGAAAAAGTGGCAATGATGGTGATGGTGGTGACTGATAGGGTGGCCCTAATGGTGGGGATCACAGCATTTTCTTTCAGATTTTCTTTTCTCCAACATTTTTCTTGATGACCAAAGTAAATTTCAAAAACTACATTATTTTCCATTTATTGTCTCAATGCAAACAGACAGTTAAAGTTGCAAATTGGAAACTCCCATCATTACCTCTCCAAACAAATGACGAGCCAGATCAATGGTTGCATTCATTGGAAAGACCCGCTGTAAATCTATCCCCAAAAACACCTAATTTGCTCATGATAAGCCATTATTCATATAGTTAAATCTATTTAGATGTGTCATATATTAGTAAACTTATTTTGATGGTTGTGGTGTATTAGTCAGGACCCACACATTGATCTGAATCTATCCCGAGTTACATGTTCTTGTTTGGATATCGGGGCATCAACAAAATCAAATCCTTTTGGTGAAATGAACCAATTTTAAAGTTCTGATAGGTTGGTAAAGATTAATATACATAGATAACCTTTGTTTTTTTAGTGAGCAGTGAGCAACAACCATTTAATCGGTTGGCCTTAAAGACTAGGAAAGAGTTCAAGCTAAAGGCTCTGTCTGAGTTGATGGCAAAGAGGATCTGGGGCGGTTTTCCACCAGAAAACAGATTTGTGCACGATGTGCACAATAAAACATATTCTCTCCCAGAAAATGTCCATAAACCTCATTTTTCACCTTAACCAGGAGACCTTTTTCTTCTTAAAAAAAAATTAGAAAAAAGTATTTGGAAGCTGTTTTTGCTACTTACCAAGTGTCAAGAAGGAGAATTCACATTCTTTTTTGTAGTTTCATTTAATGATTTCAAGAATTTTCAACTTACACTAAGCAACAGAAAGGAATCGCTTCAAGAACTTTTAGTGACGAAATTTAGAATCCAAGTCATCTTCTGTCAAAATTAAGGAGTCAATAATTATCCATGAAGAAGAGAGAAAATGTAATGATGAATTGAGCAACTGGAGTCAGCTAGGGCAACTAATGAGCTATATTGTGATTGAATTTGTATTGCATTTTTGAATTCGAACTTGAAGTAGTATGTTACAACCTGATTGATATGTTTTCATTTAGTTACCCAATTTTCTTTTACAAGACTCGAGATTTTGAGAATGCAATTGGACGATCGGAGATACAATTGTGGTGACTGGTGAGGCAACGAAATAAGGAAAATCTCAATAATTTCTATGTTCTTATAATCTTAATCATATTACATGATTTTGTAGGTTCATGGTGAAACAATTATGGAAGTCGGTGACCACACTTGTGTGATATTGCTGTTAAAGTGCCAAGTGCCATATAGCATATGCTCCTCATCTGGTTATGAGATAAATTGGAGCACATTTGTGAATATCCACACAAAATCTCTAACCATCTCAAGACTAAGAAGCTACATCAACTCATCTACGTGCATTACAATATGACGCTACGGGTCCATAATCTGACGCAACCGAATACAAATGACAAGTACTACAATCTAATAGGCTTAGATGATATTTTCGAGGAGGATGACATACTCGATGAGTGGACATGGGAGAGAGACGAGTCACTGCTTGAGGACTTATCCAATGAGTTGTTACAGTCAGATGATGAGGCCGGTGGCAATTCTCGTGCAGTTAATGTTGAGAGTGATTCAAAGGATGAGCCACCACAGAGACGCGTTGACGACGATGATGATGATGATTTTATTGAGCTTGGGAGTACAGTTGGTTGTTTGGCATGAGGTGCAGGTGCTTCGTCTAGTGCGGGCACATCTGATGCGATGGTGGTAATAAGCGTGTAAGACTTGAGATTAATGATGACTATATCACCACACATAATACTAAGCATAGCGATCAACCCACCAAACCTAGTACAGTGCATCAGCGTCAAGGGAAATTTGTACTACGAGACACGAATGAAGATGAGGCACAACCTCTGGATAGTTATTTAAGGCCTCGTGATGCGTGTGAATATGGATATGAAATGTTCTACAAGAGCGTTTAGGTAGCATGAGGGTTGGTGATTATCATGGAGGAAAATAATTTTATACACGGACAAGCATAGTGTAAAGGATCGGCCGATCCTGATCTGGATCGGCCGATCCAACTCAGGATCAGCTCAGGACGAGTCACGATCCCAAGCCGATCCCTAAAACACTACAAGTCCATTGACTCGGTCCAAAACCGGTCCAAATCGTCCAATCCGGACAATCTGACTCGGAATCACCGAGTCTGATCGGGCGATCCATATTGGATCGTCCGGTTCAAATCATTTTGAAAATAGCGAATAAAGTAAAGAGGATTCCAGAATACATATACGACATTAAAAAAGAAAAACGTTTTTAGAGTCCGACTGAGAAGATATTTGGGAGAGAAGTCTGAAGCAGGAGAGACTTGAGAGAGGAGAAGTTTTAGAGAGATCGACTTACCCCGTTGCTGCGACCTGCAGAATCTGCGAGAGAGGTATGAAAAAAGTCTTCTTCTTCTCTTTTTTTGATTTATTTTTAGATGGTTATTGATTTTTTTTTTAGGGATTTCAAAACCTCCAATCTACTATTATTATTAATTTTTCTTCTTCTTTTCTTTTTTTTGATTTATCTTTAGATGGTTATTGATTTTTTTTCGGGTTTTCAAAACCTTCAATCTACTATTGTTATTTTTTTTTCTGATTTATTATTATTTTTTTTTAATATTTCAGATCCATTGTTTGGATCGGCTGATCCATTGTTTGGATCAAGTTTTCAAAACCTTCAATCTACTATTATTATTATTTTCTTGCTGATTTATTTGATTTTTTTTAATATTTCAGATCCATTGTTTGGATCGGCCGATCCAACTCGGTATCGGACTGGGACGATACCCGATCCGATACCGAGTTTAAATACTATGCGGACACGGGGTATTTGTTATGTACCCAGACACCATTTAATCAGCACATGTTTGCTTTGTGGATGTGGATCCCACTAGTCATGCATACATGTCATTGACATGTCCTGTGATGAATGGTGCTTGGGTACATAACAAATACCCTATCGGGTATAAAACAAATTCCTATCATGGACATGGAGAACCCTCCTTATACGGGCAAAGTTCGTCAAGTGAGAGTTATCCCTCACCCGTATTCGTATCCATACAGAGATCAGCTGCAATCCTCTTTTGAGACCAACAATAGTGGCATAGGTTGGCATCAGTGGTATGACAGTCAGCAAGTTCCGCAGTCGAGTGGCAACAAAAGGAATCGAATGTCTGGTTATTACGACTATCCGGCTTTTGTCAATACAGCACCTATTCATTACGAGGAGACGGTTAGTTTCTTTTTCTCTGAATATAAACCAGTACACTACACGTATTAGCAGAGGGCGGCGGAAAAGGATTATAAGCCTGATACGAGTAGCAATTGCAGTTGATAGCCAATGACATATCCATGTGCATCTCTCATGGTGTATATTTGTCTTTTGATATATTTTTGTTTATTGCCTTGATAGTTGATTATTGCATTGATAGTTAATACTTGATAGTTCATTATTGCCTTTATAGTTCATGTCACAAACTGCTTGAGGTTATTATTTTATTAAACTATATGTACAATGGGTACTATGTAACTTTCAATATAGCATTTATATCACAACTAATATGATTTTTTATTTATTTAATTATCTTCTTCAAAATCTAAGTTGGCAGATTATTAAAATAGATTTTGTCAATTTTTCTGTATTTAAAAAAAAAAATTTACTCCAAATTAGCCCAAACAAGACCAGCTGGTCCAGATCCAGACCGACCGGTATCAAACAATAATGCAGGTATGGACAGGTATCAACCATGTTCAGTCCGGTCCCCGGTCCCAGTACAAATAACCATGATTACTGGACCACATTTATGATATACCAAAAAGAGGCCTAAAGGGCTAATTGGGAGCTCATGCTAGATGCCAGGATCAGAAAGGCCTAAACTAGGCCAGGCTCATGCTGAGAATAACAAATGTTTTCCAATATTTGATTGCTGTGTAAAAATAATAGGAAAGTGGACCAGGTCCCCCCTAGGGGCATAAATTTTACTAAATCATGAAAAGCAATTTAAATAAGTAAATAACTTACCTTATGTTTTCCTTGTACTGACCATCATCATCCAACATGACAAGCTTTGGTGGAGAGTCGAAAACATATTGAACTCTGACCGAAGGAAACCTATCCTTCTGTTCCTCAATGAAGCCAACAACTTCAGGATAAAATACCAGCTTTCTCATGCATACCTCTAGTACTGCACCAGAGTACGTAATCTGCAGATGCAAAATTAAGAAGATTCAATTAAGTCCAGTCACATCCTGCCATCCCTTATACATAAGAAATTAGATGTGCTTTTTCTTATCAAAAAAAAAAGTTAGATGTAATTTTGGTTCGATTAAGAAGATTCAATTAAGGTCAATCAATTTATAGGTTCCATAAAAAGAAAACTTAAGATTAAACCAAGACAATATTGGAGTCATTGCTGCAATTTATTTTCCTTGGAGAAGCTTGATTATAATATTTTCACATGAAATTATCAAAGATTGAGAAATCGGAAACTGTACAGCCTACCAGTGTCATATATACTGCATGCAAATGAGGTGTTGAAACTTGAAACAAATCACTTAATGGATCAAAGTTATTCAGATAATCTTGATCCACCTACTTTTAGTCTCCTGGATAGTTCATGAAAAATAAATTAAAATAACAAATGCTGTAAACATGGGGAAAAGCCTATAAATTGATTTTTATGTTAATACGGTTCGTTGATTTATTTTCACATTGCATCAATCCGGATCCCATAGAATGCCGAATCCCTGACTTCAATATATATTTGCTAATGTACAGCATTTGTAGGGAGGGTCGATGTTTCATGAGTAATTTATCTGCTTTAAACAACAAAATGTGCAGCAATCTAAAATGATGACGTACACTAGCTTCAGCAATGAAGAACAAAAGTGCTTTTATTCATTGTTATGTTCAAGAACACAAGTCCTTCATCATCCCAACCCATAAATTTTAATATTAGGCTGCCTGCTCTTAATTTTCTCACTAAAATCGTCTAAGATCTATTTGGCTGCATTTGGATCACATGATTATGCAGGAGAAAAAAAACTTTTTTTCTTCATAGTCCTTGCATTTGGATCACATGAGGGTCACAAGGATTTTACAGGAAAAAATCACCACGGAAGTAGCTGATCTGAAATCCATCCAAATTGACTGAATTTTCTGAGAAACGTAAAATGCTTGTCCCACTTCTTTCAAACTACTGAAACTATCCTCACAATAGTAATGAAGTGATTTGATAATTAGAGGGGACAACAACAAACACAACAGCAACAACAACAACAAAATGCCTTATCCCAACTAGCTGGGGCTGGCTTCACAAATCCTGCTCCTCTATCCACCAATGTGTCAAAAACTATATATTTGGTCGGATTATGTGCATCCAAATGTTTTCAGACTAACTCCATCCAGGTTCTTTTCGGTCTCCCCTCGCCCTTTGTAGATCATTTAATGTGTACCCCTTCGCACCTTCTCACAACTACCTCCTTAGGTCTTCGCTTTACATGTCCAAACCATCTTACCTTATCTTTCCAAGTCTTCCCACACATCCATCTCAACATCATCTCAGCACTGCTTATCTTATGCATATGCTGTTTCTTTGTAGACTAACATTCTGATTCATACATCATAGCAAGCCTAATAGCTGTCCTGTAAAATTTTCCCTGTAGCTTAAGTGAAATATATCAATCACATAATACTCTAGAAGCACCTCTCCACTTAGGCCATTCAGCCTTATTTCTATGTGAAACATCCTTATCAATATTTCCCTCTTTACGGATAATGGATCCAAGAAAACGGGATTGAATGCTTTTAGGAATCTCTTGATTCTCAATTCTTACTATTGCTTCACCTCTACTATTATTTGTAATAAAGCTACATTGTATATATACTCAGCCTCAACTCAATTTACTTAAAACTTTTTTATTCCAAGCTATCTCTCCATCCATTACATCACTTTCTAGCATACTACTTTCTCAACTTTCTTATATAATCTGGCTACCCAAATAAAACACAAGGTCTTCCCCTCTCCCTTCAAAAGCCTTCAACTCACGGCATCACATCGGCAACTTTCATGCTTCATCGAACATGCCAACCTTAAAAATGTGAATAATCCTTAGTTTATACCCTATTGAAAATGAATTCAAATCTGATCTTATCTTTCCAAGTTTTCATTAATTCAACATTTTCATCTCATCTATATTCATTTTGTGAATATTGCTTCATAAGATTTAAGTGCATGCCTACTAGAATGAAGGAAAGTTTTTGGAATTTTGTACAAAGGATCAAATACTTAAAAAACCTTCCACATTTGCGGAACAAATTATACTTCTTCAAAATGTAACAAACCGATCTTCAGAATTCTCAAGAAGAAAAGAAAAAGTCATTATGTTCTAAAATTCATTACTCTTTATTACACCCATGCTCGGGCCTTTATATAAACTTATTTCTACACCTTGGGCATTCTAAAAGAGTCCTAATCAAATACCCATACATAGAAAGGCTATGTTACACGGACTCTTCACATACCCCCAAAGTACCCATGTCAACACGACATGGGTACCAGTACAAAATATGTCTTGGATCCCACACTGATCTCTTGGACATGGTAGTGTTTATCCAAATAGTACAGATGTATATCAAGAAAGAAAATAAATTCGAAGAGTCCAAACACAATACAACTGGTAGAGTTGTCAAATCATGAATCGAATCGAAAACAGTTAGGGGCCACTTAGAATCGAATCATAATTTTGAACTGGTAGAGTTGTCAAATCATGAATCGAATAGAAAATAGTTAGGGGCCACTTAGAATCGAATTGTAATTTTGAATCATAAATCGTAAGATTCATAATAATTTTAGTAAAAATAGGATTTGAGGTATAGGCTTTGGGATTTCTTTTAGGAAAAAATACATTTTTATTGTTTAAAATATGTAAACAATATTTCTTTATGCATATTTAATTGTTTTAGCGTACTATATTCTATATAAA
>JAUPMG010000006.1:2541161-2560337 GCA_031762675.1 Pachysandra terminalis | reverse complement strand
TTTTATTAGAACAGTGTAATTAACTTTCGCTTATGTTCTTATATTGCTTTCCACTCCCATAGCAATATGGGGTGAGAATCGCAATCCGACCCGGTTATGGATCCATGGATCTAAACTGGTTGAGTCGTGACACAAGATTTAGAACTGGTTGCCTTGTTCGTATGGTTGATGCGTGTTTTGGTGCTGCTGGGTCACCTTGATCCTTGTTGATTTGGTGACTCTATCTGTGGGTGGTGATTGGTTGGTGAGGGCAGTGAGGGGTGTGTGCCTACTATTGCTTGGTGTGTGCATAACCTTTGTCTGGGGAGGGTGGTAAGGTGGTGTGGGCTGATGGTGCTATGCTTAGATGCTGTTGATATTATGCTTGCGGAATGCATTTTGACAAATTTGTTGTTTAGTTTGTTGGGCATTTGCATTGTCCAATCTTGTTTGAGCTTGTATTGTTGTTCCTCTTCTTTCCTTTTGATAAAATCCGGAATTTACCTATTCCAAAAAAAACAAAGCACAAATCTTAAAATCTATATATTTTATTCTTTCTTTTTTTTTTTTTTTTGGGTTTGAATACTTTGCCAAGATCAAGGTAAGAAGATATGAATTGTGTTATTTATTTTATAAGTTGGTTCATAATTCAAATCCAATATATGTGTTAAGATATATTTTATACTAATTATAACTTAAAAATATGATTTTTATAAATTATGGGTGATCTAGTGAGATCTATAAACTCCACGGTGTGCCGATCCCATTCTTGGGTTAGATCGGTAGACTTTGGTGTATTGATCCTACTCCTGGTGAGATCGACAAACTCCACGGTGTGCCGAGGGGGTGCCGGTGTGCTAGTCAGTGTGTCAATCCCTCTGAGCACTGTGCTTTTGGCTACTGTTTGGTGTGCCGATGGTGTAGGTGTGCTGGTGAGTGTGCCGATCCCTATGAGCATTGTGCGTTTGGCTACTATTTGGTGTGCCAATGGTTATCGGTGTACCAATGAGTGTGCCGATCCTACCTTCACTGGCAAATCAGAAGACTCACGAAAGACTCATGATGTGCTGTCAAAATTGAAAGTTGTCCGATTGATTTGATATTTTGCATGCATGTTTAATATACCCTAATTGGACCATATGTGGTGTTGGAATTACATAATATTGATTATTTGGACTTTATGACCTATTTTGGAAGAATTGCTATGTTTGTCCAACGGGTGAATTTTTGAAATACTTTGCTATGACATTGGGACATATCATGATCATCTTTTATATCTGGAAATACATCTATTCATGCACACAAGTTGATTTGATTAGTTAATGTGCACAGTTCTCTACACTTGCACAACAATAAAAGAAAGCCACTGCTGATGTCTGGCTCCTATTTTACTATAATGACCATGAGTGGTCTAATGCCTTGAGTTGACCACATAATTCCATATTGCTGGAATTTATGGATGTAATGAGTGTTATTATGATCAAGGAATCATAATATTAGTGAGGAAGTCCTGGATGGATTGATATTTTGTTTACTCCCAATGTGAGGGAGGCATCCCAAGAGACTTATGGTAAGATGATAGGTGAGGGAAAATTCACATTGGTGAGGCCCAATATCTGAATCATAAGAGTGAAGTTCTGTTAGTAGATCGACTAATGTATGGTTCACAAAGGAAAGTTCACATTAGTGAGAGGCCTTGGGATGAGTTCTTATGATCAGAAATAAGGTATGGGGACTGTACCCATTTGGTCGCAAACTCTCAGAACTATGATGCGCACATAGAATAACCCCCTATTTTGACCATGTATTTGGAGGATGGTGTTCATTTTGTTTAGCCAGGGGTTCAATCGGGTGTGAAACATACACTAATCGAATGCCAAACAGCGTGCATATTTTCATATCATATGATTGCATTTAGATCACATGTGGTGATTATATCTGTTTAGGTGCACAACATGCATTCATTCATTAATAACTGAACCAGCATTCATATTGCATTACTTGACACTTTACATCATTATATGCATGATTCTAACTTCTGTTTTTGTCTATGGATACCATTGGAGAGTGGCATTGTCCCTACTTCAATCTTAAATACTATTTATATTCGTTTATATACTAAGCTAAGTTTAGCTTACACTTCCTAAGCAACATATTTCAGGACCAATAGATGATAGACTGTAGGACTATAGTGATCAAGATGGAGGACAAGAAGATGATGAGGCCTTAGTTTTATTTAGATTATTGTTTGATGATTTCAATAGAATTTGTAATAGGATTAGTTGGATTTATGCTTTTAAAGACTTATTATCATTAAGACCAGATTTGAGTAGTTTAATAAGGTTTTGATTGAAGTATGAGACTTAAAGTACTATATTTATTTCCGCTATTTTTTGATTGAAGGTTGTTTTGATTTGGATATTATTCTTAATAATACTATTTTTCAGAACATTACTTTATAATTTTCCTAATAAATTCAATGATTTGGTAACGAATTGCTTATCCACTCCCATAGGGATATGGGGTGAGAGTTACTCCTCAAATTTGGGGACTCAATTGAGATTTCTAGGTTTAGGATGTAACAGTTGTGTCATCTCTATTAACAATTCTTGTGGGATGGCCATGTACGCGTTCCAATTGGCGGGCTCGCCTTGGTTCCCCTTCGCCCTCGCCGTCTAGGGAGCTGAAGACTCACCCTGGCTTTTGGGTTTTGGGTCCGCGACTACGTTAGGCGGTAGAGGTAAGTCTTGTTGGTTCTGGCTATTCGTTCTCCTTCTTCCTCCTGCCATCAGAGAGGTCCACGATGAAGTTGCCAATAAATGTATGTGCTGATTTCCTTTTGCGTGGGGTCGGGAGCTCAGTGATTGGTAGGAGGGAATCGAAGCATGCTCAAGGGGTCCTTAGGAGGCGAGAGGGGTCCAGCCCCCAAGCAGCGGGCCTCTGTCCTAGGCCTCCAATCCACAGGCCCATGATACCCCTGAGATTATCCTCTCGTGGGATTGATGTGCGACGTCGTGGACGCTGTTACCGAATGGCACGTGGCACAATCCTGACAGTCCATGTGCCCTTTCGACATGGGGGTATCTACATGAAGTTTGATTATTGGTTGTCAATTTGAGGTTCAACTTCGTTCAGATATGGTTCATGTACTAAATTTTTAATTTGGGTTTGGCCGTCAACCCAACCCAAACAAAACTGAGTTGCATTCGGCATATCATTTAGCTATGCCTGTGAGTGGTGCAGCTTCAGCACTTATATGAAGCCAAAATTTTGGTGGCCACACGTACTTCAAACTCTTTAAGCCACAAATGAGAGAAAATGACCCAACAATATACAGCTGCTTCTATTAACTGTTAGCTTTAGATACGAGAATCTAACTCTTATCTCCTCTCTCCTGTAGTCTGAGTGCTGAACCAATCACTTCCCTCTCTTCATTTCCACGATTCAGCACTTTCTGTATTTTCACTGATTCTGAAATTTTCTCTGTACGTTTGTGTTCTTTCTTTATACATTCAGTTTCCAATTGTAAGAATTTTTTTTCTTCATTATTTTCAATTAAGTCTGAATCACTCTCTGTTTTTGTTCAGATTGTCATTACATATCCATCCAGTTTCACACACAGGAATCACTCTCAAACAGAGAAAAGAAAAAAGGGTAAAAAGAAAGGGCAATGAAAGAAACGTTTCCTGCTGTTCTTCCTTACAGGAATCTCATTTTTTTTAAAAAAAAATTAAAAATCTGTTAGAATATACCCTTTTGTTTGTATCTACAGATTTTAGCCTTTTGTTTATATTTACAGATTCTCGACTTTTCCTCAACAAGGGGGTTATTTCCTGAATCTCTCTCTCTCTCTCTCGGTTAGTTTCTGTGATTTTTGATATGGGTATCTTTCGATTATAATCAATTTTCAGTTCAAAGTTTAGCTTTTTTTAATCCGAAAATCATCAATATCTTCCACTTTTCCCACATAGGTATCTCCTGAATCTCAGTAAAAAGCTTGAATATTGTTAGAACAATAAAAAAGTGGAAGTGAGCCACAAAAGAAAGATGAAAATTCAATGCGATGTATGTGAGAAAGCTCCTGCTTCTGTGATTTGTTGTGCTGACGAAGCGGCTCTGTGTGCCAAATGTGACATTGAAGTTCATGCAGCAAACAAGCTTGCAAGTAAACACCAGAGGCTTCTTCTTCAGTGCCTCTCCAACAAGCTCCCTCCATGTGACATCTGCCAAGTAAAAAGCGCTACTATTTTTTATTTATTTATTTTTTGTAGATCAAATGTTCTGAATCTTAATACTCCGTTTGGATTCCGTCTGCTCCTTGTTTTTATCTTTTTGATAGAGTTTCTTTATAGATATTACATGAAAATCTAAAGAACTTCAGAATTTTTTTGTTCTTTATCTATAAGATATTTCCTCGTCTCCCTCCATTCTATTGCTGTACTTGTATTGATCTTATTTCTTTCATTGGTTGCATTCATTGGAATTATTAGGAATAGATCAATCCAAACTCATTAGATCAATCTAAAACTCGTCAAGAGTGTCTAGATCTTGAGATTCGATGAATCAAGAGAACAAGTAAAGTAATTAAAATGAAAGACAAAGGAAAGAAGAATACACTTTTTAACGCGGTTCGGCAATCTTGTCTACATCCACGGAGCGCACCAAAAATCCACTATATTTCTTGAAGTTTTACAATCTGGGAGAAACCTTATGAAAACCTAATTTCAGAAGTGGAAGCTGCAAATTTATAATAGGACTTGACAGGTCGGGTTTAGAAAACGGACCAAGGTTAGGGGCCAACCCCAGAACCCCCGCAAGCTGACAGCGTAGCTTGACCTGCCGCTGGGGCGCTGCCCCGTGCCCCCGCAGTTCGCTCCGCTCGCAATGACGTGGAGGCAAATAATATCCAGCTCAGGCTCCACAGACCCAACAAGAATTTCTTCCAATAAAGAAGGATTGATTTGGGGTATATTAGTCCAAAATGATATCTCAATTGATAAATCTTTTGAATCCAAACTTTAACAAAAGTCTTTTGGTTTGGTATGAATTTATGATAGATATACTATCGAATATATGATTTATATGAAGCTTCTGCACTTCTCATAAGCCTTTTGTATCCAAATTCAACCAATTCTTTTCATTGTTTTTTATCTGATATAGATTTCCCTTCATCAACCGTCAGAGTGGAGATCCAACTACTAGAAATCTCTGGAAAAATCAGTCCTATACGGAAGCAAAAAACTGACTTTAATGAGTTACAATGACCTTGATGTCCACCATGTGGTAAATAAGGGGTGGATTTTGATCACATTTGGTCACTGTTAAACACCAGTTACTCTAAAAGCTCAAGTTGTTAAAGAACGGCACAACAATGTCTATCAAATCGTTCAACACCCTCTGCACGTGCGGGCTCTGCAAGGGAACAAGACATTTGGGGATAAAACAGGGCACCAAGGCAAACATACACCATAACACACCAGCATGGGAATTGCACATCCTTGGGAGAATAAACACAGAAATATAGCCCTCGGGATTTGATCACTTGACCTCCCACTTTGATACCATATTAAACACAGGTTACTCTTAAAGATCAAGCTATTAGAGAACGGCACAACAATGTCTATCAAATGGTTCAACAGTCACCACCTCACTGATTGTATGTCATATCTAATGGAAATAGTTCTTGATGATTTGTTTCGGAATAATTTGAATACACAGTCTGATTTAAGATATTTGATTGAATGGGATGGTGGAATAGGAATAACGTTGCCGACCCCAATTAGTTTTGATAAGGTATCTTGTTGATGATGATGATGCTGAAGTTCTTAATGATGGATTAATTTGTTTTTATCGAAACCATTTCCAGATGAAGGAGAATTCTATAATATTTATGTTTAGATTTTGAGACATCGCAGTTGCCAAGATATATTTTGATGAACTTTCTGCATAAACTATAATGTTCATGATTGTATGGCCCATGGGACTGGAGCAAACATAATAGTTAATTTTTATTGAAAACCATTTTGTGCCAAGATATTAGTCGATCAGTTTGAGAGCATTTCGTCTGGTCTACGAGCCTGGACGATTTGCTGCACCCCGTGTTGAAATGCTTGTACAATCAGTTTGGGCCAGTTTCGAGTATTTTTTACATTTATTGAGATTCTGAATTTTAGATATTGAACCACTTTTGTCTTTCTTTGTTTCATTTCATCTAATGTACAGGAGAAGGCAGCTTTCATTTTCTGTGTTGAGGACAGAGCCCTCTTTTGTCGGGATTGCGACAAGCCAATTCATTCGGCAAGCAGCCTTTCCGGAAACCACCAGCGGTTTCTGGCCACTGGAATCCGAGTGGCTTTGAGCTCCAATTGCAGAAATGAAACTGAGAAGGGCTATTCCGAGCCACCTAATAAGAATCCAGAACCAGTCTCAATAAAAATGCCTTTGCAGCAACCGTCTACATTAACCTCTTCATCTTGGGCTGTTGATGACTTTTTACAATTTTCAGATTCTGAATCCCCTGAAAAGGTGAGAGACATGTCCTTGGTGAGAAAAGCATTTAAATTTTCAGTTGTGAGAATAATAGTGCAGTGCCCTTCAGTAGATCTCAAATTCCATGTGAACAGGAGGAATTGAACATCCATCTAGTTGGTGTTTCCAACCAGGGTTCTAAATGTCGGCGACATGTCGCCATTTTTGACCCTGGCAACATGAAATGTTAGGAAAAATCGTTATATGTCAATTTTCCTTGATGTCAGTGACATGGGAAAAAAATTTCAAATTTTTTCGATTTTTCCCCAAGTCTCTCGACATGGATAACATGTCGACAACATGGGGTAAAATTTTAATTTTTTTGAAACTTTGATTTCTCAAGGTTTCCCTTTTTTCCCCATGTTGGCGACATGTCACTAGTTAATCTTGGCGACATGACCAGCGATATCGATATTTAAAACCTTGTTTCCAACTAAATTTCTTTGTTCCCAAACTAAATGGACTTTGGCATTGCTTGTGGATTATCAAAAAGATAGCAATAGATCAGATGGTTGGAATCATGGAATAAGACTAATTTTAGGACTTGGAGATCTTACATTTAGACTGATCATGTTAGATGGTCTACATAAGAGTATTGATGCTTGTTTTTAATCACTGCAGAAAGAACCAATTGATCAGATGATTATCTAGACGGAGTTTATCATAAATTCTATGTTAATGTCCCGTATAACCTAGGTCTTGCTATTTCTCTCAACTTACTAATGTTCTTTTCTTCTTAAGCATGCATGAGTATTTATGGTTGTTTTTAATCACCATGCAGAAAGAACCTATTGAATTTGGAGAGCTTGAATGGTTTACAGACATTGGACTCTATGGTGAGCAAGTTCCTCAAGAGACACTAGCAGCTGCGGAAGTTCCTCAACTCCCAAATTCACAGCCAAGCAGTGGCACCTTATGTAGACCCATTAAATACAGCATGCCCCACAAGAAGCCAAGGATTGAAATCTCAGATGATGATGATGAGTACTTCACTGTCCCTGATCTGGGATGAAGTTTATTTGAGTTCGTATAAAGAATTTTGTGTTCATACATCTATATATGTATGTTAAGTGTTGGAGTGGATTGGAGTTGTTTGTATCCTTTATAGCTTTTATGGTTAGCAGTAGAATTTGGGTGCAGGGCTTCATATTCTTTCATTCAACTGAGGTTTGAATCATCTGAATTATTTTCTAGAATAACACTTGATTCTATAAAGTATGTTATTGTATTTTCTTTCTGGTAAAAATGCATTCATCCAAGACTAATGAGTTATTATATGTTCTTTCTGGTACAAATTCAGATACAGATGAAATAAATACACTGTTGAGTATTTGTATACTGGGTATTTTAACACTTAGTGTATGAGGGTGTAACTACGATAGATACTTGGCATGAGTTAAAGAGATCTTAAGAATTGGAAACCAATGCTTTCCGAGGGACAAAAAGGTCATAATAGTATGATTATAATGATGATTTCATACCTCTGCAAACAGGTCCTTTTTTCTAGATGAAAAGAGGTCCATGGGTTGGACCGAGGCGGGATTGAAGGAGGGTTATGGTTTGGTGGGCGTAGACAGAGGGTCCGTTTCTTTTTCATCTAACAAAATTATATCATAAAGTCGTCGGACATTTTGGAAATCAATTAAAGCAAGGAAAGGGCCCATGGAGACAATACGAAGGATTGAGTCTACGGGTTGCACTGCCAGCATTATCGAATGACGATCTAACCTATGATGGAGTTGGCAAGCACGTACCACCTATAAATAAGCGTTACCCCAACCATTTTGAGGGATTGATTCAGTAATACATCCTCCCGTATACCCACAATGCCTTGTCCTTTCCCATTACCATCATCCTTTATCCCCTCCTCAGATCTCTCTTAAGCCTTTGTGTTCAGAAAATTTGAACTCTTGATCTGAACATTACAAGTCACCCACGCACACATTTGGAGATGGCGCTTAAAAACTTTCAACCTCTAGGTTTCTTCATTTGGTAAATAAATGGTTCTGGACTGGCAGAATATATACCAACGTTCAAATCTTGAACGAACCATTTACGAATGCAAGTGAGGGTACTGAACAAGACACGAGAGGAACACTTCCGGAACAAAATCTAGATTTGCAAAATACGATGTTCGTCGAACAATCTGATTCGATCGGCATTATGCAAGCTTGTCTGTCGAACAGTCTGATTCGATTGGCATTATGCAAGCTTGTCTATTACAACTACAACAATCACGACAACAAAACTTAGCATTACTACAAAGCATCATCCCAAAGATATTGCAAAAAGAGCCTAACTTACTTGAAAAAATCTACCAAATGAAGAACTCGCCACCAGCTCCAGAGAAGAAGTGATTGTGTTCTTCCTTCCCCCATGAGATTGGTTGTTAGATTTCATGATTTAGGGATTTAATCCCAAGCGATTGAGAAGCCCAACCCATGTAGACGATTGGCAAGATCCAATTCGTTGGATTAGGTTTCTAGGAATGTAGGGAGAATCAGTTGATCATTGTTCAGGTTGCTCCCCTTGACCTAGAAACACAATTCGAAGCTCTCTTAGAAGATTAGCAAGCTTTGGGTAAAATCTCACCCAGAAACACCCCAGATTTGCCTGATCCCGAGCTTTGGCAAGCTCCTCGGCTCGCCGAAGGGGCCACCGAGCACTGTAGCAATTCTAACTTTGAGCTTCGGCGACCTCCCTCGGCTCGCCGAAGTGCGTAGACATTTTCCAATTGACTGGAAAGGTCGCCGAAACCATTTCGGCACACCTACAACCTAGCCGAACCCATCTCGATTCGCCAACGACTTCACCAAGAACCTCGCTGAACCTCTCTCGGTGCGCCAAGCACCTCGCCGAAACCTTTGGTGCGCCGAGCACCTCGCTAAAACCCAAATTCAATCTTCTGATTGGTTTATGACCTCGGACACCTATAATACCCTATCCTAATTGTTCTAATACACTTTTGGAAGTTAATGGACTTGCCCAACAAAATGTGACTCTTCATCTCTAAGATCTAGCCTATCTTAAGTTAGCCTAGCTGTATGAGTTTCTCAGGAAGCATATGTATACAGCCTCAGA
Organism: Pachysandra terminalis; assembly: GCA_031762675.1. Classification (NCBI taxonomy): domain Eukaryota; kingdom Viridiplantae; phylum Streptophyta; class Magnoliopsida; order Buxales; family Buxaceae; genus Pachysandra; species Pachysandra terminalis. The sequence continues at coordinate 2,550,749 of JAUPMG010000006.1, read as the reverse complement.
ATCTTCTTTTGGCTCATTTCCCCTGGTTTATACATGTTTAGGTACTGATATTTGGCATTCATGATGAAATGTGATGTTCTGCCTGCCTATGTGGATGTTTAGTGTTGTTATATGCCTCATTTACTTGTTGTGAGATGTTATGCCTTAGAGTGTGTAGACTTTAGTGTTACTTATTGTCTTCATTTCTCAGACCTGCTTCATGTGTGTATTACCCCATGTTAGATATTTACACCATGACGGCCTTGATATCCATTACATGATTTATGCTAGATAATTATACTTGTATATGTTTAAAGTATGGTGTTGTGCATTACTGTATCCTCAGTGTTTGTCTGATGCTTATACTCTGCCTACACTAATATATCATGTTTCTCACATTAGATGATCATTTAAGTTTAGTATGCACTATTGCGCCTTAAAGTGTGTGGTTACGGGATTGTACTCATATGATTGTTAAGTTGAATATATGTGTGTGAAGCATTGTGTGTATGCATTAATTAAATGATTTGAATACAATGAATTGCATATGGACTATTCCGCTGTAATGGCTCATTCTAACACCCCATGTCATACCCCTGGGTTTAGGCTGTCAGATGAGATGAATTGACTTACTTAACCATGTTGTCCTATGAGAGGACTATATTATTCTGCCTAAGCTGAGAGAGAGTCCTTGTATTGGTATGCCTCGTAGACTTGTGGCGAGATGTTATTAGCTCGTAAGGTGAGGGATATGTCCTATGTGATGATCCCAATAAACTTGTGGAAAGATGCAAGGTGAGGGAAGGTTCACAATGTGATGCCCAATAGCTAAAGCATGATTTCTCCTTCTGTAGGATGTAATATGTATGATTCCCTGAGGAAGAAACTGTGAGTTCACCTTGGAGTATTACCCATGATAAAAACAATAAGTAGGGGAATTGTGCCTCCTAGGTTGAAAACCCTTAAAACTATGATATGTATATAGAATAATCTACTACTTCGTATTAAGGGATGGTTCTGGGTGAGCATCCTTGAGTAGTATGATTGGATCATGTGAGAACATACTATATTTGCAGACCATACAGTACCCCTAGCATTTGCATTGCATATTCTTTGTTGATATTATTTTGAATATCGAGTGTATTACATACTTGATCTAATTACCATATAGAATTAGGCATGCAGATATTATGATGTTAACTTTCAATCAAATACCAATTGAGGTTGGGAGAGAACAATACAATATGTGATCTCTGTTATTTACTATTTCACCACTATATGCACAAATGCGATCCTTATCACATCAGATATATATATATATATTATTTATGCTTTTCTCATAATGTTGCGGTATAAGTAAATACCTTGCTGTCACATCCCAAATCTAAAAATTCTCATTTGAGTCCTTTAAGTTTGAAATATAACTCTCACCCCATTCCACAATGGGAGAGGAAATTTATAATAGCCAAACCATAAGTAAAAACTGAGAATTTATATAATATTGAAAATAAGGTTATTACAATCCAAACAAATCATCATTGTAGTGGAGAACCAAAATAAAATACTTACTTTCATGCTAATCAAATCCTTATGTAAAATATGGCCCCACAATTGCCATGAGTAGACCTTGGCATGCAAGCCAGCAAAAATGAGTAAAATCCTTAATTAATATCCTAACTAGTTTCTTCGATAAAATCAGTAGTCTCCTCCAAACGTTGGTCCAGGGCTTGGTCTCCATAATCCAAGTCATTCTCTTCTATAATTCCTGAAATATTGTTGCTCGAAAGCATAAGCTACACTTAGCTTAGTTAATACACAAGTTTACCACAATGTATGATTGAAGTAGCGACAATGCCACTCTCCAATGGTAATCCAATAAACAGTAATATAAATATGATGTATGATGATTGTGATCATGTAATCAGTGATAAGTGTCAAAATGCAAGTAAACATGTGTTATATGCATGTGGTCAAGATTTAATAATGCATGTTGTGCACCTATCATGTAAAATCACCAAGTGTGCTCTCGCAAACAATGTCTAATATGCAATGTAGGCTGTTAGGTGTATTCATAACATAAGTCCCCACAAGACCGATCCGTCCTTAAGCAAAATGTCTTAACGAACCATCCCCCATACAGGGCCACTCTCAAAGATAGGATATTCTATGTGTACATCATAGTTTTAAGAGGCTTCGACCTAGAGGGCATAATTCCCTCACTTATTTTTGATCAAGGGAAAAATATCCAAGGCATCACAACTATGAAATCTCATCAAAGAAACATTATTTATCAGTAACCAACAGGTTCACTCAATAAAGTCTATAGGACAAATAAATTGGTATATTGGGATAGCTAGTCCCTCAACACATAAAATATAAGTCTCCTCACTCATTACGATTTCCATATCATAACTTCACTCTTTAAGCCTTCAAATCTAGAGTATGGATTCACATACAAAAGGGCAAAGCCTTTAGACCAAATCCATGATCATAAAGCCAATGATGTGCAAGTAAATAAGTGCTTATTAACTAATCATTCAAATCATGTGTACAGTGTGTAATGATCCTAATTATCATGATTGCATTCATAAACAATGATATAAGCATGTAATATGAAAGTAGGTTGAGCAAGTAAATCAACATAGCAAATAAGATCAATTAAGATATGAGCATATGATACACATACATTCGAACCAAAATAATAGGATATTCAGTTAGATCAGGTCATATTATGCATGTGTGTGAAATTCTAGATCAAACAACCTAAGTTTCTGAATTTCGGTAGACCGAGGGGTCTACCGAACATGCTCGGTTAAGTTTTGGTGTACCGAAAGGTATGCCGAAAATCTTAAAGGTTCTAGGTTGGTCTCATTGTCAGACTCGGTTAGGTCTCGGTATGCCGAGTGTGTCAGTTCGATATACTTTCCAGGGAGTCAAATTTGGGGTATAAGTAAATACCTTGCTGTCTCGGTGTACTTTCTAGAAATCTAAATATGGTTCCATTGGGTTCAGTGGACCTTCGATATGCCGAGCAGTTAACCGAACATTTCTGGGCAATTTCAGTGGATTCTTCGATATGTCGAGGGGTATACCGAAGCTCAGGATTAAGTCAAAACTCTAGATTTCCATCTTTCCTTCAACTTAAATCATGAAACTTTGTTAAGAGACTATAGTTAATATTCAATTCTGAATAAAACCCAATAAAATATCACACAAATCAATGCATAAAAATAATCTGACCTCTTCCTATCATTAAACTTGAAAAACAAGCAAAACTTTTGGAAAACAATTGAAAAATAACAAAGCACCTATTAAAACCATAAGTTATGTTAAACTTGGATACTTACCTTGCTTTGGTCATGTGGTGTAGTGCATCACACCTTTGATCTTCTTCTTCTTCTTCTTCTTCTTCTTCTCTAATGAATTAGTGTGATTTCTAACCTCTAACGATCCTATGTTTATATAGACACTTAAAGACTCTCTTAATTAGTAACTATTAACCTTTAATCTCAGCCATTGATTGAGAGTCATTAATCTCAGCCATTGGATGAGAATCTCAGCCCATGTGTGTTAGTTTCTAATATGGGTTTCTTACTATTGTTAGTTAAAAGCTTATATTTTGTTTCTAGAAGATTTAAATTCCAGCCCATGTGAGTTTCTAATTACAAGTTGTACTTCTGGAACTTTAATTTTTAGCTTAACTAGTTTCTATTTTATTTTAGAGAGAATCTTACTACCTTTTTAACTTTTAATCTCAACCATTGATTGGGAAGCAAAAGTTACTGCGAAATCTAAGCCATTTGTTTAACTTTAGTGATGTAGATTGTATATGTTGTACACAGTATTCTTGTTGTACAATTCACCAATAAAAATCAGTCAAAGTGAAACAATTCAGCAATTACTAAAATTTTAAATTAACCCCTAATTTCTTATTAATTTCACATTAACCCCTAAATTTTGTTTGGGTTATTACACATGCATTGAAGGATCACTCATTCTGGCTTCCAACTTATGTTTGTTGATTTATATTTTTCAGGTCCTCGAGCTTGGTCACGAAGAGAGAGCTTGGGAATGGGTATAGATGACCTGATCTAGTTGTAGAGTTGTACTAGATTAGATTTCCCTCGTATTAATCTTGTAATAAATTAGTTTATTTATTTCAGTTACTTATATCTTACTAGAATAGTTAATTGCCTCTGCTTATGTGTTGAGTACTATTTTGCCACTCCCATAGTGATATGGGGTGAGAGTTACGAATTAAGCCTGAAAATCTCAGAATTGGGTATTTCTGGTTTGATTCGTGACAATGAACCTCCACCTTCACCATTGCAACATAGAAAGCATCGAAGAGATATTGAACCAATTGGTTAAAGACGACGTGATAAGACTCCCAGTAATAGATCGAGAGCTCACACCAGAAGAAGAAAAGAGTTCTCAATTATTTGAATTTCATAGGCATACGAGGTATTCAATAAAAGGATGCTCGACACTTGGAAGAACTTTTCATTCAAATTTAAGCAAAGGAGAAATAGAATTGTGAGAATAAAATGCTTCTATACACCAAAATCCTCTACCCCACCACAAAGAAAAAGGAAAAGAAAAAGAAACGGCGGCAATGATCTACATGATAAGTCATTACAGTGTTGAGGAATACGACCCAAAGTTTTCAGCATTTGAAGAATAGATGCAAAGAGGCATGCAAATCGATGATTATGAAATATTCCAAGAAGTTAGAGAAAGAATAGAGCAAGTAATCCTGTAAAATGTCAAGTTCAACAAATTTTCAATGAAACGGGATTCAGCCAAGTGGCCAAGATAAGCATGACAATAATAATACTAAACATAACAAAAGAATGTGGCAAAGAATGCTTCGATGTGATAGGGGATTTATCAAGAGAATACAACAAGTTGATGGATGCCATCACCTTCTCGAAAGAAGATAGGCTTGAAAAAATGCGCCATAACAGGCCTTTGTACATAACAACAAGAATAAGTGGGATAGTAGTAAAGAGAGATTTTGTCGAGGGTGGGGCATCACTCAACCTTATCTCACTCAAAACCTTACAAGCGATAGGTATTTCTACCAAAAGCGTACTATGGGAAATCATGATAGTAGTGGGATTTAACAACTCAAAACAACAAACATATGGATATGTTATGATAAATATCAAGGCTTGACCCCTAAAAGGTATGCATCTTGAACATCAAAGCAGAAACTTCATACCACATACTATAGTGATCCGTACACTTTTGCACACGTGGCACACTCATAAGGTACATGTGGCACATATGTGTCATTATTTTATTTGTGATGTTTGATCTATTTATATAATTAGATGCGCATTTGAATTTCAAGATGATATTTGGTTTCGTATTTAAAATCGCATGGCTAGATTGTATTTTATTTGCATTTTTGTGTGGTGATGCGTGTATGCTTGTATGGGCGAGCATACACCGTATGATGTTTTGGTACTTTAAGTTATTTTGCTTTCACCAATGATTTTGTGTGGTTTATGAGGTTGGACCGGTAGTTGAACCAAAGAACCAAGGCCTTCTTTATAAATAGGAGCTTTTGGGTTAATTAAGATTTATAATTAGATTAAGATTTGGAGTGTTTGCCTATAAGGATAGTAAAGATTAGGGAGATAAGAATAGATCGTAGAGTTCCTGCAGGGATTTTCACTGTTTTATTCTCCAATTCTTCGTTCTTCGTCAGATCTTTTTCATTCTTCAAGCGTTATTTGTGATATCGAAAGGCGATAAGCTTCATATTTTTCGTGAAGTTTTCGTGCATGTTTGAGGTAGGTGTCCTACGAATAACTATTTTTCTTTACACCCTCTAATTTTAGGTTGTTAACTATGGTTTGAAAAATCAAGAGGTGGGGATTTTTGTATGTTTTTAGATTATACCTTAGATGGGAGGAAAGCTATAGGATTTCTGATTCTGTAAATTTAGAAGTGTTGATTTTATTTGTTGTTGCTGGTGAAGTGTTAGGGATTCCAAAACCCTAAATGAATTTATAAAAGAATTTATTAAATTAAAAATTATGCATGTGGGATTTCGTTTTAAATTGGTTTTTAAATCACTAGAATGCCTTAGATTGTTATTTGATCGATTTATTAACATAGGAGTTTCAAAAATTTTAAGGCTTTCATTGTGTATGCATTGATTTGTTATGAGTGTTGTGACCCGTCTATTGTGTGTAATGGGATTACACGTGTATATGGGTGCATGTGTAGAACCAAATGAGTGTGAATTAAAGATTCTGAATATGGGTGATTGGTTTGATAATGAATGTTTATGAATTGTTAGATATTATGTTTGAACTTGAATGCATGATGATGTACTATGAAAAATAATGTTGTGAATATGTGCTATATGAATGCGAATTGGTGTGGATATGATGAAATTGTTGTTATGTAATGTATTATGATAATCATGAAAACATGATAGGAGGTTAGGGATGATTATGCATATATGTTTTATGAATAATTGTTTGAACGCAAATGCATGTACAATGTAAGTACTATGCATGATGATTTTTATAAACATGAATTACAATGTTTTATTTATGATAACATGGCATGCTTAAAAGTTGACTATTTTACTCTAGAATTTGTTTGGGTGAAAGGATCTTGGTAGGGGCATTATAGATGTCATACCAATTGGATTAGCTTAGGCTAAAAGGCTGTAGATATGAAAAGTAGCAGGGGCAAATAGCCCAATGATAGACTGAAATGTGTTAGGACTATGACCGACACGTAGCAAGGTCCAGTTGATACCCCTAGGCGAGACCCTCCGGAACTTCATGAATAAGAGCCTAAGCTCATTCGAGGAATGTAGAGCTGAGACACGAATATGGGATAAAGGTAATGCGCTACCACAATGACTCTTGAAGTCACACAAGTCGCAAGGCGACCAACACGTTTACAATGACTACACACACCAAAGCTAATATCAACCCATACTCCAAGGCGGGATGCTGATTAAGAGATGTGTCTCTATACTCCACGGTGGGATGCCGACTAAGATATGCGTTTCCATACTCCACAACAGGATGCCAATAGTCACATAAGGGATGCGTCCTAATGATCACATAACTTCATATAGATGATGTCTCAATGACGTTGAAGGTGATACATACGTCCGTCTAGATGATGTCTCAATGATGTAGAAGGTGATACGTACCTCCGTCTAGAGAGAATCTCAACGACGTAGAAGCTCAAACAATCTGGAAGGTACTATGGGATGCGTCTCAATGATCAGATACCTCAGTCTAGAGAGAGTCTCAACAACGTAGAAGGTGATACATAACTCCGTCTAGAGAGAGTCTCAACAACATAGAAGGTGATACGTAGCTCCGTCTAAAGAGAGTCTCAACAACGTAGAAGGTGATACATAGTCTAGAGAGAATCTCAACGACGTAGAGGGTGATACATACCTCCGTCTAGAGAGAATATCAACGACTTAGAAGGTGATACATACCTCCGTTTAGAGAGAGTCCCAACGACGTAGAAGGTGATACATACCTCCGTCTAGAAAGTCTCTACGATGTAAGAGGTCAAACATGCCTCTACCTAGAGGGAACCTTGACGACGTAGAAGGTCAAACAATCTTCAAAGTACTAAGACTAATAGCCTCGATGGTGCCAAGACTAGACAACCTTGACTTTCATTATGATTTATTCATACCTCTGTCTAGAGTGAAGCTCGAATGACGTTAAAGGCAATACTTCCTCCGTCTAGAGTAAAGCTCAAATGACGTTGAAGGTGATCCATACCTCCGTCTAGAGTAAAGCTCGAATGACGTTGAAGGTGATACATAACGAAATGCATCTCTATACTCCAAGGCGGGATGCCAATATTCTACGGTGGGATGTCGATTAAGAGATGCGTCTCTATACTCCATGGCGGGATGCCAATACTCCACGGTGGGATGCTGATTAAGAGATGTGTTTTTATACTAAAAATGAACTGAAAAATAAATTCAAAATTTAAGAAAGGGTATTTCGGTAATTTGCTTAAAAGACTTAGGGTAAATTGGTAATTTAACCTAAAGAGAAATTATGTTGCATGAGAACCCTTTTAAATATATTTTGAGAGTAATGGAATCTTGAAAACTAATTAGAATTAGTAAGTGAAGTTGAACCAAATGGTTAACTAACTTAAATTCATTAAACTTAAGTGAGAGTTTAAGGACCTAACCAAACAGGACCTAAACTTAAGTTAGATTATAAATACTCCTTATAACTTAGAAACCTAATGTTGCTGGAAAACTAAAAAGGAGGCTAAGCTAGAACAAGAGGAGAAAGCTTCAGAATCAAAAAATCAAAGGGAATAAGAAGGAACAACAAAAGATCTAAAGAATCTGTAGCTTCAACAATCTCGAAGGTGAGTGAATTTTCAATTCATGGGTATTTGGGCAGAAACTCAGATTTCAATACCCTAGTACAACTCTTACATCTTTAAATGTTATGAGAATGAGTAGAAATTAAACTATATGATGTATGAAGTGTTGATGATGTGTTCTTAAATTAGGGCAATGGTAAAATGGTGTTGAATTTCACATATAATCTATGTTATGTGTTATTGTATTAGAATCATGTGAAAATTCATGTATTATTGTGTTGGATTGTTAAAGAATGAGTAATTATGCATGAGAATGAAATTGTGACACTTGGAAACCCAGAAACCCCGAATTCATTTGTTGTCGGCAGCATTGGCCAGTATACTGGCAAGGAAATCCCCAAGTGTTTCTCTGTTTGTAGGTAGGCCGGTCGGTATACTAGTGGGACTATCAACAAGTAGTTTGATTGTTGTGTCTCTATCGACAGTGGGGGTCAGCATACCTGAGTAGCCACCTTGTGCGACATCCATGGGTAGGCTTGACCAGTATACCGGTTAGGCTACCGACAGAACCTATATTTTTGTGTGTCTACTTGTTAGGTTGGTCGGCAGGGTGTCGGTATACCGATGAAACCCAAGATGATCCATTTCTGTTTGTCTTCTGTGTTCTGTTTCTCAGCCCCAGTCCTCAGGACAATCCAGTGTTTTAGATTGTACATTATTTACCAGAATATTATTTATGTAAAGGGACATTTACTTAAGATACTACATGTAAATAAGGAAATACCCCCCATTTGAATTCAATAAAAATACTATCAAACCTAATTCTGAATGAGTAAAAGGTCAACTCTCCAATTTTAGAACAAATTCAAGTTTTTAGGATTTTTGTCAAAACCATGATTTTTGAGTAAGGACATGCTTAGCCAATTGTTGAGGCCCATGATTTTTGTACTACCTTGTTATATCATAATTTGATTAGATACCCAAAGTCCGGTAAGAAAAGTATTATATCATACACTTTAAAAATGTTTTAGTGAAAAATCAACATTTTCAGACTTCGTCAAATTTTAAATCCTGTGACCTAATTTAGATATAAATGGTACTTTGGAATGTGTTAAACTTTAAGGTGAGGTGTTAGTCATGATTGAATTCAACTATGAATTGTGTAATAAAATGTGAGACTAGATGTGTCACGACCCAAACCTAAAGGAAATTCACGTGGGAATCCCTTAGATTCAAACCGCGACTCTCACCCCATATCCC
>JAUPMG010000006.1:2527696-2541061 GCA_031762675.1 Pachysandra terminalis | reverse complement strand
AAAGAAAGATGAAAATTCAATGCGATGTATGTGAGAAAGCTCCTGCTTCTGTGATTTGTTGTGCTGACGAGGCGGCTCTGTGTGCCAAATGTGACATTGAAGTTCATGCAGCAAACAAGCTTGCAAGCAAACACCAGAGGCTTCTTCTTCAGTGCCTCTCCAACAAGCTCCCTCCATGTGACATCTGCCAAGTAAATAGCACTCTACCCACTATTATTTATTTATTTATTTATTTATTTTTGTAGATCAGATGTTTTGAATCTTAATACTCCATTTGAATTCCGTCTGCTCCTTGTTTTTATCTTTTTGATAGAGTTTCTTTATAGACATTACATGAAAATCTAAAGAACTTCAGATTTTTTTTGTTGTTTATCTATAAGATAATATCCTCTTGTCTCCCTCCATGCTATTGCTCTGCTTGTATTGGTATTATTTATTTCATTGGTTGCATTCATTGGAATTATTAGGAATAGAACAATCCAAGCTCACAAGATGAATCTAAAACTCGCCAAGAGTGCCCAAATCTTGAGATTCGATGAATCAAGAGAACAAGTAAAGCAATTAAACTGAAAGACATAATGGAAAGATGAACACACAATTTTTAATGTGGTTTGGCAATCTTGCCTACATTCACGGAGCGCACCAGAAATCCACTTTATTTCTTGAAGTTTTACAATCTGAGAGAAACCTTATGAAAACCTAATTTCAGAAGTGGAAGTTGCATATCTATAATCGGACTTGATGGGTTGGATTTAGAAAATGGACCTGAGGGCACTTCCCCCGTGCCCCCCGAGATGACCACGTAGCTCAACCCACGGTTCGCTCCGATCGCAATGACGTGGGGGCAAATAATATCCAGCTCAAGTTTCACAAACCCAACAGGAATTTCTTCCAATAAAGAAGGATTGATTTGGGGTATATTAACTAAAGTCCAAAATTATATCTCAATTGATAAATCTTTTGAATCCAAACTTTAACAATTTTTTGGTTTGGTTTGAATTTATGATGGATATACTATCGAATATATGATTTATATGAAGTGTTTTGCACTTCTCATAAGCCTTTTGTATCCAAATTTAACCAATTCTTTGTATTGTTTTGTATCTGATATTGATTTCCCTTCATCAACCGTCAGAGTGGAGATTCAACTACTAGAGATCTCTGGAAAAATCAGTCCTATAAGGAAGCAAAAAAACTGCCTTGAATGGATCACAATGACCTTGATGTCCACCATGAGGTAAATAAGGGGTGGATTTTGATCACATTTGGTCACCATTAAAGAACGGCACAATAGTGTCTATCAAATGGTTCAACACCCCCACAAGTGCGGACTCCGTACGGGAACAAGACATTTGTGGGATAACACAGGGCACCAAGGCAAACATACACCATAACACTCCAGCACGGGAATAGCACACCCGTGGGAGAATAAACACAGAAATACAAGCACTCGGGATTTGATCACTTGGCCTCCCGCTTTGATACCATGTTAAACACCAGTTACTCTAAAAGCTCAAGCTATTAGAGAACGACACAACAATGTCTGTCAAATGGTTCAACAATCAACACCTTACTGATTGTATGTCATATCTAATGGTATAGTTCTTGATGATTTGTTTCGAAATAAGTTGAATACACAGTCTGATTTAAGATATTTGATTGAATGGGATGGTGGAATAGGATAAGCATTGCCGCCCCCAATTAGTTGGGATAAGGTATCTTGTTCATGATGATGATGGTGAAGTTCTTAATGATGAATTAAATGGTTTTTATGGAAACCATTTCCAAATGCAGGAGAATTCTATAATATTTATGTTTAGATTTTGAGACATTGCAGTTGCCATTTGATGAATTTTATGCATGAACTATAATGGTCATTTAATTATTTTTTTTAAAAAAACCATTTTGCGCCAAGATATTATTCAATGAGTTTGGGCCAGTTTCGAGTGATTTTTGATAATTTCTTGAGATTCTGAATTTTAGATATTCAACCGTCTTTGTCTTTCTTTGTTTTATCTAATGTACAGGAGAAGGCAGCTTTCATTTTCTGTGTTGAGGACAGAGCCCTTTTTTGCCGGGATTGTGACAAGCCAATTCATTCGGCTGGCAGCCTTTCTGGGAACCACCAGCGGTTTCTGGCCACTGGAATCCAAGTGGCTTTGAGCTCTAATTGCAAAAATGAAACCGAGAAGGGCTATTCTGAGCCACCCAATAAGAATCCAGAACCAGTCTCCATAAAAATGCCTTTGCAGCAACCTTCTACTTTAACCTCTCCATCTTGGGCTATTGATGATTTTTTACAATTTTCAGGTTCTGAATCCCCTGAAAAGGTGAGAGACATCTCCTTGGTGAGAAAAACATAGAAATTTTCAGTTGTGGAATAATAGTGCAGTGCCCTTCTCTAGATCTCAAATTCCATGTGAACAGGTAAGGCCCAGCGGTATGGCCTTGGGTTGTCCTACCCAAGGCTTGGGATCGATTCTACCCGCTTTCACCTTATCTCCTGATAAAGAAGTCTTCTCCCGCGTCTCCCCAATGGGGAAGTGTTCTGACGACCAACAAGTGCGAACCCACCAAAAAAAAATTGGAATTGAACATCCATGTAGTTGGTGTTCCCAAACTAAATGGAATTTGGCATTGCTTGTGGATTATAAAAAAGATAGCGATTGATCAGATGATTGAAATCATGGAATAAGACTAGTCTTAGGACTTGGGAGATCTTTCAGTTAGACTGACCATGTTAGATGGTCTACATAAGAGTATTGATGCTTGTTTTTAATCACTGTAGATAGAACCAATTGATCAGATGATTATCTAGACAGAGTTTATCACATAAATATAATAATAAATTGTGTTAATGTCCCATATAACCTAGGTCTTGCTATTTATCTGAACTTACTAATGTTCTTTTCTTCTCAAGTATGCATGAGTATTTATGCTTGTTTTTTATCACCATGCAGAAAGAACCAATTGAATTTGGAGAGCTTGAATGGTTTACAGACATTGGACTCTTTGGTGAGCAAGTTCCTCAAGAGACTCTAGCAGTTGCTGAAGTTCCTCAACTCCCAAATTCAAAGCCAAGCAGTGCCAACTTATATAGACCCATTAAATACAGCGTGCCGCACAAGAAGCCAAGGATTGAGATCTCAGATGATGTTGAGTATTTCACTGTCCCTGATCTGGGATGAAGTGTATTTGGGTTCGTATAAAGAATGTTGTGTGCATACATCTATATATGTATGTTAAGTGTTGGGTGCAGGGCTTCATATTCTTTCATTCAACTGAGGTTTGAATCATCTGAATTATTTTCTGGATTAACACTTGATCCTATAATATATGTTATTGTATTTTCTTTTTGGTACAAATGCATTCATCTTAGACTAATGAGTTATTATATGTTCTTTTTGGTACAAATTTAGATGCGGATGAAATAAATACACTGTTGAGTATTACATACTAGGAATTTTGACACTTGGTGTATGAGGGTATAACTATGATAGATACATGGCATGATCTAAAAATAGGTGTTATCCCCACCCATTTTGAGGGATTGATCCAATAATACGTCCTCCCATATCCCCACATTGTCTTGTCCTTCCCAATTACTATTACCCTTCATCCTCTCCTAAGATCTCTCTGAATCCTCCAATGTTTAGAAAATTTGAACTCTTGATTAGGACACTACAATTCACCAACGCACACATTTGGAGACAACGCTTAAAAACCTTCAATCTCTAGGTTTCTTCATTTGGTAAATAAATGGTTCCAGATTGGTAGAATACCAGCATTCAAATCTTGAACGTACAATTTACGAATGCAAATGAGGGTATTGAAGAAGACATGAGAGGAACACTTTCGGAACAAAATCTAGATTTGCAAAATACGATTTTCGTCAAACAGCCTGATTCGATCGCCATTATGCAACCTTGCTTGTTACAATTACAACAATCACGGCACCAAAACTTAGCATTACTACAAAGCATCATCCCGAAGATATTGCAAAAAGAGCCTAGCGCACCAGAAGAAAATGTACCAAATGAAGAACTCGCTATCAACTCTAAGAATGAATTCAAATCTGTTAGATATGGATGTTTGTGTCACACCCCAAAACCAGCAACACGAATCCCTATGAGGATGAGCAATGATTTCGACACGTGACCTTCGGGATCCATTTATGGACCGCGGATCAATACCAAACCATAAGCGATAAAAATAAAGAAATACCTTTATTTGATTCAGAGTGCGAAAGCTTAACTATATAAAAGTAAAATTAAACTAAAATGAAATAACAAGGCTCGCGCAGGAGTAAAATTCTACAACAACTATAGATATACTAAGCATGAAGCAAGCAATAAGTTGCGTGAGTTTGGAATGCCCAGTAAGTACATCAATGCTATTACCATCTCCATATGCTATCAAGTAAACCAGTAATGATAAACAATTATTTACAAGTCAATATAAGTTTAGACAATAACAGTTTTAAACAATGAGATATACAACACAATTAGTGAGGACAGTTTATATGATGTAATGAGATGCAATGGATGTATCACACAAATGCTCTAATGTATGCTCACAGCAAGGAATACAATGATCAATGAAATGAAATGTATGAGTTAGGTGTTGTGGCCTGTTAAGTGTCCCCCTTGACGCTTCAATCCAACCAAACAATATTCGGACCTTAGTCACAGGACAACCGGACGCCCACTCTTCGTTTTGGGCGCTAACCCATGGTACGAAGGCCACCATTTTTGCTAGTTTAGAGTATATACTACTCAGGGAGTTCCACCAAGATTTTGCTAGTTTAGCATGCAAGCACCCAAATGCAGGCATACAGGGAATTCCACCCATCAACCATACCAACAATCCCACCTCCAAGGTCCACTTAACAGTCACACCAACTAACATGCGATACCGTATTAAGCGAGAACCAAATGATAATAGCTCACAGACCGTATCCACACGCCCATACATGCGGATGATCTGATTCAACACCATCATAAGATTTCCAATAATTTATATAGCCAATCCAATCACACAAAGTCCAAGGTCAAATGATAAATTCCAAGGAATAAGACTCGGTCCGGTCCAAGGCAAATGATCAAGTCAAAAGGAGGTCCTAGAGCAAATGATCAAGTCCAGAGAATAAGAATAAGCCCAGTCCAAGAAATCTATCAATTGAGAACCAAATGATAATAGTCCACGGAAACTATCCACGTGCCCATACATGCGGATAATCCGATAGAACATCATCATAAGATTCCCCACAGGGTCCACACATCTAAAATAATTAACACTTAATTCAAAATGGTTAAGTCCAAGGGTAATTGATGGATGTCACAAATCCGGGGTCACCAAGTCAATACCTCGCCAAGATACCCAACCTTGGATCCAACCCAAATCGAAGAGACACAACCACAACAATTCCCAGCCAAACCACCAACTATACCATTTCTTAGTATCAATAGAAACCAGCACATTCCTTCCCATTCAATTTGCATAATATCAGTTCAATAAAATTATACACATTTATACTCATTCAAAAGCCAAAGTCTAGAATTCCAAATAACACAATTATAATTCCAATGCTACAGTATGAGTGTATCGGTAAGGTCATCGGTGGCCTAATCGGTACAACAAGATTAACAAGTTACAACAAAGGTCTCTGTCGGTGGGGTCATCGGTACACCGACGCCCACCGACACACAACAGGTCTCCATTGTCGGTAGGTCCGTCGGTACACCGACGCCTACCGACCAACAACTATGTATATATATATATATATATATATATATCAACTCTATCGGTAAGGCCATTGATCTACCGATGCCTACCGACCAACACATCGGTAAGGGTAACGGTCTACCGACACCTACCGACGCATCAGGGTCGGTACACCGATACACCTACCTACGCGTCTACCGACGGTTGTCTTCAACAACACAATTTCTACTACTGATACACAAACACATATAACTTTATAAACGATCTTAGATATCATTTTTAACCACATTAACTTAATGCAACAACCCTTACAAATCCATATTCTCCTACTAACCTTTCCAATAGATTCAACTATACATATACATTCACAGTTTCTTCTTCAGGGAGTTCATTCAAGAACAGGGATAACGAATCATTAAATAACTATTTAATACCTTCGATCAATTACTAGAATAATGAAATATCATAAGAAGAAGGTAACAACAGATTATACTTACAGATTTTCTGGTTTCTAGACTTGACTTTCCAAGCACTCCTCTTCATCTCCATGCCTTCTCTCTTCTCGGCTACCAAACGAGCAGATCTAACTCTCTCTCTCTCTCTACCTCTCAATCCTCTTATAACACTTAATGCTAATATATTAACTATCCTATATCTTCTAAGTTCGCTAATAACTTACACTTCTTTTAGTTACTATCTATTAGGAGAATAACTCCTTCCTTTCCTTGCCTTCTCTCTTTCTTTGTACGGATCCCACAAACCCTACTTTCTAATCTAGGCTTTTTAACTTAATTAAATCTCTCTATTAACACTTTCACTCCAACCTATTTATAAGTCTATTACTTAAACCCCAAGGCCCATACTCCTATAAGCCCAATTTGGACTCCTAGATCTCACATACACTAATTTGGCCCAAGTCCACTAATCCCAGCTCCAAAGCCCAATTTTTATGGTTACATCTTATTATAACTCCTCATTATTATTAATTATAATATAACTATAATTCTACTATGGTATTAACACGTTTCATTCCTTTAATTAGGATTAATCTTAGTTATTTCAATTATTTTTTGGATTTAGATTCGGGTCACTACAGTTTGCCCACCATATCCAGCAAATCTTGCCAACTAGCATTTACTAGTAGGATACAATACTCCTTTGCTCCTAATCTACAATGGCAAGTGTGTGAGCACGAAAGAACACCTAAGACGTTTCCAAAATACAATAAGACAATTCAATTTAGATGAAGTGCTGAAACTACAGAAGTTCCCAAAATATATCACATGATGAGTATTCACATGGTACGCTAATCTACCACCAGGATCAATAAGATATTGGGCCGACATGGCAGTCCAATTCTACCAGAAATTCTTTCTAGAAGACAAAGTAACCTTGTTCGAATTTAGCGATGAACGCCAACGATTGATAGAAGATGTAACGACCCACCCCACTCGACACAATATTGTCCTCTTTTGGCTCACCCGAATCAGACTTCCCAAGGGGTCACCCATCCTAGTACTACTCCACCCAAGCACGCTTAACTACGGAATTCTAATTGGGTTCACGGCCATCACGGCTTTAAAATGCCTTCTATCATAGTAGGGTGTGAATATACATATAAGTACATCACCTTCACCTGCCCGAGTGATGTAGGATTGTGCAACTCGTAGCCAACCAGCATCCGTAGCTGCCAGCCCCTTGGGCCCGGTCACGAGACACCCGCCCACGTAGGTCATTACAATCACCACCCTTAGAGGCCCAACGACAACCCGTAGCCTGCCAGCATCCGTAGCCTGCTAGCCCCTTGGGCCCGCCCACGAGACAGCCGCCCACATAGGTCACCACAGAAGACCTCATTGACTATGTAAAGAATAATTAGGATCTAGCAGCAGACTATGATGAGGTTATAGAATAAGAGACACTAGTATAACTATGCATTGCAGAATTGATATTAGAATATAGAGCATACCTAAAAAACATTTTCATTGAAAGTTTCACCAAACTTTACAATGCCAATAGAAGGACTAGTAATCCGTTGTGAAAACCAATGGATAATAAATTTAAAGGAGTAAAAAGAAGTGTGTCATGCCTCGAATCTAAGATATGGAATCTCAAGGATTCCAATGGGATCCAAACCTTGGATGCGGTCAACCATTCAAAGTAAATGACATGGTCCATCCGAGTACACTATAAATCAGTGGAAGTCTCGATAAAATTTAAACCAATTAAACTACATCAAGTCCAACCTATAAATGTAAACAACTATAAATAAACAAAACATAATAACAAGCCCTAATGAGTTACAATTTTGAACAATGTCAAGACAAAAAAAATTGAAAGACAAATCAGCCACAAGGTTGAATCTAGTCCATCCAATCCAAGTGCATACCAGCTCCTCAATCATGCAGATAACTTGTTGCACGCAGGCATGAGGTTTGGTGGCTCAAGTAGGCAAAACTAAAGAAATCATACTAATTATCCTCACAGTCATATAATAACATCAATTTCATGCAATTTCACCCAACACGTATGTACTTCACTATCATCTTCCTTAATAGACTTGTAATACAGTTCATAATCATTACTTACATATATTCAACAATTCAAATTGATGGCATATAATCAATCTCATTAGAACTCATACAATCAGTTCCATTTAAACATTTCACACAATAACGTCTTTCAACTATACAATCCTCTCCAACTATAATTTCATAGAAACACCATATTTTCATAGTTAAATATCATATCTACATACATGTCCTTAAATAAATTTCTGACAAATCACCATATATTAACAGAATCTCATCGAATGCAAGCACCACATTTATTTCCACATTCCCATGATCGAAATCATGCCTAGACATGGCTCATAACATATACTCATGACCTTGCCATTCTAAAACATCGTTCTCGATACCATGTACTCATGACCTAGTCATGCAGAAATAATCCTCATAAATCATAACCTCGTATTTTCCTTTCACAAACACATGAAATCCTAATCACAATCCAACAATTAATGAAATGCATGCATTTAAGAACAGTCAAATAAAGAATGGAAAACATGTATGAAATGTACAATGGTGGATGATATGATGCACTATGCACATGATGGAGTGTAGATAATGAAATGTATGCAAGGTGGTGTTAGGCCAAGCCTAGCCTTGAAACTCAACTCTACATCATACAAATTCCTCTCATATGGATTCCTCTCATATAGATTCATTCTATGAAATGGAACCCCAAGGTGGATACACACCCTTACATAGATGCTTTCAAGGAATAGAACCCCAACGTGGATACACACCATTATACAGATTCTTTCAGGGAATACGACCCCAATGTGGATTCACACCCTTATACAGATTCTTTCAGGGAACGGGACCCCAAGGTGGATGCACACCCTTAAACACATACATTATAAAACAGATCCTCCTCTCTAGGGGGAGTTCTTGAAATACAAGGAATCTTACAAAGTCATATCCCACATTCTACACACCTCAGCTGGCCACTAGGGACCCCATGTAAGGACCTGAATCTATTTTTTTGGGCATGTAATAGTGAAATCAGGTAACAAGGAGTGAATTAGTGATATTAGGATAATTTAGTATGGTATTAAGTGAATTAAAAATATATTAGTGTTAGTACTAGATAATAAAAACAAATAAGATCAGCTTTTGTGTAAATATTAAATAATTAGGGTGATTGTGATATATAGAAAAATTCAAAACTTGAACCAGCCATATGTGGGTGAGGATTTGACTTGGTCTTGGGAAGTTAGTGGTAAGTTACCCAGACTTCCCTGGTCCTTTTCTCTTGAGATGGGTGAGTGGTAAAGTGGAAGAAAGGAGAGAAAAAGAAAGGAAAGAGGGAAACTAGAAGGGTTGAAGCCCTAACCATAGGTGAACAAGGAAGAAGAGATGGGGAAGAAAAAGAAGAAGAAAAAAACGGAGAAACAAAACAGGATAATATAGGCTAGAATTAGATTTTTCATACTTTGACAAGTAACTTACATTTTTGTCTATTCTCATAGCATTATGGAAGATTTCTGAAAATTTTCCTTGTAAAACAAATGTTATTCTATGGATTTAAATCATGGATGATAATTTCATTTATATACAATGTTTTGTGATTTACCTCGATGATGATAGGAAATGATTTATATGAATGAGATTAAATTTATGGAAGATAGGTCTTATTACTAATGAATTGGAAAACCAGAGAATGTTTCCTTCGTATTTTATCTGAAATGTATCGGTGGATTAGTCGACACACTCACCAAACCACCAAAGAGCACTGTTATGGAAATGAGGTCTGTCGGTGGGCTTCGGTGCACCGACCGTGCCACCGACAGAGGGTGCCTGTTAAGGATCAGTAGGTGTCAACATACCGATCAGCCTACTGACCATGTGCTTATAGAATGAAAGTATGAGTAATTGGTAGGCGTCAGCATAATAACTAACCTACCAATGTTGGATAAACTTTAGAGAGTTTCAGTTGGTCGGTAGGCATTGGTATGCTGATGAGCCTACTGACGGAATGGGATTTAGTTCAAGACTAAACTATAATAACATGGTAGCATGGATTTAAATGTGTGATGATTACAAGTTTGAAATGAAGATTTAACAAAGATTATGGGACCAGAATGAAGGTGATTCAGATTGAATTATCTACTAATGGTTTGCGATTTAGAATTGTGGCTAGCTTGATTAATTGTCTTGGTAAACTAATTTGATATGAACTAGAGACGTATGAGGAAAGTACTTGTGATGGCTTCCATCGTATTGCTAGTGTGTATAGGCACATGGACAACTTCTGATGGATGTTATCACTGATTACTCTGTCCACATTACGAAAGGGTACGAGTGATGGTGACCAGGGGATTATTTGTGTGTATGGGTGCATGAATAGTTTCCTCCGGGTATTATCACTTGAATCCTACAATTATGGTTAGGAGCTGGGAACATTTAGTGACTTCTTATTAATCTGTATGTCAACATAGCAGACTCACATGGAGACTGGCAGGCTACGCGAAAATTGGCAGTATGGTTGTATGGACGATTATGCATATGCATAGTATTGCATTGTTCATATGTGGAAGATAGATGATTCTCTCATCCAACACACCAGATTGTGATGGATGGAATGGGCCAAATGATTAACCTGTTCAGGTCAACCTATCAAGGGCAAGTAGAGCAAGAGTGTTGAAGTTTGCATTGTACCTTGGGTAGTAAACCCAAACATTTAGTCATGGGGTTGCATTGTACCTTGGGTATTAAACCCAGAAATTCAATCATAGGTTGCACTGTACCTTGGGTGATAAATCCAGAAATCCATTCAAAGGTTGTACTTTACCTCGGTGTAGTGACCTAAACTCTTTAAATTATTTTATCCATTTATTTATTAATATTTTAATTAATTACTTAATTTATGACTATATAGTTTGTGTATTTTAAATGAGCATAAGGGGGCTAGTGTAGCTTAAGTTATATATTTGGGGTTTTAGAGTAATTATTTTCATAATGGGGTTAGTGTGAGAATTATTTTGAATTGAATTGATTTGGTCCAATGCACAATATGCGTTGAATCTGTCGTGGAGTCGTGGCATGATCATGGGAGTGAAGGGAGAGAGTGGAGGAAGGAGTTAAATCAACTCTTCTATTCCATTCTCATCATTCGTTGATTAATCTGAGAGCTTAAGAATCAAAGAGATGAGAGAAAAGAAAGTGAGAGGAAAATCTGAATTCTTGGTTGAAATTTATAGTGAAGAAGAAGAAAAAGGATTAAGAAGGAAGAGAAGAGAGATTTCAATCTTTGGCTTCCATTTCTTATCCAAATCTGTAAGTACCATTTCCTTGTCTTTCTTGTTCATATTCTTATTCTTAGAATTCTGTTTTAGAAGAAAATATGCAGAAAAATGATATTTATGAAGATGTGTGAATTTGATTGTTGAAAGCATATGAAAAGGTTATGGTTTTGTTTTAAATGTTGTGTAAACGATTAGAATTAATTATAGAATGGTTTGTGTGTGTTTCGTATGATATGAGAATTGAATCTGAAAATACCTAGAAAATGGAAAAATAGAGAAGCGATCTGGGTAGTGCGATTGATCATACTTGCCTATGATCGATCGCAAAAAGATCGATCACCAATACTAGTGATCGATCACAAATGTGCGATCGAGCCCACTAGGATGTGATCGATCGCCATATTGACAGTGACACAGGTTAAGGGTTTTTGAATGAATGGTTGAGTTTGGTTGGTTCTTATGTGACGTAGTGATGCCTAGTGTTGGCTGTGTGCCAACTATGATGACTGTGTGCCTACTTTTGTAGGAAGTCGCAATTCATGTCAACCAACTTATACCTAGATATGAGTTAGAAATGAGATTAGATGAACTAGACTTGGTTTAGGTAGTGTGGTAGGTTGTGGATACACTTGAAATTGAGTGCTATTGAGATCTATAGAATGCTGATACTAGGTCATGTAGTGTAGTCCTAGCTCTGACACACTAGCCTATAATAGAGAAATATTGGATTGGGGTTATGACTCCAATGCCTTGAGATATGAATGTAGGTGGTTAGAATCGGTTTTGTTTTATTGAGGGTAGGACGTCTGTGATAGCTTCCAAAGGATTATCGACATGTATGGGCCCGTGGATAGCTATCCTTTGGATTGTAACACTAAGGTCCTAATTAATAATGGTTCATTCATATTGTGTTAGCTTGGTTCTTAAGTGTACCCTGTTGGTGGGAAATAGAGGTTCTTGTGTGGTTCCTGGTCGATTGACTATAATGGTGGTTGAAAGACCCACGAAATAAGGATAGGACTCTTGCAGAACCTATATGGTTAGCTGGACCATGAGTGTTGTTCAGTTATTAATACAACATATGGTGGCCTTCGTATCATGGGTTGGCACCCGGAACGGAGAGGGGACATCCGGCTGTTCCTGGTGATTTATTCCTGAATTATCGGTCATGAGAAGTGATGAGGGACACTTAATTATCCTGGAAAACATAAGTGATGTGTGATTTATTTAATATCAATAATAATCCACTCGCAATAGCACGAATCCTGTAGGATATGGCTAAATTGAGGGTATAAATCCTCAAGGACTGAAGGGAGAAAAATTACTAAATTATTATGGTTAACCCTATAGAATTAAATCCTCAGGTAAATTACTTGATACTGATTTGTGTGGCTACAAGCCCACAACAAGATCCTAAAGAAATTATCTGAAAAGAAATAAGCATAATCCTACTTAAATATGAATAAACTGCATATACTAATCTAGGGTTGTATGGCAGTATATTCTACATAGGCATGAACTATCAAATCCCTAATCAGATTTACATCATCATAATGGACAAGTGTAATCCATCTTCGGTTAGCATGAATTATCTACCTAACAACTAATTTGTAGAATAATTCATCTTCCCTAAGCATAAACTATCAAGCCCTATTAATCTAATGTAAATAAGTAGCATTGCTTAAACTATCAAGCCCTATTAATCTAATGTAAATAAGTAGCATTGCTTAAACTATCAAGCCCTATTATTCTACTAATTTGTAGAATAATTCATCTTCCCTAAGCATAAACTATCAAGCCCTATTAATCTAATGTAAATAAGTAGCATT